>JBBPDC010000028.1:5874271-5892836 GCA_037974485.1 Hemigrammopetersius urotaenia
CTCGGATTCGTGATTCGTGAGTCATTTAATGGATCCGGGTGATTCACCCGGATGAGTCGTGAATTGCTCAGCTCTACTCACGACAGCGTGGGTTCAGTTAATGTAGAATCCGCATTACAAGCCAGGTATCCAACCAAAGGAGTTTTTGCGAAAACATATTTATTTAAATATATATTTATATTTTTTTAGCGGACATGTACCACATGACCCACGGCCCGGTACCGGTCCACGGCTCGGGGGTTGGGGCCACTGCCCTAGAGCTTGAAGAAAGAGCCGTGGTCTCTCCCAGACCCGTGGGTTTCCTCGCACTGGGATACTTTCTTGTTGTGTTTTCTGTTGTCTTTTCTGAAATGTCGTTGTGTTTTGCCCTTCAGGGCCACCGTACCTGTTGTTTATACAGACCCAAATATTTGACATGCATCATGGAGATGATTGACAAATTCAGTATTCCCCCACCTTGGGTTCCTAGACTCATCAAGCTCTTTTCAGGCTGCTTCCAGCTCTTCCTTTCTGAATCTTCAGATGTAAAAACAAATGTCTACTGGCTGCTTACATGCCGTGAAGCCAAAATACAAAATGCCAAGTTCTTCTTTAACAAAGAAAGTGCAGTTAATTCTTTCACCAGGTGTCAGTGTGTTTCTATTTCACTGGGTTATTTTCACACACACGTTGCCGACAGGAGGCGCGGCAACTGCACGGACTCCCCGGGAGGAACTGGAAAGAGGATTGTAAGTAAGGCCTTCTCGTCCAACATCGGAGTCTGCCCTGATAAATGCTCTACAGAATGAATGCGCACAAATTCCCACAGAAATTCCAAAATCTTGTGGAAAGGCAAAAGGTGTGGACGCTGTTATATCTGTAAAGAGGGGACCAACTCCATATTAAAGTCTATGGATTTGAATGCAATATTATTCAAGTCCTGGTTGGTGTAAGGGTTAAGCATCCCAGTACTTTTATAGCTGAGTTTTTTTTACATTTAGGGGGCCATACCCAAGTCAGGAGGTGATTAAACTGGGACAGTCAGTCAATCACATTACTATAAATGATAGGCCTGAAACTATCATTTATAGTAATACAAGTAAAAAGCATCAAATATACTATCAAAACATTTTCAAACTGCTCTACCTCAGTTCATAGATCAGATCTGCTTTATGATGAAGTGAAAATAGGATCTGTTTCCAGCGTTTCCTCAGCACACAGTTGGGCAGAAGTGACTTTTCCAAATGTCAGTAAAATGATTTTACAAACCTTTTAAGAAATCATATCAAACTGTATCTCAGCTTTAGGCAGCAGATTTAAATTCTGTGACTGGATGGCTGGGATGTAAAGGTTGAAATCATCAAAAAATGTTTGGAAAGGTGAAAGGGCTGGAAAAGTGTCAAACTCCAGGCTAACAAAGTGATGATCTGAAACATTTGCCATATGTACCAATTTATTTGGTAAAATCTGCAGGATTTAATAAAATAGATTCCTCCTTCAAAATCTAGCTGAGCAAGTTTGAAGTGTGTTCGATGTGTGTGGAGTGTGTTCATTGAGTTCTGCGAGGAGGCGCAAGGCTTTTTATCTTTATATCATTGTGTGTCAGGACCAATTTTCGGACTCTGATATACCCCCAGCAACATTGTGGTGTATATCAGAGTCCTGATTGAAGATCAGAATTTTGCATCTTTTTGGGAGTGAAAAGAAAAACATATTTCAGTCTCTCAGGAAATGATGTTGAAAGAAGTACATGAAAGCTTAAGATGAGATACTGTGCAAAATTGTCATTTGTTCATATTTTCCTTCCAAAGAGCTAGACTTTCTTGTATTTTTATGTAACTTCGAGGAACAGTTCTCCAGGATTCCTGAAGGACATTCATTCAAAGGCTTTCATTTTCAGTCCAATCCCTGAACCTGACCAGTTTAAGGGGAATGTTTTTGTTTATTAAAAACCCAGAGTGGCATACATTTACATTTACGGCATTTAGCAGACACTTTTATCCAAAGCAACTTCCATTCCCTAACTACAGGGGTCAGTCTCCCTGGAGCAACTTGGGGGTTAAGGGTCTTGCTCAGGGACCCAGTGGTGGTGCTGAAGGTAGAATTCGAACCCATGACCTCTTGGTCTGGAGGCAAGTATCCTACCCACTGAGCTACCTCCACCCGAATACATACGTCCGAATCCTTCAAATATAACAAAGCACATCTAACTTAAGGATTGAACCAGAGAAGAAACAGGTACAGGCTATTTCAGGTGATCAGGCTGTGATCAGTATACTGGTGGTGCTGAATGATGAGTGGTTGGAACACCTTTATCTAGTCAACTTAGATCATTTGTTCCCATTTCTTTAATTTAGTGTACTCAATACGGCATAAAAGACAATTCAACAACCATTATAAAGTCTGGTTGCACCGACAAGGTGATTCAAGGCTAAATAATTCAAGGCTTTTGCCCTGTATTGTACATTTGTAACAAGATTAAACTGTAAGTCTGAATAACAACGTCTGCTAATTATGTTTAAGTTCAACAAAAGAATGAGCTAATACAGTATAAGATGGAATAAGAAGATAGGAAAGGAAATTACACTCACTGTAGAGCAGTGGTTTTCAACTGGTGGTGCGCGAAAAAAAAACCCGCTACATGCAAATTAAATGCAAATGTCACCTATTTGCACCGATAACACAATCAAATCATCCTGCAGGGGGGCGGGGGAGGAGATATGGTTGTTACTGGATCCCCAACTGCAAATCATACTCCCGGGGGTGGGTGAACCAGCTTGCAAAAGGTTGAGAACCCCTGCTGTAGAGGATGCAGACTTTTCATGTAAGTTGACCAAGTGTTGCACATACTTTTGCATATTTCTGTGTTCTAAACTGTACTATGACCAAAAATGACCTAAATGGCCCACAATCAACCATGAATATAGTTTTCGAAATTACAGATTCTGCACATCATTGCTAAAGGCCTCGACTATCTGAAAGTGCAATATTGCTTTCTTAATACTTTTGCAATCTGCAGTGACCAAGACCAAGTATTTGTGCACGTTAGGAAACTGCAAATGCTCAGTCACTAGAAAATGTCTTTTTTTTTTGAGGAACAATTGACATAGTTTCAACACAGTTCATCCTCAATAGAAGTATTTAAGTGAAGCGAGTGACCATTTATCATACGTGAACACACCACAGCACACAGCGTGAGCAGCACGAAATTCAATGCATTTAACCCATTCACCAAGTGAAGCAGGGGGCAGCCAGGAACACAGCGCCCGGGGAGCAGTGTGTGGGGATGGTACCTTGCTCAGGGTACCTCAGTGGTGCCTAGCGGTCTTGGGAATCGAACCCGGACTTTCTGGTCGCAGGGCGAATGCCCTAACCACTAGGTGTTCATTTGCTCTGGACTGTTAGGTGAGGCTGGTGAAGTTTTGAACCAAGAATGAATTCACAAGGACAAACAGCAATGCGCCAAACCCTCACAGCAACGTCTATTTTTATTTAGCACAAAAAAAAATTCTCCTTGTTGACAGTTGTTTTTTTCCCCTCTCCATCATGAAAAGCAAAAGACCACATTTCATTTTTGTCCTGTTCCACTTGTTCCAATATTCCGATACAGTTTCCTCCAAACTGTCCACTAGATAAACCCGAAAGACACAGGCTAATAATCATAAAACTCTACTGCTATATGTGCTCCCCATGATACGTGTCCAACTGACATGTTCGGCTCATTGCTTCCTATCTAAAACACGTAACGGAGCAAGAGGACACTTTACGCCAAATCAGATTTTCCAAAGAAATTGCTCTACTCTAGGAGACTACTTGTTTTTGTACAGCAGTAGAATTTTATGAGGAACTGCCAAGCATGTGAGTGCATTAGAATCAACCCCTTACCACCCCGTCTCCCTCAAAAAAAAGCCCAAACAAAAATCATATTTCACTCTCAGATACATTAAATATTTACCCTCCCCACCCCCCCGACCAAACCCCAGACCCGTCTCCTGCCCTCCATCACACTCATGATTCATGCCTTAGTCATGATTTGCCCTCTCAGTACTGACTAGTCCATGAGTCTTTTATCTGGACTCCTAACTGTCCTCACTTTGATATTACATTGCTGTTATTGGTTTATTTACACAGGGCTTCTCTGTCGGCATTACAGTGAATGGAAATCACAGGCAGTTAGTGATGAAGCAGCGATCCATCGATTAGGAAAAAAAAAAAAAATAGAAAGCAAGGAAGAAAAGCATAAAGACCACACAAGAAAAAGATATAGATTTCTCCCTTGCAGCAAGTACCACATCGTAAAAAAAAAAAAAATCAACCCGAAAATGACAATAATATGACAGTAACAGAGAGAGTGAAAAGATGAACCAAAAAAAAAAGCAAAATTGACAGCAGCCCTTGTAATATTTACTTTGGATTTTTAATACCATTTGCGATTTTTATTGGCTCTCTCTTTAAGGTATTTTCTGGTGTTTTTGATTGTTACAATTTTGTCGCAAACACAGAGGGAGGATGGTAAGGTTATTCTTTTTTTGTTTTTTTGCCTTTTTTCTAGCAAAAGCACCTCCCATATTTGCACAGGGAGAAAAAAAAAAGTCTGTCGACTGTGTCAGCGTGTACAATGTTATTAACGTTTCTGCGTATGATGGGAGCTTTGCATGAGGGACATCTGATGTTTGAGTGTTCAGTACCACTCACGACCCAATCGGCAATCACAATAGTTGTAGTCTGATGATGGTAATTACAGTGGCCTCAGATCCCTTTGCAGAGGGAGGTAAAAAGAGTGAGAGAAAAGAGAGAAAAAGAAATAAAGAAATACAGAGAAAAAGAAAGAGAGAGAAAGAGGAAAAACTCTCCTCTCTCAGCCTGGCAGCGGTAGTGCAGGTCCAAAAGTTCAAATGCTAAAAAAAAATTAATAATAATAATAAAAAATTGGGCGGTGGCTTTTTCTTCCTAAACCTGGAAGTCCCTCTGTAGTATCTGTCAGGTGGTCAGTGCATGATGTCATAACTTGGCTTCACTATGACGCAAGGAAGGGCTTAAATGATGGGAGAGGGTCACTGCAAGACCAATCCAACCTGAATAACAAACATAGAAAGAAAAAAGGTCACTACTGAAATGACTCCAGTGTCTCCAAAGAGGTCAAAATCCAACACATAGACAGTGACCAAACCCTTGACATAACTGTAAATCAGAAATAGTCATAAGAAATTTCCTGAACCCTCTAAAATTGTATACAACAAAATGTGATCTCAAACCTGTCCTCTACAGTAAAGCTCATCAAAGTAGGAGTGCTAATCAGATTTCTCTCTTGTCCATGAACACCATACTCACAAGCAGGCATCTTAGATCAGCAACCCCACTCTCAAGTGATTTTTTTAAATAAAAGTATTTTATTTAGTATTAAACTTAGAACCCCTTACATTATGTAGGCCAAATGATTTTAACAGTGTTTGTATTAATGTCACAATAATGATTACAATAAAAGGTAAGACTACTTTCAAGTCACTCAAGCAGATATTTGGATAATTCCAAAGATTGTAAAGCATCTCCGATGCCGGTTGCATGAACTAAGCCAGAGCATATTCCGATTGAGCTCACAGCGCCAGAGCTTGTCATACAGGGCTAGAATGTGTGTTTGGGTCCATACCTTCTCAGCCCCCATGCTGGGACATTTCCAATTGTACAGGTAATACTGCAGGTTCCCATCTCCAATACCAAACTTCAGCTTCTCCAGAAAAGTCTTATTCTCCATCAGATCCAGGGCATTAAAGACATCAAATCCTTTCTGTAGGGGAGAGGACGATATGCAATGAAAAAATGAAAAAACAGGAGGGACAAATGATAGGGAAAGAGAATAGGACACAGACTGAAGAATTAGGTCCTACAGCTTGTTTTAAGTGGACCAGGAGAAGTATAAATAAATAAACAAATCTTGCATAAGACACAACAAGTGTTTACTGACCGACTTGGCTAGGACGAGTGCATCTCCCATTAGATCAAGCAACGGTATGCTGGTGTGCACATTGTAGAAGGAGTAGGCTGCCTTCAGACTACGGTGCACTGGGTGGTTCATGATGGTGGACGGCAGGGTGTAAAAACTCAGGAAGTCGGTCACCTTCCCCTCAGAATTCTACCACAACAGAAAGCATTCAGAATGCAAATCAACTGTCAGTCAATCAGCAAAATTCTTAATGAAAGTAGTTTAGATTCTACGACAGAAATGCAAATACATTAAAAAAAAAACACTGGTCATTTTATCAAAAGGATGCTTCCCTTGAAATAGAGCTATGGTAAAAAATAAGAGACCACTTTACCCTTTGTTTTGTTCACTGTTTATACAGTTTGCGGCAGTGGCTGTGTGTGTGTGTGTGTGTGTGTGTGTATTTCAGCAGCTTCACTCCTGATTTAGTTTCTGGTGGGATGAGTTCACACATGCACACACTGTACATTGTTGAGTAATTACATGTATTATTTAAACATTTCCTCCAAACATTGTTTTGTTTAGAATTTTGAATCAAGTGTGGTCAATAGTATATAAAACAGTAGTAACATGCACATTTTACACAGACACACTCCCGCAAATTAGGTCACTAATAAGGTATGCTACAAAAAACTTCCCAATCCATGACTCTGTTTACACCTGCTTATTTTATGTGACTAGTATCTGGATTGTAAGCTTGTAAGATTTTAACCACATGCTTTTATACCTGTTTCTGTCTAGTCAGATTTTAAACAGAATTACTAAGAGTGAGTAATAAGCAAATTGTTCAGGCTTCATCTCATTTTTCTCTTCTTTTAAAACTCATTAGTCAAACCACTTTAGGAGGTGGGGTTTCTCTTCAGGTCTTTAACACAGATGTTCTAGCAGTTGTTTCTTTCTGCTGTACTACTTATAGGGAAGAGAAAACATTGTAAGAAACTGAGCAATGCTGTGCAAAATTAAGAGCTGTTTAGTATCTGGGGTGTGTTTACACTTGCACGATTGCGTGGCTGTCACACATGATGTGGCCAGGTGTATACCAGGTCTATGCCTGAAGATTCTGCAGGTGGCGTACCTCTACCACATATGTGTCAATGATGTTTTCCTGAGGCAGAAGCCAGTGCTTCACCTCCTCCAGGTTCATGACGGGTGCCAAATGGAACTGGCGAAGGTAGTCCAGCAGCAGGCGGTGAACAGCTGGGACATCCTTCACAGTCATTGGCCTCAAGCCTAAAGTCTTGGGAGACTAAAAGGAGAAAGATACAGTTATTCACAATAAGCTTTACTAGTGTCAAATTTTTATCATCAAAGCTTGGGTAACAATTTAGGAACATTCAATATAGAGTGACAGAAATACTTCTAAACTGGACCAGATGCTGGATAGTTAACCAATAAAGCCAAATTGGTTTGGGGGCTATAAAGGCCATCTATGATCACAGCACCAGACATTACAACTGCCTGCAAGTAGTCACCTACTCAATACAGTCAGTTTTACCACTTATGTTTCTGGAGTACAGAATTATTTAATCGTGCATGGGCTTTGATGGTCATTTAGGTAACCACTACTCTAGGAAAGTCACCTACATATTAACAGTTAGGTTTAAATGGAAAGTGAAATTTTTGACAGCAGACATTACCCATACTCTTGCTTACAAATAGATATGCATGAATGCATGCATGAAGTCTTTGGGCAAGACTCCAAACGTTACACTTGCCAACATCTGTGGCACAATTAAAACTGAATATGAGCACCTGCCAAATGCATATGTAATAACATGTTACTGCTCAAAATTGGGCATCATATAATATTACATTGCTCTAGGTAAAAATGAAAGGGGCACAAATAAAGGGCACAAATTATTAAACATAATCTTTGACAATGATCTGCAGGAATCCACTGGGATTCTGCCAGCCACCATTTCATCAGAAAATAAATCAAAGACCCCGCAAAGCTCATAACATTGCTAAAGACAAAGTTTTGAGAGACTTTCTGAAAACAGGTGCATGTTGGTATAGAAGACTGCATGTACCTCCGACAGTCGGTAGAGCTTCATGGTGCGTTGCATAGTCATGTTCCTACTCAGGTGTGAAAACTTCACTTCAATCAACTTCCGGGGGTTCAGAGACCGGTGCCAGTACCTGCAGACATGAGCAGATATAAATACATCTACATGACAAATTCCAAAATATGTACATATAGAAACAAGAAGAATATGGAAGCTTTTGTTTACACTGTGCTAAACTTTTCTAACAAATGTTCCAATAAAATCTTGTTACATGAACTTACACTGAAAGAATGATTTTCCTTCTCCTGTAAAGGTTTTGCTCTAAACTAAGGTTTTGTTCCAACAGTGACAATATATGACAAAGAGGTGTACAGGTATACTTGAAAAAAAATCTTGCTAAAAGGTTCTGTGTTACCTGCAAGTGCCCACTGGTTTGGGCAGTACCACTCCTGCAGTGTAGACGGCCTGAAAGATGCCCTGAAGGTTGACTCTTCTGGTGATCTCTCGGATCAGGACTGGAGCCACACGCTTGGAGCGTAACTTCTTGTGGACACACAGGAAGTTAATCTCCACCATCTTTTTCTCCCTGAGAGGAAAACAGCATACATGTCCAGACACACATTATTTGGGGAGGAAAACAAATCTCAGTGCAAGAACAGTTTTGCATTCCAAGTGTGTCTAAATTGTAAGTAGTCAGCAATTTCAAATAGTCCATTTCGAGTAGTGAATTGTAGTTATTAATCAATACATGTGCACATATTGATATATAGTAATCCCCCAGTTTTATGTGGATCAGGAGTCGCAGATTCACACAGATTTTTTTTGAGAGCCAAACTCAGTTTTACGCAGAAATCCCCACAATAACGTGGAATCTGCAAATATCCTGGCCTTTTTTTGCAGCAATAAATATATTTTTCTGGATGTTTTCACACAAGGGGACCCTTTGCATATCTCACTGCATTGTGTCCCAATACTTTTGGCCAGCAACCTTCCGAGTTGCATATCTCTGCGGGGAATTTAAATTCGAATACGGGTTTACCTTTACATTTTCTGTAAGGGTAATGCATTAAACTGTGTTTAAAATGACATTAAAAGTGTTCCGGGAGCATATTTGGGGCATATTTAGGGTTTACACTATAAAATAGGCTTTTTTTTTTTTTTTTTTTTAAACCAAAGCACAACAACACGATTTTTCACTATATGCGGGTGATCTTGGAACGTAACTCTTGGGATTACTGTATTTCAAATGGCCTATATGCTATGTTTTTCTTTTTACACAATCATTTTCCAACTTCTCTTTATCCATTAAAAATAAACAGGTTCCTTTTTTTAACAGGTCACATTTAAGACACAGACAATCACACATACATTCTTATATATAAGACCTCTATTCTTATTGGCTGCCAAGGGCTGTGCCTTGAGATTGAATCAACAGAGCTAAATATTTACCCCTTAATGCTAAACACATTTACACAAATGCTGGTTAATTGGTCAAAGATGTGTTCTAAATTGTGAATTCAGCTACGATTCCAGTTACGAGAAAAATATGACTTACTGCCTGTGTGAATGAACTTACATCTCATAGATGCGGATACTGGCTGGGATGGCACTAATGAAGCCCACTAGTTTCTGATTAGAGTTCACCCTCACTCCACAGTGCCACTGTGGCAACCAGCCTGGGGGACGCAGAGCCCTGAGAAAGGGAAAAGCAAAAAAACAGGAAGAGAGATGCCGGGGTGAGAGTTTGGACAGCAATAGTAATGGTGGCGAGGGTAGTAAGTAGCAGAAGTAGGTGATTAAGCTTCAGCCTATTTGTGGGCACAGAAATCACTGCTACACTCCACACCTCTCATCCTAGACCTGCCCAGAAACACAGTTTAGAATGTGCACCTACCACAGCAGGAACTCTGGAGAGTAGTCAAAGCGGAACATGTTGTCATCATCCTCCACGTAGTTCTCATTAAGTAAAGTATACAACTCCTTAAGCTAAGTAGAGAGAGCACAACAGAACAAACATTACTTCACGCAAGTCTTCATCACCTAACCAGTCCTTTCACTTCTCATACATTTTTTCCAATAAAAATAATTTTAAAAATATTGGGCCTCTTAACTGATCTTCCTTACTTGTGCATTAAACGGACTTTTTTTTGACAGGGTTTGTTAAGGTGTGTAACTGAGATAGCAGTAACTTGGCTGAAAACAGGTGCTGATTTCAGTTTAGGTTTACATGTATGAAGAACAGATGTGGACTACTGAAGCACTGATGTACGTTGCTCTGGATAAGAGCATATGCTAAATGCTGTAAATGTGAAGGTAACCATCTGCACAGATTCATTGGCAAAAACTAATAGGATTCCTTACGCTCCTCGTCTCAGTAAATCAATGTTTTTAGCAGATTCTCTTATCCAGAAGAGGTTCAGATGGAAGACAAGTGCAGTATGAGGTGCACTGTCTGCATTTCCTCCTTGAATCAGGAATCAGTCACTGATCTTCCATGAGTAAGGTGATGGTTTTATCCTCTAAGCTATCTGGCCTCTTTACAGCTTAAGGTATAGCTGAAGCGTCTACCAACAGCAATTATATCCAGAAGACATTGCATTTCCAAAAAATATATTATAAATCGTATTGTAAATACTCAATACAATGCCCAGCCTTAACCTACACCCAGACAGAACTATAGATATGCTTTCTGGCTTAAGGTCTTTCAGAATCGAAATTTCATACTAGAATATACCAAAAGAACACTTTTTAGGCAATACCTCTCCTTTTTAAACACTTGGGGGAGAAAATAAGCAAATTTGATTTAAACATAAAGGAACACTGTAAAAGACCTGAACATGTCAGAAAAAGGCACAGAGATTGAAAGTGAACACTGAGTTTGGCTTGTGGAGTGCTGGTGGGTATTTGTGTGTGTGTGTGTGTGTGTGTGTCTCACCACAGCAGGGTTGCCCAAGTCCAGTGCATCCCAGCTAAAACCTTGAGGAAGGCTGTAGGGCTCCTCCCGGATGTTGTCTTTATCAGCTTCAATGCAACCATGTGATGTCACCATCTCCCCTACATTAAAAAACAAAAATTAACCAAGCACGAGAAAGCATCTGTAAGACTCATTTTACTGTTAATGTAAGGCACTCCCTGAGCTTAACTGGGTCTTTTTTTTAACCTTCAAGTATTTTCTTTAAGTAAATCTCTGAGACAGCATCTTTAGTCAGCAAGAACTTCTTACATCTTATTCAAACAGAGACATCGTAACAGAGTAAGAGACAGTTCTCTAGTTGAAAAAATAAACAAAATGCAGCTGCCATATAAAAAATTATTGCATTATTTGAGCCAAACACCACAAAATATTTATATGATTTTTTTTATGTTTTACCAGTGAATCATTAATGTGGCCTTTAGTTTCAGATTTGTGGATTAATACGTCTTTGCCCATTCAAAGAGAGTCTGGTCATGTATGAGTGGACATAACTGTCTGAAAGTGTGGCCAGGATGGCTACTGAGCTGACAGATTTTACTATATGAGGCCAATACAAATATCTCAGTTCCATCTGTGATTGGCAAAGAAATAGATAACAAGCATTTCAATACAACTCTTCCCAGCATTCACATCACCGTATAAAGAAAATTACAAAACTACATAAATGGTACAAGCCCTACTTATCCACACTTGGCCTCTAAGAACTTGTTCATGTCCCTCTGCCCATTCATTGAAAATGATTTCAGCCTGGGTATGGGCATTACTATAGGGTAAAAAATAAAAACTCACAAATGCCACAGACCATGAGGAACATGAACAGCCTAATTCTGACCAAAAACACTAATAAAGGTATCAAGCCAAGTCATTTGCGCCTCTCTTGCAAGGGAAAGCATTTTGTTCATGGAAGGTTGCAACCTGGCTTTATCAGTTTAGTAAGCATGACAGTGTTGTTAGAAAGTGCTCCCTCATGCTGCAACCGAATGTTCTGAAAAAATATTTTTAACTGAAAGCTCAGAGATGCTCACTGTATATTGTACAGTGTGAGGTGGATAAATCAGCCTGCTGTATTACTGAAGATTGCTAGAAATTAGTACCTAGCTTTGGGACAGGTTGAGTGTCCCAGAACTGGTAGCTGCGGCGTGAAGCCTCCTCCATGGTTTTGGCTGGTCCTGGTCCCACTGAGAAGAGCTCTATGGCTTTCTGGATCTCCTGAAGCTTATCAGCAGGAAGAGAGTTTACCTGGAGGGAAGAGGAAAAAGAAACAGAGGCTAATATCAGATAAAAAGAAGGTACAATCCCCAAGGAAAATAATACATGAGGGGCATTAAAAAGGTTTTCACACTTTTTAATTCTATTTAATACAAATTTCAAAAATAAATTTCTACATTTTCACCTTTGCGATACAATGTTCTCAGCATCTTATGACACGCTCAGACACGCCCAATTACTACTCTTCCAACAAACTTAGAAAAGTGCCGAAACTTTTTGAACGTCCCTTATATGAGAAAGGAAGAAAAGACAGAATTTGTTTTTACATTCTGAAGGCATTCACTCACTTTGGCCAATGGGTCCTGTGCCAAGTCCTTTACTCCAGACTTGTCCTTCTTTTTCTTTTGTTTCTTTTTCTTCTTCTTGGCCCCTGAGTCACCCTTTTCCCTGTCATACAGAGCACAATCACAAAAAAAAATGTAAGAATGTATACATCAATCAAATACTAATACTGGGTAGACTTCCTTCATGATGCCCAAAAACAGCTCAGTCCCTTCAAGACCTGTGTCTAATGTGGGAAAACAGTGGACAACAGTAACTTGAACTATAACAACTGCATGCAAGTAGTACTGTTTAATGGAATTTGAGTGTGTACAAATTGTTCTAGTGGTATTGGGTCTTTGGGAAATTGAAATATTTACTATAACATCCACCCTAACCTACTACAGAGCATTATTTACATCAATTACTGTATTTATTATAAAGATTAGGCACAAAGCATTCAAGAAAAGGTGCAAGTATGTGAGAACAAATGACGGCAGTGTCAAATCAGCCAAACAGAACAGAGCAAATCAGCACTGGTATGTTTACAAAGTGTGTCAAAAGCAATCTGAAGAGGCAACACACAGAGGGTACCATATGGCCTCCCTCATCTGTGTCAGATTCCTGAGAAAGACATGCTTTCATCCACCTACTCGCAGACTTCACAACATCCAAAGGGGTACAGCCTTCGAGTGGCTAAAAATATTAATAAGTTAACAGCAGTAACTGTGATACAATCCTACTAGTAATGCCAAGTTGATTTTGAGGCCCTAAGGGTCATTTGATAATGTCTGTAGGAAGTACTGCTCTACTGAGTGACATTAGGAAAAAAAACCCCAGCAGCTTCAATATGGTCATTTTTGTCACTACAGAAATTACTGGAGCAGGAAATTCATTATCGTGCATAGCAAAGGCCTGCTCCCTGACCACCAATGGACCGTGACCCTCAATTTAGGAACCACTACTCTAGAGAAAGTCACCAACACACTCACTAGGAGGATTAAATAGAAAGGAAAACAGATGAGCACTTCAAGGGAAAAGTATTTTACAAATGATTCATCAGGTTTTTTCCTTTTTTTGTAGGTTCCAACCACACTGTGCCTGATCCCTATGATGACTCAGCTCCATTCTGCTGTATCTTAGCACAGTAATTTGAGCACAGAAGGATGGATTTAATGTGGATCCAGGATTTATTCTCATGAATCCATATCTAACATATTGCTGAAAGTTACTTTTCAGAAAACACAACAATATTCTTCCAATGGAGTAAAAAAGATCTTTACCCAAATAATTTTATGCCATTTCCTGTGGTTATGTAATTTCTTTTCGGTCTTCACACACTGTAAAAAGAAGCTGCTGTTTTTAAAAATACGTTTTAAAAATGCTTTCAAAATGTTTGAGTTCCAGAAAAATATGGGGTTGGTGGTGAGTGAGCAAACAAGGGAATGAGAGAGAGAGAGAGAGAGAGATAAAGAGGGCCCCCAGCCGAGGAAAAACAAAGCAAAAAAAAAAAAAAAAAAAAAAAAAAGGTAGAACCTCCACTCTTTCCAACAGCTCGGAAATCTGGAAACACAAACAATAGAGCTAAATGAACAAACATCTACTCATTCAGATGGAAATGTTATGGTTGCATTTTTGTAAAACACACCGGACTTGCCATTCTGTTTTTTGCGGGCAAGCACTAGATTACTCTACAGCGTTATAACAGTGTTTTGTCTTTAATCATTATTACTGCTAAAACCCCATTACTTATTTGAGTACTGGAGGGCTACCTCACTAAACTGCCCCATTGTAAAACAGCCGGTTCACTTTAATGGCTAATTAAACCAAGTGTGTCTTACACAGAAAAGGCAATATGGCTCAGTTCTATGGTCCTCCACAGCTAAACCACTAGGCCAGCTTCAACTACCAAAAAACGTCACTAAGCAGACTCCTGTAAACCCACTCCCATAGCCACCCATTCGTCTTGTTGAGTGCAAAGCACAGCAAGTCTATCCACAGCTGAGCAGAGCTAACATGGGTTTAGCTAAACTAGAGTCAGGACACAGCAGCGTACTTACTGAGGAGCAGCAGTTAATCCTATTAGGATCCAAAGGGGGGGCAGTGAGGTGAGGGCTACACTGAGCTACATTTGTTACTGTGGGACAGATGGCATGTCACATTACCCTGGGGGGAAAAGCGTGCATTTGTGCGGCTATGAGGAACGTACACTATGACAAAACAAAGGCAGACGAAAGAAAGAAACAGTGCTAACTGCCGCTTCGACAGGATTCTATCCCTGCTGGAGTGAAGAGGCCACCAAAACAAAACCACTGCTGCCCCCCGCACCACTGCTTTGAGTCCTTACCGCCTGAATGAACACTATACTGTACTGTCAAGCATGGGTCCTGATGGTATGTATGGCTCTTTGTCCTGAGAGTGTATGTGTTCATTCAGCAGCAGGCGATGGCTCTCAGCCCTCCTACGTGCTCCTCCAGAGTGTTTGTGTCAGTTAACATGTATTACCATTCTGAGTCTTTAGTATCAACTTGACACTGCTGCTAACTGTGTACACACACTCTAGCAGCTGTTTTGGCTCTGGATGCAAACAAAGGAAGTGACGGTTGATTCATTTGCAAAAATGTCATTTGTAAAGGCAGCAGTAAGATTTAGGAATGCAAAACAGCCAGCTATGTTTGTAATGCACGGTTTGGAGGAGTGTTAGTTTACACAGAAGGCTCCATATATTGAAAGTGAAAGTAAAATGTTGCACTTTCACTAGTGGCCTACAACAAAGATTACCTTCCTATCATAGCTGATCTTCACAGATTCAACCACTGTCCATTTCACTTGTCCATATTAAATGTGTTAATCTGCATGGTTAGCTCCTCTTTACCCTATACATCAATAGTCAGCACAGCAGTGACACTGCCATGGTGGTGGTATGTTAAGAAGGCCAAACAAAATAGATGGACTATGACCTTTAATCGAAGAACTGTAAGTGTCTATGGTAAGTAGACCCGTTAATTGTACACTTAATGCATTTATATGAACAGTATGACCTTCCACACCTTTATACTTTCCTGAGCATCTAAAGTAAAGTGGCCTCATATAGTCACGCGTGAACACACTGCAGCACACAGTGTAAATAATTGCATTTAAACCACTCACCAAGTAAAGAAGTGGGCAGCCACCGACAAGGGGCGCCTGGGGAGCAGTGTGTGGGGTCGAGACCTTGCTCAAGGGTAGCTCAGTGGTGGTACTAGCAAATCTGAGACTCGAAAATACGACATTCAGATCACAGGGCAACTCCCGAACCACTAGGCCGCCAGCTGCCCACAAGTCAAAGACTTAATAAATGAAGTTAATACACCCAATCTGTATAATGTCAGCTAATAACAAAAAACAATCTTAAATCTTGCATCACGAAAAGGATTACTAAGCTAACCTGGTCTCGCCTTCTTGGTTAGTAGCAAATTTTGGCTACAAACCTGGTCAAGAACTGATTTTTCAGCCCAAACCCATCAGTTTGAAGAAATACGCCACCTTCTGAAGACGATGTATGCCACTCACATAGAAAATCTGCGGTACTCTGGCTGCAGGACAGAATTAAAGAGGACCTTATCTTGCGTACAAGTTATGCTAGTAAGCTATCAACCTGCTTGTGAGCAAGAACAGGGGGGTCTTCCCTTTTTATGGTTCCCATTCAACTTAGCCAGCTGCTTTACACGTTGAAGCTGTCTTTATTTTACGTTTAGGACCAGACATCCATTACAGACAAATATTTAGAGTGTTATTGCAATATATTTAAAAGGGGAGGCTGCACCATGTTCTAGTTAGCCACTTCACCCATATTTTACTGAGACATACAGTCGTCTCCAGATTATACATGTCAGATGTCTGTTACATCTGGTAGGTTTCGTGAAAATAAAACTGACTGAATGTCTTTTTCCAACACACTAAATTGACAGTAAAGCAGCTCTTTGCATTACAACAACAGCAGCAGCAGCTTAGCACAACTGAAGAAACGAGGCTCCAGGCCCCGCCCTTTTCACCCAGATGCCCCAATGAGCGTCTAGATCATGTTGTCAATCAAAGTAACGGCCCAATCGCGATGGCCGGGTGAGAGGGTTCCTATAGCTCTGGACTCTACTGAGCCAGCAGTGTGACGGCCGAGCCTCTGGAGACGGCTGTTTAAAAGCCCTAAACCTTAACAGAAGCGGTGCCTGCATGCCTCACCCGTCATCAAAATGGTGCTCTTCATTTTCGCAGTCACTGCAATGGCCGTGGTCCTCCTCCAGCTCCGCTGTTTTCTCCGGCTGCGGTGCTGTCTCATTCTCATCCGCCATGTTTCACCAGGAAATGAGGGACTGGTCTTGTGAAAGTCCAGTCACGCCCACCAACGCTCCTATTGGCGGGAGCCTCGCACAGCATTCTGGTATACGTAGTTCAGTATCGCAGATGTTTTATTCACACTGCACACACACACATGCACATATACATACATATATATGCAAATACACACACACACCCTTACACATATACACATACGTACACACACAGGCACAAACTGTTCTGCATAAACAACGAAACTGTTTCATTTATACAGTTCACATTTTTTCTAATCCTGTTGCTGTTATTGATGCTATTTTTGCACTTTTATTTAAAGTAAAATAACATTTGGTTAAGGATAGGTTAAGGAAGAATGAAAATATAAATACAGTGCAAAGTGACATTGTGCTTTAAAAGTAAAAACAGGTGCAAAAGGCAGCATTGTATAAGCCATATTTGAGAAATTACACTAACAGGAACAACAGCAAATACATGTAATAGTATTCGGGAAAACAGAATTTCCATCGGGCCTCTCATGATCACTTGATTAACAGCGATTACTAGATATTAAAAAACGACGATGAACTTGATGAACTGGCTTACTATTAAACTAGAGAATCTGAGGATCAATATTAAGTGCCTGCTATGCAGTCTGAATATTTTCCACAAGAGGGTACTGTTGCTTAAAAATTATTAATGAGCATCACTGAAACGGATCACCGTCGTTCACTTTTTGTAGTGAAATGAAATGTTTGCGGTTACAGATTGTGCGTATGTGATGAATAGCCATCAAAAATAATCACGATTACTCAACTAATAATGATGGCCCCAATTTGTGCCCGAATACTTTACAGATCGGTTATCAGAGTCAGAATCAGAAAACGTCATTGGTCCCGGAGGAAACTGCTTTTGTAATGACTACAAAGACTCACAGAGACACAGAGAAAAGAACAAGATGATGGAAAAGTCACAGATAAGGGTTAGGAGTGTGTTATTGCACGTAGAAGAGATCAGTAGTAGATGAGTAATATTGACATAAAGAGTGATATTGCACATGTGAGAGACTATTGCACCTAAAATATTGCACACAATTTTAACACCTGATAAGAACATTGCACAATATTGTACATGGTACACTTATATATCAACATAATAAAATGCACATAGTTCTTATCAGTTCTAAGACATGATCATCATGTGCAATTACTTATCATGTGAATGTCACTACTTATATTAGCATTTGTTGTATATTATTTGTCTCTATTACATGCAATGACATACTATTAACCACTATTTGTGTCGATAGTAATTCACTTAACTGTAAGTTAGTCTATATTCCATTTTTGTTGGATTTTATTGGATTTATTTCAACTTTATATTTTATGTTGTTCTTGTCTCTGTGTCTGTAACACAAACAGTTTCTTCTGGGATCAGTAGTTTTCTGATTCTGATACACTATATGGCTATAAAAATAATGTTTGGCCTTTTACCTGATCACCACACCTGTATTGGACATCTTATTCCAAAACCAGCAATGTTACTATGGAATTTCCACCAAATCCAGATTTGTCCTTCAGATGATCCACATGACCAGAGAACACGGTTACACTGCTCATGAGTTCCGTGTACTTGACCTTTTTCCAGACAACACTAAGCCTGATGATGTGATGTGTTTTCAAGTGAAATACAGAATCAAAGGGTTCCCTAGGGTGGCCCTGAAGGGCAAAACACAACGACATTTCAGAAAACGGAAAGGGTAGGACCACACTTCTTGTTTGTGATTGG
>JBBPDC010000028.1:5892936-5922844 GCA_037974485.1 Hemigrammopetersius urotaenia
CACATGAACAGAACGTGAAATCAAAATAAAAGCCCCCAAAACCCAACAGAAACATGACCCCAAACAAAACAGAAAAGACCCACCCTAACAGCAGTATTGGACAATGAACTGTTCTGTTGTGCTGGATTTTTTTCATTTTATTGTTGACCTCTCAGATTGTCTTTTATGTTTGAACAAATAATACACTTAAAATGTGTGTGTGTGTGTGTGTGTGTGTGTGTGTGTGTGTGTGTGTGTGTGTGTTAGACTTACAGTTCCGGCGTCTTTTTGGATAACTATGGCATTTGATGTCATTTGCTTAATTTAGAATGTGATATAAGCGGTCACGACAACAAACACAACATCTGTCCACCGTATAATGGTAACCTTAATATGTTACATAAACACAATCTGTCATTACATGTTTAGGGTAAGATTATGATAGTGTCACGTAGCAGGTTCTAGTGTCTAGTAATGGAAAATACTGCCATGAATGTTTCGTACATATGTTGAGCGCTCAGATTGTCTTTTATGTTCGAACAAATAATACACTTAAAATGTGTGTGTGTGTGTGTGTGTGTGTGTGTGTGTGTGTGTATGTGTGTGTGTTAGACTTACAGTTCTGGCGTCTCTTTGCTTTGCGGGAGGTCTTGCAGGACTCACACCACACTGTCACACAGTCCTCCAGCAGTTTGAAGCTGCGGTGTTTCTGCCAGCGCTGAGAGCGAACCTTCACTATGCTGGACCCTTGCAGCATTACACGGACATCCTCATCATCTAGCACACCTGGAAACCCCGCACACACACACACACACACACACACACACACACACACACACACAATTGAAGTTTGACCTAAATAAATCTTGTCTAAATCTCACTACTTAGAAACTTTCCAATGCTTTGGCAGGAAAAGTATCCTTGACATGTGAAGTTCTACCTATGAGAATATGACAACTGTTGTGACATGTTTATAGCATCACCACGTTCGCATAATAAGCTGTTAAATGATTTCATGCCAGTTAAGACCCTTTAAGACAACAATGTCAGCTGCATTACTGAGCAAGTCTGAAAAGATTTCACAACTTAACACTTAACTAAAACCCTGCTACATAACACTGACGTACCAGTGCTATACACATCATGTAAGATGTCATAACCTGTCATAAGTTATGACAAATGATGTAACATTTAATAGAACAGTGTCACTTTATTATTACCTTTTTCGATAACTCTGGCATTTGATGTCATACACTTAAATCAGAATGTGATATAAGCGGTCAACAAACATAAAACATAACAGCTGTCCATCATACAATGGTAACGTAATATGTTACATAAACTAACACAATTCGTCATTAAACGTTTATGGTATGTTTATGATAGTGTTACGTAGCAGGTTCTAGTACCTAGTAATAGAAAATACTGCCATGAATGTTTTGAATTATACAGTTTTTGCTTTTGTTTTGCTGTATTACTGAATCTAATCTCATGATGGCTGTCAATTACATCATGAATCACATTCAGTTTACATTCTGTATCAACAAGTTTGAATTTGACAATGTTAGACCATGGCAAGTCTATGCACAACAATACTTACATCAAATTTAAATTATATTAAAATATCACCTGGATTAAAAGCATTTAACATCCTATTTTGATGAACTACAGTAATTCTATAGTAATCAAATAAGATGTCCAAGAATTTATTTCAAATGACACCATGTTTTGTTATTGCAAAGTGACTGTTTGACATACACCACATCACAGTGTGAACAGAATGAATTTTTTCTGCCTCTGCATTTAACCCATTCACCAAGTGAGGCAGTTGGCAATCAGGAACACAACACCCAGAGAGCAGTGTATGGGGATGGTATCTTGCTCAAGGGTTTCTAATGTTAAATTAATGTGGAGGACAGAACTGCTGTAGGTCTTCCACTGGACTGGCTCTTTAAACCGTGTCCAGCACACCTGCTATACTCTATAAATCTCTCCGACAATGCTAACACACGCACAGAGCTAATTTAGTAACACATACACTCATGTCATAAACACACACACATACGCACGCGCTTCTTACACACAGTTCTAGGGCGAGTCTGTAATCGTGAGCCCGAGAGTGTGGCTAACTAGAGTTTTCCCGGCACTGAGTCACACACTGTTACCACATTCACTGGCTTTTGTCATAACTGTAACCATTTTCTAATGTGAACATTACACATGCTCTCTCTCTCTCACACACACACACACACACACACACACATGCTTGGAGCACTGGCAGGTCAGTGTGTCTGCTGTCAGAAGAGTGAGATGGACTGGATCGAGGGTCAGGCTATAACGTGTCAAATGCCTGTGAAGCCTGTGCCTGTAAGGGGACTTAAAAAAACATCATGACGTCAGACAGTGACGAGAGACGCAGCATGGGAATGAAGAGAATGACAGCAGAAAAACTGCTTTGGTGTAGAAGTGAAAGAGGAACTAGTTTTGAATGGGCATTAGTGTGTGAGAAAACATTCATCACAGAAAGGATTGCATATGTTTATATTTTGCAAGTAATCCCATTTATTGAACAAAATGGAAGAGGAAGTGTGTGTAACAATTAAATCAAGGACCGCATGTCAAACAGAGGCGGAGACTGCACTGAAAAAAGACACATGACTTTATATGTCAAGTTGTGTATATACAGGGATCGACATAAGTGGTACGCAAGCCCGAATAGACAGACGCACACCAGTTTTCAGTCTTCACTGTGCAAATGTGTACCTAATGAAAACATCCAGAAAAAATATATTTATTTCCACAAAAAAGCAATAACAATTGGTTAAATCAAGGAACGCATAAATATAAATAACAATGAGCAACTTTTCCCTATAAGTTCCCTATAACATTAGCCTTTGCCTTTTCCTGCAGCCAAAGGTCTCATATCTTTAACGACAAAATTAACCAGCAAATCTGTTTTTTCTTATCAGTCAGGGGCTTTTCTGTAAAGTTACTCAGTGTTCTCCTGACTGGACGACTCTCTGCAGTGCTAGCATCATAGCTAGTGGATGGGTGTGTATAACGCTAGTGCTTTTATCGTACTTTAACACTTTATCAATGAAAATTATGACCAAATATCGTCGTCAATGAACATTATGTTACAAAAATGAGATGCAACGTCAATGCTGGTCATGCAACGATAATTATAACGGAATACAGTAATCCCCCACTTTTCACAGGGATTACGTTCCAAGAGTACCCGTGAGTACTTGTGAGTCCCTGCAGCTTAATGGAAGACCGGAGAGGCCAAGACATCAGTCTCAAAACTTGTTGATTTCTTTGGAAAGGAAATAACCGTGGCACACTTTTGAAGGACACTTGGGATCATTATCCTGTTGAAGAATGAAATTTTGTCCAATGATCCATAAACCAGAGGGAACTGTATGAAATTTTTTCTTTTTTCATGATCAACACAAAATGAATGTCTAAAGACAGACCTGTTAAATAATTGTGGATAAATAATATGTTACTACAGACTATAAAATATTGGAACCAGTTGGTTATATTTGTTTTTTGTATTCCTCATGTTTTCTTGCAATAAAAAAGCAGTGCAGTGTTGTTTTATTTTGTTTTCTTTCTTATGTTTTGTACTTTAGCTATAGAGATATGTAGAGATATCATGTACCGTATATTCTGTTAAGCAGTGCTTAAGTAGTCCACATCTGTTACTTAAATCTGCGAAGCAATATAAAAATCAACATCCGCTATTCAACCAAGTTACTGCCAGCTAAGTTACACCTAAACAACTGTCAAAGAAAAGTCAGAAGTTAAAGCAAAAGTAAGGAAGGCCTGGAGTTAAGGGTATTTTTGATATAGGGACAAAGAAATAAATAAGCAAAAACAAGAGGTCCAGTTGAAGAGGTGGGTCTTCAGACACAGATCTGATCAGAAGAGGGAGTTCATTCCACCAATGCGGGTCCAAGAGTCTTGGCACATGTCTACCTCTTTTAAGCAACTGGGGTTTTTCTCACCTGAACTTACTTTCTGAATGTTAAAATCTTCTACTCCTCTTCATCATCACATCTCCATTATTGCTGCTCTACATGGTGTTTGTTAATTGTTAATATTATATTGACTTTTGTAAGACTGACATTGCAGAAGGTTGCAATTTATAAATGAGTGCTCTAACTAATCACAGGATTTTTTTTTACTGTGTGCTGTAAGCATCTGAACCATCGACAGATGAGAATTTCTGTGGGTGTTCTGATGAATCATGCACTGTTTTCAGAGTGGTCCATTCACTGTTCAAAGCACTTTCTTTGCTATATACCTCCATAGACTCAAATGGAGGAACATTTTTTTTATTAAAGTTCTCTGAAACATTAAAAGCCAACATGACAATTGAACAAAGCAAAACAAAAGCTAATACCTTGAATTTTCTGGTAAATTTAAGTGTACAACAGAAAGTGGGAACAGCTTAAGCCACACAGCATCCTCTGGACTGGATGACCCCCTGCAGTGCTAGTGTCAGATGCCATTTCAGATGGCTGCGCAGAATGCTCATACTTTTATTGTGCTTTAACACAGACTTGCAGATTGTGCAGGTCACCGTGCAGTTTGTCTGGTCTAGAGTGAAGAATTTCCACACATGTGAAGTCTCTCGTCCTGTTGTGATCTTGTGTTTAGATTCCCCACATGCCAACGTTACTGCCCTTTTTATGAAGGGACAATAATAATTGGTTAAACTGGTTAAGCCAATCAGAGGTAGAGTTCGCACAGAGAGGGGAAAAAACACACGACTAGTCGACTTCTCTCAGGGGGCATCGACTCATGCCTCTGAGGACTTTTGTGTTGATGCCCTACCCCTAACGACCCCCTTCGCCAGAATATAAGGTATAGGCATGTCTGGGCATGGGGTGATGACGTGGTAGGTTGTTGTGTGTGTGGTCGTCAGGAGCCTAGTCTTCGTTAGCTCACAAGCAGGGTTACTAGGCACCTGACCTGTCCACCTGTCATGAGCTTAGTTTAAGTGTATTGTGTTAACGGGGGTCATTGTCTGTGTCATGTGATTGGTTGTCTGGGTATCTGTGTTAGTTTAAAGCTCAGCCGATCCAGAGAATCGGTGCGTGGTCACCGAGGAGCTCGACTCCATTCAGCCTTGAGGTTTGTTGTGCTTTGTATGGAAAGTCTAACTGAATGCTGTGTTAAGAAGGTTGGGACTCTTGTGTGTGTGAAGGACTTCCAGTCAAGCGCCATCGGACTCCAAGTGGCAGATGGGGAGCTTCTTGTATGCAAGCCAAGCAGCAGTCAAGCTTCTCTGCGAGCTTCTGAAACGAACTTTTCTTCCTTAAACTTCCTTATTCTCTAAAAGCCTGTTCATGCGAGTGTATCTGTTCCGTAAGCAAATGCAATATGCAGAAATATAATCACAATATACATTTATATAATCTGTAATCTACAAATTCTAATCACACTTTAATATACTAATACATTCCAACCCCCACCCCCCTCAGCACCACCACACTTACTTGGAAACCCAACATCTGCCCCTCCTCTTTTAATGGACAATCATGCAAGAGACATTAGCACTCTGAAAAGCTATTGGTGTGTGAAGGTAAGGGAAGCACGTGTAAGGGGTGAAAAGTCCAGCTGTCACAACAGAACTGCCCTGCTTTATAGAAAAGCCTGTTTGGGAGGTTTCAGATAAAGAGCAAATAAAAACAGGAAAGGGACTCTTCCTCCTTAACATGATGTCCAGTTTATGCCAGCTTTACAAGAAATTTCATCCACAGACTTTAAAATGCTGAGAATGACATTGTGGTTTTGGACAGAACTGTTTGAGTGTAAGCAGCGAGAAAGAGGCTCTTCTCTCCTCTCACATCTTTGATCAGCTGAAAAGAAAGACAGGGCAGCTTAAAAACACTGCTGAGTTCATTGCCATCTGCTTGTTTACAGTAGGTGTAGAACCTCGTCTCAGGGTTTCCACGCTGTGTTATTGATTAAAAACCCTTGGACATAACCAAACACCAGGCCAAGCGACTGAAGGAAAGGGAATGATAAATAAGATGAAAGATCAACAGAGAGAGAGAGAGAGAGAGAGAGACTGGAAAAATGCCCGTAGTGTTTCAGTCAAAGTACTCCTCACCACAGCAACCAGAGAATGCACTCAGGCACAGATAAAGTCTCCCAGACAATCTAGACTGCTGTGTGTGTGTGTGTGTGTGTGTGTGTGTGTGTGTGTGTGTGTGTGTGTGTTTCGTGCATGTGTGTGTGTGAGAGAGAGAGATAGAGAGAGAGAGAGAGAGAGAGAGAGAGAATGGTGTAGGAGGAAAGAAAAAAAAAATGAAAGTGGTGCCAGTCATGGCTTCAGCCGAGAAAATCGAGCAGGCTGTACATCAGCCAAAATTACAACACAGCTCCACAGTGCATCTCCTCTCCTTTTTTAGTCTGTGAATGCCCCTCTCTCTCTCTCTCTCTTTCTCTTTCTCTCTCTGGTTAAGTGCATTAAGAGAAAACTTTAGCCAGCGTGCCTGGAGTGCCACATGCTGGCATTGCACAGTTACATAATGCTTGAAGAGGACCACTCATGTAACCATGAAAGCCACTTCATGCCATTTCACACATGGAAAATTTCAAACAATACAACAAAAATAAATGAAAAAGAGGCCTCTATAAAGCCCTAAACTCCTATAGCTATGAATGCAAGGGTGAAGACATAATGTGCCTACATTCTTAAAAGCTGTCAAAAAGACTTCTTTGAAAGCGACGACACAGAAGAATGCTTATCAGGTTTCCGAAAAGAAACATATGTTTCTTTTCAGATAATATATGCAACCTGTTCCTTCCACAGGTTCACGTAACAAAGGTGAAGGTTCCTTTCTTTTGAAGAGGAGGAAGAGCACCTATTATGAAGATTTGTGTGGTTTTATATATTAAAAAGTAATTAAATAATAAATTCATTTCCTGTAACCGCTACGGGTGCAAGGCACCGACTCACTCTGGCCGCAGGGTATTAAAAAGTTGAAATGTATTTTTACATGCCTACTTTTCAGTCTTTTTTATGCCTTAGAATAAAACTGTCTGGTTTTGTTACAAGACTATTGGCTTCCATGCATTGTGCCCACGGATGTCGGAATCATTATTTTAGGGGTAGACTTTTAAACATCATTAGTTTCCTACCCCCCACTTATTCACTCAATGATTTGTATGAGAAAGCTCCACCAGCCGTTTCAAGACCCCCCCACCAGTGTGTCACCCCATATTAAAAATGTCTCCGACACCCCTGCTGTGTTTAATTTAAAAATCACACTCCTTACAACTTTGTTGCGAATGGGTGGACCTGAACAGCTGTAGGCTGAAAAGACAGCTATAAGTAAATGAGTTTTTATGAGTGTTGGTTCACAAAAAAAGTACTTTTATATTCCACATATGGTGCGTTCTGAAACTTCAATAATGCTCACATACTACAATTAACTGCAGAAGAATAGGCTTTCAATGCTATGGAGCCTTTAAAGGCTATTAAGAGAGTAAAAGGCACTAAGGTAAAGTGAAGTGTGCAAGGGTGCCCCTGTTATATGGGACTCAATAAATTATTTAACGAACTTGCCCGTGAGATTTACAATTGGACACACACACCACAACAAATCAGCAAACAACAGACCAACAGTGACTTCCGTCTGGTTCAGATGGGTACAGGTGATAAATAGGCTAAAATAACCATAGAATTGTTTACAAAAGGCAATTACAAGAAAGAAAACCAAATAGTCACAAGTAGGGCTCTGTGGTTAGACCATATCACCTCTATTAATGAGGTCTAATCATGCTATGCTTAGCTAACATGGTTAAATGCCTCAGTTTCTCTCTACAGTTAAGAACACCCCAGCCAAAGTAGTTTGATCAAATTAGGAATGAAAGCAAATTAGTGAATGGCGAGGAGATCACTCAGGACACCATGCTAGAAGTGGCCTTAAGCAGAAAAGCCGCTTGGAAATAGTGTCTCGTTTCCAGTAAAATTTTGTGCATCTGGGGAAAAACAAGGAACCACACCACAGATCTGACGCACGGGCTGGTTTTAGATCAGAAGATCAAGACTTAGATTGGATTACACAGCAACCTTCAGTTTCATAATGAACTCCAAAGGCCCTTGAGCTCATGATAAATAAGGATGGAAGATATGCTTATTCAAGATATGCTTGAACATGCAAAAACGTATATCACCAGACATTTCCTGATACATAAAAAACACGATGAGATCTAGTCATTCTGAGATCTGGAACTGACACAAAAACGTAATGCCGTTATTAAAGAAAGAACAGAAAGAAGAAAAATGAAACAGTAAAATAAATGAATGAGACGATTGACTTAACTTCAGTCCTTTTTACTTGCAGTTGTTCAGTGGTCTCATAATCATGACATGTTAATAAAAGCATATCAATAACCACTATAATGATTAATCAAAACGTTGCCCTCTCACCTGTTTCCACATACTCCTGTAGTCCATCAGTCAGCAGGCCAACAAACAACAGAAGTCAATACACTAAAGTCTTTTCCATTAATACGTCAACAAACCTCCTCTCAATCTATTTAGACCTCTTGGTTTGGTACTTTATTGTGAGCTATTAAAACTTCACCACCACAGGCAACAGCAGGGCTGGATAGGACTGGTCTTAGACCATTTTCATTTGGATTTATGTCGATCACTGTCACAAAAACTCAGAGGTGGCTTGTGAAAAAAATGTTCAGCTACACACTGCAAAATGTTGTTCCTTTTTACAGCTCACAGCAAGTCACTGTGTCCTAAACCACATTAAGAAATCTACACCTCCTTAATAAAAAGCTGAAAGTGGCTTCAGCAGGTTGAGAGCATGTTTTTTTGGTTTGTGGTTATTGGTTTAGTAATTAGTTCCAGCAATAAAATAAAGAAGCAACAATTGGACTCCAAGCATGTATAGACTGCTCAACTACCTCAGGGGCCAAAGGGGAATGTGAACATTTGATTTTTCAACAAATCCTTCCTTCAATGTGTGGAGTTATAAATATTTTAATCTCATGTTGCACAAAGACTTTGAGTGAAACATTCACTGGGAAAACCAGTTTCAGGTTGAAAGCAGGGTGGACACCTCCCTCTTAGAATCGAAACACCTAGGACAGTCAAGAGCTATCACAGGAACAGAAAACAAAGAAGAAGAGGAAGAACGAGGAGGAAGAAGAAGAAGAAGAAGAAGAAGAAGAAGAAGAAGAAGAGATAGCACAAGAAGAAGAAAAAGAAAAAATAGAAGACAAAGGAAACAGAAAAAGATCATGACAAAGAAGAACAAGAAGAGGGTTAAAAAGAAGAGAAGAAGAAAACAAAGAAAAAGAAGATTAAGAAAAAGAAGAAGAGAGAGAAGAGAAAGAAAACAAAAAAGACAAAGAAGAAAAAGAAGATGACGAAGGAGATGAGGAGGACAAAGAAGAAGAAAACAACAAAAAAAGAAGAAGAGGAAAAAAGAATATGACAAAGAAGACAGCAAAGAAGATCAAAAAGACATTACATTTGTTGAGGCTTTGTTAAACGTGCCACTGCTGTTTTTCTCCGTTCCAGCTTCTTCACAAACCTCAGAAAAATGAAATATAATGCATCGCAAAAGTGCCTGTGATTTTATACATCTGTCATATTGCGCCCCCTCAGTTAACAGATGTGCTGGGGTCAGCAAGGGGACCTTTAACATTAAACATTCAGCTGTGACTGTAGCCTCTGAGTCAGGCAGCAGAGGGGCCGGAGGGTGGGAGTTGTGAGAGGACAGGTAAACAGGAGTGTGTGGAGTAATAAGAGAGAGAGCTGGAGGAGTCAAAGGGTGTGGGTGTTACACACGCATCACCAAATACAGGTCATATCTCACCACACAGAGACACACACTCACTGAGAAGTGACCACGTACCATTATCTCACCAAAACTATAGCTCACAGTTGCAGCCGCACGCACTCCAAAAATAAGGACCAGTGAAAAATAACAGCACGCACTGAAGCGGACACATGGGCCTGATCTGTATGTAGGTCAAAGTATATTTCAGATCAAGTTATCATGGTGTTAGCAGAATTGAATTGGCCACAGTTTCTCAAACAGACCCTCTAACTAATATGTTCCAGGCTGAGGGCCCAGACACACAGAATAACAATAATGCATGCACACAACATTTCTTTGCCTTAATTATACAGGACACAAGACCTCATCTCTTTACCGCAGCTGTCAGGCCTGCACCAACATTGGTGAGCAAACAGAAATCGAATCCAAAGCAGCACATAAGCAATTAATATGAAATGGATACGCTTAACCCAATCATATCCATCCACTGAATTCAAAAAGTGGCTGATCTGCACAATCTTTTATGTAGTTTTACATAATTCATGGACATCTAAAATAACTCAATGTTATACAAAACAGAATTGTTTTCATTGTCTTCATGATTATATTTAGATTTAGTTAAAAAGTCATATGTGACCAAAATACTGAATTTCTTCTTATAAATGATGCCAGTGCTATTTTTTTTTACCAGTGTTGTTTAAGCTCAGAAAGCACACAGATTAAAAAGTCAAATTTCAGAAATAGACATTAATGGATTAATCAGACCCAACTACTCTTGCGTTTTGTCTGTAGTGTGACATCCAGGTCAGACCCCAGCAGTCAAATTCATTATAACTAATTCACAGCAGCTAAATCTGAAGGTAATCTGTGCAATGTATCTGTGTAAAGCAGATTTTTCATTTAGATGATAAGGCTTTAAACAAGCCATGAGGTTCAATTTGCCAGATAAAAACGACTAAATTTACAACTGCCTGACAAGTCCAGAAACTAGCTGTATTGTGTTGGTTATACTGCTTATATTGGAAGATCTTTTGTAAGATCTAAACAGTTTCAAAAAGCTAAACAGTTTCTACAATGCTATATAATACTACTGTAGCATTCTATAGTGTTTTTACCCCTATATAATATTCTTAGAGTAATAAATGTCACTCATATGCTAGCAATATGTGTCTGAATGTAATTACATGACAACACAAATTCCTGTATTATTACATGTTTGAGATATGGTTTTACAAAGCTGCCTGAAGTTGGTGTAAAAAGTTAGTGAACATACACTTTTAACAAATTTGCTAAACTGACAAAAACTGATTTTAAGCGAAATTGTGGAATTGCTCGCTTACAAAAAACACATCTATTGTAATTATTTGAAAATCTTTACAGCCCTATATGATACTACTATAACATTCTACAGTGTTTTAACCCTTAATACAACATTCTTGTAGTACTATGGGTCACTCAAATCCTAGCAATATGTGTATGAGTGCATTATTACAAAGGATGTAATATATTTTTGTAATACTATTCAAAAATAAAGTTCTAAAGTTCTTACAGTTATATTTGATACAACTGTATAGTGTTTTTACCCCTGTATAATATTCTCATTGTTGTAAACACCACTTGTATGCTGGCAGCATGTGACTGAATGTATTATAAGCTCCTTTAGGGAGTCCAACAGAGATTCGTGTATTATTACAGATATTTTGGGATATGGTTTTCAAAGCTGTCTTCAACCCAGTCCACTTGTTGAAAGAAGTCTAGAGTCTGACAGAAACCCAGCCCTTCTCACCAAGCCTCCGGAGGGGGTCTCCCGTCTTGGACTCAAAGGATTTCGCCTCGCTCGTTTTTTTCTTCCTCCCAAACATGTCAGCCTTTCTCCCGGGATCAGACTGTCCCTCTGTTCGCTGCTCTGGTCTGGTCTGAAGAAATGTTCCTGAAGAAAAGTGACGGCAGCAGCGGAGCTCACTTGTGTTTCACACGCATGAATCACTGCACTCAGTCTCTACACTTGGGATTGTTTTCCACACCCGTATTCGCACAGGCTCCGCCCACCTTGCTGCGATTGGTCAGTTCACAGAGCAAAAGTTCCATTAACTAATTCAAAACGACAATTGTCACGTAGTCATTTTCAATATACATACATTTAATTGTTTTAGCTATGCTGTATGAGTACAAATTTCCCACCTGTGTGACTAATAAAAAATAAAAACTTCCTAAAACTGTGTCCACAAAGTTGGAAGCATGGCGTTGTTCACAATGTCTTGGTATACTGAAGCATTAAGATTGTCCTTTACTAGAAGTAAGGAGCCTAGCCCAAACCCTGAAAAATAGGTGTGTTCCAATGCTGTTGTCGATATTGTGTATAATTAAAACAACGATCCACTGGCCAGTCTGAGCTCAGGAGGTGGGTCTTTCCGCAAAATGGGTGGGAAAGAAACTAACGCGTGGGCCACTTGAAGGGACGCGTGGGAGGAGTTTATAGAAGCGAAGCGTAACTTGATTCGGGCGGCGAGCAGAAGCCTAAATGCCTGCTCGAACAATGTAAATCACTGCCCTGGACTCCAGTTGCGTGTTTCTGCGTCTGATTCGGGTCAGACTAAACTGTTATGGATTTTGCTAAAACGAGTACACGTAGACAACGGGACAACAATTTCACACTCACATCTCCACATACACTATCTTGCTCCGAATACTACTACTACTAGTACTAGTACTACTGCTGCAGCTGTTCCTACGATTACTAGTACTAGTACTGCTACTACTACTACTATTACTACTACAGATACTACTACTACTACTATTATTACTACTACTAATGGTAGCTGGTAGCCTAGTGGTTTTGGCATTCTCCCTGTGACCAGAAAGTCCAGGTTCGATTCCCAAGACCGCTAGGCATACTCTGAGGTACCCTGACCAAGGCACCGTCCCCGCGCACTGCTACCCGGGCGCTATGTTCGTAGCTGCCCCCTGCTTCACTTGGTTCACACTGTGTGCTGTGGTGTGTTCACGTATGACAAACGGTCACTTTTACTATTACTGTTACGATTAATAGTACTACTACTCCTAATGATAATTATTTATAAACGAAAAGTTATGATTCTTCTTCTTCATCTTCTTCTTCTTCTTATTATTATTATTATATTAGTTGTAGTGGTAGTAGCAGCAGTAGTAGCAGTACTACTTCCCATAAAGGGAAGAAAATGCACACAAACAGCCCAAACTATCACACAAACAATGCAAACTTCCTTAAACTATATAATGGTATTACGATCACGTCCGTTTGGTCTAATTATAATTACAATTGCCAATAAGGATTCGTTTATGTACATCTTGCCTCTTTTTACTTACTATAATGTTGTTTTTCTCAAGTACATTTTATTCATCAAAGGTTTTTGCTGTATTTTGCCTCCAGTGTCATCTTGTGGTGACCTGAAGAATCACACCTCCTGTATACTATATACAGTACTGTACATTCATTTTTGTAATCTAAGCCACTTTTCTATTCATATTCATAATGATCTCATTCATTCAGTATGTCTGTATTATCCCTTGGACTACAGCTTTAAAAGAGTATTGTATAAGAGTGTTATAATTCAATCGTAAAACTACATTAAAGCTGGACGGCCGAAATTGAATGCAACTTGTAAAAGCAGTTTTAGTTGTGTATGGCCACACAGATCAAATAGATTCTGTATTAATGCACCAAGTTGGTTGTTGTGGTTGAGCATCCATGTTTTAGACTATTAGGTTCTTAACCCTGTAAAACCCACATGGGGCCCTTGACTCTGTAAACCCCAAAGGGGCCCTAACCCTTACAAAAGCCCAAAAGGGCGGCTACCCATGTAAATCCTCCAACAGCCCTTAAATGTTTAATTCCCAGAGAGGCCATTAATCCTGTAAAGCCCACAGGGGTTCTGAGGGAAGCTGCTGGAGAAATGCATGATCCGTCTGGAGTCAACTTTGGCTTGCTGGGCCATGAAAGATCTAGTGAGTAGCACTAGGGAACCTTGCATTTGGATAATTTCTCATGCAATTCAAAGGGAAAGCCAGGAATTTGCGACACTTCAAAGGAACTAGAGAAATCCTCACCCCGCTAACCCACTTAGAGCTGTTCCATAAGCTGCGATGAGATTTAAAAAGAGGAAGTACATGGAAGTATTGACCTTATTGTAACACGATTTTATTTTAGCAGTGTTTCCTCACCTTTTAGTTATATTACAATTTATCGGGAAATGACCAGTTTTCCTCTTTTTTATGGCTTTTTATTGAAATGCTACCACATTTTTGTGTAGCATTACACTTTTATACTTACACACACACTAACACTCCTCATTAGCAGCAGTACTATGTCATCTTGCAGGACTTCAACAAACTAAGACGAAACATGCCCAGCAATAAGGGATTTATTATAGCATGTGACAGACTGTTTGACAGACACTGTTTTGCAGGTTAAATTTCTTCTCTTTGCATCGAGGTGTACAGATTTCTGCATAGTACTTGTAAGTCACAGAGAAAGGCCATTGATGAGGAAATAAAGAACAGTCTACTGGAGTTTAGTTCTGTTTGCTTTGTTTAAAACCGGTACACTCCAAGAATTCCAAATAAAAGTACTTATTATGTTCATACAAAATATATATTTTATAATATATTGTATACAAAACAAACAAAAAACATTAAGGGAAACAAACAAACAAAAAAAACATTTCAAGTAACATCTTGAAAGAAATGTCTGTGCACCTAAGTGCACTTTTGTAAACCATATAAAAACTAAAAAAAAGAATAAAAAAAAAAAACCCAAACATGATATCATATGTATATTTACAAGGTTAACTTAGCAAGGCTTTGTACAAATGTTACAAAATAGTTCAATGCACATACACACTGTACACAGACAATTTCAGACGCGCACAAACACACAGATGAGAAATGATTAGACTGAGCAGTGTATGCTCTGTGTATGTGTGTGTGTGTTGACCACAGCGAGTCTTTTTCGAAGTTGCACAAAGGGAAAGGGGTAAGATTACGTATGGGGTCTAGGGTCAAAGATCAATGGTCTTTAGCTTGAACATTTTTCCTGTTGGCAAATGCTACCTCACTAATACTGTATGAGTCCTCTGATTAAGGGGGATTCCAACGATTTTCCAAAATGTATGCATAATTAAAGCCTTAAGACATTAACAAAGTCGTTCAAACTGGTTTGATGTGACACTTAGCAAGTCTGAAGTGTCTATAAACCCTCTCACATTAAAGTTTTTAATCCATTCAGGGCACAGAAGTACATGCAGGGTGCTGTGAGACAAAGCAGTCCATGAGAAACATTTTTGTTAGATTTACCACTATTTTATCGTCATTAACATTTGTTCTTAATCAAAACATGTTAAAGAGAAAATAAAATGTCTAAAGACTGTGTGACCCCTGACTTCTATCACCACATGAAAGGCTGAAATGGTAAATTTCTCAACAAATTTTCAGAAAAAATACTATGAATGACTTTGTTTATCTATTGATTTATGATCAGTTCAATTTTCAAAATCAATGGAATTCCCCTTTAAATGTACTGTATGTGTATTTAAAGAAACATTGTGTGTGTGTGTGTGTGTGTGTGTGTGTGTGTGCCCTTGTTAGTTGTCTCAGGCTTGCTGTGACAGCTCTGGACAATTGACCAGGCAGCATCATCATGGAAAAAAAGTGTCCCGACTGGGTGTCCCAAACCCGGCCCAGTATTGCAGTCTGGGAAGCTGAATTTGGCATGCCCTCCACCGGATAGAGTGAGAGGACAAACGTGTTTCCCGTGCCGCTACAGCAAAAGGGAGCGCACAGGAAGCACCAAAGCACTCGAGAACCTCGAAGGTGAGTGCATGGCAAATGAGCTGGCAGTTCCATACAAAAAAAACAAATAGTGACCTGTTTGTTACTGGCCCCTTTGGAATACTGTGTTAAAAAAGACGTTAAAAAGACATTGAAACTTTGGCAACACTAAAAGAAGAACCCCCTGTGCTATGCAAGCAACTGTTAAGGGAAAAAAAGAGTAGGAGAGAGGCAGATGCGAAAGACTGAACTCTGCATGTCCTCTGTGACAGTTCACACACAGCAGATCCTGAAAAACACAGCAGTTACAAAGCTCCAGTGCGGCTCTCTTGGTGTTTTGTCGAGTGTGATGCGGCTGCAGGCACCACTCTCACATACCCCCTGTGGCTCGTGTGTCAAAGTGAGGCACAGATGTTAAAAAAGAAAACAGCAAATCATTGTAATATATGTAAAAGTTAGTACTTTGGTAACTAGCACTGATCATGTGCATTTTTAAAAGCCAAAATAGGTCAAAATAAAACACAAACTGGAGTCAGGATAGGAAGCACTTGTATAAATAACCAAATAACCACATAATAGTAGCTAACTAACATTTAACCAGCTATAGCTAGCTAGCTGTTAGCCATAAAACCCTTTCATCAGGGTTGCCAAATTTGGCAAGACGAGATTTTCAGGGTCTACAAAGAAGTGCATATCAGTTGTTACACTGCTTAAAACACTTATTTGAACCACAATTCATCCTGATTATCCTTGAGATCCGTCTTTCTCAAACCGGTCCTCAGGAACTCCCAACTGATTGGTCAAGAGCTGGGATATTGACATGCCTTTATATACTAACTGTAACTGGCTTTGTGTTACATCTTTGTAAGAAATAGTTATAAAATGAATTTTCCCTCCTAAAAAATTAAAATAATTAGTAGCGCGATTTCCTCAGGAGGTAATAATGTAAACTGTGATTTAACTGTTTTTCATATTCTTCCCCACAGAAGAAAAATAACAGCTTCTCTGGCTCTAATCTTTCAGCCTTAGAGCCTGAGAAAACACCAGAAAACCTGAGTCTCATGCCAAAACTGTGACAGTTCGCAACCCTGATTTTACTGCACGAAGTAACTTATTGACGATAATCCAAACGAAATAAAGCCGTGAGAGCAGTGTTCACATCTACATGCATGTGTTAAACCAAAAGAGCTTAAGGGAGGTACTGTGGGAGTGGCAACTGCAGCCATATATTATTGGGCATCGTCTATGTTGTCACAGGCATTCGTGAAAACGGGAGGTAGGCGGAGCCCGGCGTGCAGAATGGGCGTCGGCCTCTGAGCAGTGGGGGAGGGCAATTGCTGCAGATGGTTTAGGGGGAGGTGCTGGAGGCTTGCTGTTGTTGTTGTTGCTGGCAGCAACTGAAGAATTGAGGGGCAGGGCCTTGCTTGAGCTATCGGTTGGCGAGGCCACCACAGTGTGCCTCCTCCAGGCCCTCCTCTTTCTGCGTGTTTCGGGCGAGAGTGGCTTCCTCAGGCCTGCGGGCCGCAAGTCCTCAGCTGAACCCAGCAGACGGGCTCGTACCTGCTCTGCCAGGGAGAAGGCACGCCCCTCACCTGAGCCAGAGGGGGCTTGAGTACTTTCCTGACTACCACCTCGGTTCAGTTTGGTTTTTGACGAAGGCGAAGAGAAGGACTCGGGTATCTTTGTTTGTCCAACACTAGGCCGCGGATCCTCCTCTGTGGCTGAAGAGCTGGACACTTCCAGAAGGTCCATTGAGCGAGCTTTGTCTTTCTCTGACTTTAGCCTACGGCGGGCTAGAGTGTCGCACTGGATCAAGCGATGGGAATTGAAGGAGGGCCGGCTGTGAAGGCGCTGGGAGGCAGAGGAGGAGTAAGATGAACTTGAGGGGGTGGAGGAACGTGCTGCACCCTCACTCACCCTTTCTGTGGGGTCTGGGGTCAGGTTTTTGCTTTTTGTGGAGGAAGGAATGGGTTCAGGAGCAGAAACGGGTGTGGATTTGTAGTGTGTGTAGAGGAAACTGCGTGGTGCAGCTGACCCTGGTGAAACCTGTGAGGTTTGTGTACGGTTGGGTGATGTGGGTGCGGGTGTGTGTTTTTCAGGGCGCTCCTGGGTAAGAGAGCGTGAGGCAAAGCCACTTTCATTATCCGTTTCACTCACTAGTTCACTCTGTTCATCATCTGCGTCCTCGCCCCGCCCCTCTGAGGCTAAGCTCCGCCCCAAAGTGGAGAGGGTGGAGTAACCTGAGACAATAGAGCGGGCATCTTCCCCTCGCCAACCACCTGATCTTTTGACTTCAGACCTCTGGTCCTCTTCCTCGCTTAAGAGTACCGATTGGGCCTCTTCGCTGCCAGGTATGCTGGGAGTGGCCTTGTCTTTCTGAACACATTCTGTCTCTCTCTCGCCTTCATCTTCTTCTTCGTCCTCTTCGTCCTCATCCTCCTCTGCCTCTGCACGTGGGGCAGTGTCAGACTGAACAGGTTCCACCTCCTGCTCCTGCTCCTCCCCTTCTCCTATGAGGCAAGTTCTGATTGCTTCTTGCTCAGAGTCGTCATCAGTGCTGCTACCCAGGGGGCGGGAGGTGGTCCGTTTCCTGCGCTTGCGAGCCACAGCAGACATGATGGACAGTGTGGTCAGAAAGTCCTTGGCTAAAAGGTCACGTTTTGACCCCCCTGACCCCTGAAAAACAAGAGAGATCAAAGGGTCATTTAATATCATGACAAACAAAACTAATTGATTATTAGCAGTGTGATGAGACAAAGTGTACAGCTAGATATCAACTGCCACTACATATCAGCAAGAGCACAAATAAGAAGTGCCGGGAAAAAGCAAGGAGAGGCAATAAATAACATCTATAAAACATTCATTAAAGTTCATAAAATTGTTTATTATTCATAGTGTTTCATTCTGTGTAATTGTCAGTATCCGTGTGAAAAAGACATGCTGTATTGTGCTTTTTACATATTTGGCATAACTGATGAGTGTGTTGAAACGGAGTCCATAAGTCAATAGGATGATCATGAAACTTTGGTCAATTTGCTAACACTTTATTTGGACCCTGCTACATAACACTGATATAACCATGGCATAAACATGTCATCTGCTATCACAGGTTGGATGACAAAACACTACTAGAAGTAAGTCAAAGTTAAATACTGCCATTTTGTTTAATGAGAGATTTGTTTTCTTTAAATTATTAAAGTTCTGTGAACACTGCATCATTTCTCTTATTTTGATGTTTTGTTATTTCCTTTAAAATGATGCTTTAAAGAACACTAGGAGATATTAGGAGAAATATTGTCAGCAGTTCTTAAAAAACTATGGCAAAGCTGTTCAGTTCAATACTTGCACCTATAAAAGATAAAACCTGAGAAACTGACGATTTTTTGCAGTGCTCTCTTACTTTTTTCCCAGAGCTGTAATAACATCATGTCACTAGTAATCGTGATGACAGACATCATACTTGATGGATGAAAAGTAAGCGTTTGACATAAGCTGTCATGACATCAAGCATTAAAACAATTGCCAGTAAGGCAACAAGACACTTGTATAACCGAACAAAGTGCCATATAGCATGGTTATATCAGTGTTACGCAACAGGGTCCAAGTAAAGACTATCAACACTTACCTTTGATTTTGCAGAATCACTGTTGGTTGAGTCTGTAAAGTCAAAAAACAGAAACAGAAGAAAGGAGGGAGATGGAGATAGAGGGAGAGCAAGAGAGAGAGAAAGAGAGAGAGCGAGAGAGAAAGAGAGAGAGAGAGAGAGAGAGAGGGAGGGAGAGATGAATATCACGGTAAAGGGACGCATTTTCAAAAAATGAGAGGCACAAATGAGAAGGGTGTGACACGAGCCGTTTTGGATCAAGAGGCCTTCTAAGCCTACTCATGTTTTTCTTCCAATCATACCATTTTTCTCTCCTCTGTGCCTGTCATTCAGCATGAAGCTTTCCTACAGGAGACAGTGTTCACACAAGACACTCGCTGAGCAACGTCTGTCCGAGGAATGAAAAACTGATTGTCTTTAAAAGGCTATCAAATGTGAACAGGGTCTACAAAGGAAGCCAAGCGGTCCGAATCTGCAGCATTAAGGAAGAACCGCAAACACTGATGACATCACGTAACATACTGATGACATCGACCCGTGTAAGAAGCCGTGTAAGAAGCAGGAGCAGGAAAATGCAGAGAGGATGATTTCAGAGACACAGAGAAAAACACACAGACGACTCATGTATTCACACCCATCACAACAGACGTTAACACACTCATTCAAACAAAAAGCCACACACACACCTGCACAAACACACACACACACACACACCTGCACACAGACGTGCACATACACACACACACACACACACACACACAAACACACACACAGGGTATGGCAGGTGAAACCCATCCTACCGCAGTGGCTGCTCCACAGGCTCAGCTAAGAGAGGAACGCAGAAATGTACAGAGAGAGAAAGTGGAGAAATGAATACAAAACAGAGAAGAAAAAGAATAAACAAAAACAAAAACAGGAAAGTGTAGAGAACACAACATGCAGAAAAAAACTGTTTTTTGATAGATGCTAGATGTCTAATTAAACAGAAACTACTGACATGCAGCCTCTACACTTTGCCCACCTACCTCTTTGTATAGAAACATGCTTTTATTTAAGGTAGTATTTTTCTAAGCTACTGGAGAAAGTAGTTAACATAGAAAGGTTGCATCTGCATGATTGAAAGAGACTTCCATTTCTATCCACTTTCCGTAATTCTGTCTGAACTGGTATCCATGTGTATTCATAATCTAGTCAGCTTAGTTACATTTACATAGGCCATGGTCTGTAGACCAGACTAAACCATGAATGTTTAGGTCTTTTGTGGTGTGGTGTTGGTGTATCTAAAAACAAATGAATTGCACTGATTCATTTTGAATAACATACTCATGATCGGTTACATCATATTACTCCTGAGGATCTACTGATGACATTTTATTGGCCTGGTAATTGCCATATAAATATAAAGGTGAAGTAAACATATATTGCCCCAAGCTATAACAGGCAAATATTTACGGTATTTTTATCAGACGCTTTTATCCAAAGCGACTTCCATTCTCTAACTACAGGGGACAGTCTCCCTGGAGCAACTTGGGGTTAAGGGTCTTGCTCAGGAACCCAGTGGTGGTGCTGAAGGTAGGATTCGAACCCATGACCTCTTGGTCTGGAGGCAAGTATCCTACTCAATGAGCTACCTCCGATTAGAGATATAACTGGTAGAGATATATAGATATTTAAAAAAAAACGAAATCATATAAATGTGCTATCATAGAATATAATAGTGTGACTTTTCAAATGGATACAAAATAAATATAATTTGAACTCAATGAGATTTGAATCAACATTTTGTAAACCATGTCTAACCTTGTAACACCAGTGATGCACTTGTGGGCGGAGCATGGCTACCTTAACTAGGCATTCACTGTATTATTCACTCTCTGATTGGACAGGCCTGTTTCAAACCCCTGAATGCATCTCTAGTCAACTGATCTACGCTATAGAAAGCGTGCTAGGATTAGCTGTTCTGTGGCTTGAGATGAGCTGCGATTGGTGGAAGTTGGGCCGGGTGGTTGCTCACCTGAGGCATCTCCTAGCATGCCAGTTCGGCCAATGTTAGGTAAGAGGTGGTCAATGTTAGGGGCAGGCTGAACATCCTCCGTGTCCACTGGCGTCTAAGGGAAAGGAGAGCAGGAAGAAAAGTCCTTAATGTATGTAAACAGCAGATGGGATCAATGTCAATGGAATCAGTCAGCAGTAAAGACACAAAAATGATACAAAAGTGATAACTTACCTTTTCATCCTTCTCATGTTCCTCACTGAAGAACCAGGCATGCTGCGTAAACAGGCAGAGAGTTAAAAGACTTGAAAATGAGGAAGATACGATCTCATAATAAACTGTAAATAAAGTGTTTGTGTGTGTGTCAGGTTATAGGCTTACATGTTGGATTAGAGTCTCGACAATCTTGTAGCGGTCAGGCATGTGGGTGACCATGTCTGTCATGTTGTCCTCTGATGTTCGCACAAGAGTGGGACCAAACACCAGTGCCAGGTTACGTGGCTCCATCTACACAGATAGTTGTAGGTTCAAATAAACAACCCACAACAGCCCAAGACCCATTAAATAAATTCCCACCCCCACCTTAAAGTGATATTATGGTAAAACCCAACAAAAACCGGAGCAAAAACTGGGACTCCTAACACATCTTGGCTGACTACAACTGGGATAGATAGTAAAGTTTTTTCTTAAACCCTTCCTTTAAATACCCAGAAACAGACTGGTACATGTGGTTACATCCTGTTGCATGCAGAAAGAAATGCCTTGAGATGAGGGAAAAATGATGTACATTAGGGCTGCACAATATATTGCAAATTTACCGTCATCGCGATATCAACATGAGCAATATACATATCACAAAAAAATATACATATCGCATTCATTGACTGAACTGCAATAAATGGTGTTTTTCCAAACTTGTCAACCAGTGCCTCAGAGAAGAGGGCAAAAAAAATCACTGGGCAGTTTCTTCATCTTCTTGGCTAAGAACTTACTATAATTTAAATTATGTTTACATTTGTTTAAGATTTAAAATGATTTTTAAAATATAATGTCAAATGTTTTATAGGAGGCATTAAATGCTCTTTTTATGTAAATTCTTTAAAAAAACATGTTGGAATGGAAGTATTGCATTTAATTTTTCTATGCATAGACTAGTCAGCGTCTGGATTCCATATCACCAGCAAACCCAAAGCAGAAAAACATGAACATTATAAAGGCTAAATTTTTACTCACTTATCGCATGTGATATCGCCATCGCAACACTCAACAATATTATCGCATATCGCATGTTTTCCTAATATAGTGCAGCCCTAATGTAGATATAAGGTTTCTTAAAAGACCTAGTCCAGGTTAAAGGAATACGGTATATATACACAATAATTCACAGATAATCAAGAGAGATCTTTTGCTGACCTTGTTCTTCTCAGAGTGGTCTGCTACCGTCTTCAAGTGACCAATCAGAAACTTCAACGTGTGGAAGTAGTAATCTGGCAAATCATGGATCTACAGAAAATGACATTTATTATTACTACATTTGTGAGGACATTCTATTGACGTGTGTAGTACTATATAATACTGTGCTGTATGTGATACAATGCTTAGTATAGAAACAATGTTTCATTGTGAAGACCAGCAAAATGTTCCCACATATATAGATTTTTCCAAGATCTTCATGAGAACATTGGTCTCAGTGAGATATTTACCGACATTAACACACAAGAACACACAGACACGTAAACGTGAAAATAAGGTCCTGTAAGGGCAAGTTAGTGCATACGCTGGTGAATGTCATGCTCATACCAGTTTCTTCAGGGTCTTCAGTCTGTCACTTGCATTCTCCATACGGTTGGCCTCAATAAAGTCATTGTATTTGTCTGAAGAACAGAGAAAACTATAAGCCAGTGACCATTAGGGAAATACTTTCCTGATAAGGCTTATGTCACGGCTCGGCCAGTGGCCGGTAGGGGCCACTGTTTTGGTTTTGTTTTGGGGCTTTTATTTTGGGTTTTTGTGCATGTTTTGTTTCTTGGTTCACGTTCTCAGCTGTCCTGTGTTTAGTTAAGTGATTATGTTCTATGATTGGTTTTCTGTCTGTGTCCTGTGTGTATTTAAGTTCTGTTATTGTGGGCCGTGGTTTTCGGTCCATCGCCTCATTTAGGAGCACAGCCCTGTATTCATATATCGGCCATCGAGCCAGGTTTCCGTTCTTGTTCACGTTTTGCTTTAATAAAGAGCCTGAAGTCATGGATGCCTGCATGCCTCGTATCTGAATCCTAGGGGTAAAACAGCTTAACATGGAATTTCAAATACTCTTAATACTCTTTAAGGTTAGAAAAAAATCCAGTACAAGTTTGGAGGCAACATAAATGACATAAAAATAAATCAAAATTGTAACATTATCAAGAGCTAAAATACAGTAATATGTTTATTCACACGCAGAACAAAAGATTTTCTTTAGTGGCTGACTCTTCACAAGCTCCTGTCGGTTTTTACTGCAGCTCCATCATGCACAGTTGATTCCTCAAATCACAAGCTCTTGAACAACTCAGTCAAGTTAGATGTTAAGAGTTATAGCATGAAGCATGGACGTTTTTCCTAATGCAATATCTTGGAAAAATGTCTTTGCTCAAACTAGATTCCAATAAACAACTTGTTTCTGTTGTATTGTTTGTAGGCACCTGACTATTTAAGTGATTAAACTGAACATGTAACTGTGCCTGTAAATCTAAACATCTCACCATCAGTGAAGAGGGGCTCTGGAAGCTTGCGAAAGAATGACTTGAGCAGACTGCTGACCACATTCAGATCCTGCCACCGCTAGATCCGAAAAAGAGACAAAAGACAAGTTCTAACCAGAACCAACACCAGTGAGATATATACATGAACAGTGAAGCTAATCATGGACTGTCAGCCTCACTGATGAAGCCTGTATTTTTTCAAAGGACAGCACATCTTTTCTATGTTTAAAAAAGAACTGTTTTATTCCATGCCAGAAACCTGAACACACCACAGCACAGAGTGTGAACAGTGTGAAAATCTTCCTTTGCATTTAACCCATTCACCAAGTGAAGCAGTGGGCAGCCAGGAACACAGCGCCTGGGGAGCAGTGTGTGGGTACAGTACATGGCTCAGGGTACCTCAGTGGTGCCTAGCGGTCATGGGAATCGAACCCAGATTAATTGATTTCAAAATATTTTGTATAAAATAAATAGGCATTGAATTGCATTTCATATTGCCATGGGTTTTGTGCCTCTTTATTCTAATGCAATAGCGCCCTAGCAACTGCATTGCATGTTAGTGAAAAAAACCTCAATTGACAATTCAGGGCCTCACCTTCAACAACACAAAAAGTCCAGGTGTAACTTTTTTAGATGACATCAAATTCAGTAACAAAAATGTATTCAGTTTGTTGTGCAAAAAACAGCTTTCAGGTTAAACAACTTTCTGTGACATTTGTCACTAACTTGCTTCATCAGTTTGTGCTTAAAAAAGAGGCAAATTCAGAAGAATTTGCACTTTACCAGAAATGCAACAATAAAGATCAGTCTGTAAAGTCTCTAAGTGTCTTCTTAATTGGTTGGGTCTCATACAGTCAGCTGCCAGTTTTCAAACATAAAACACAGTAGATCTGAGTGATAAACATGAAATATAAATTAATATTCTGTATTCATATTGTAGATTTTACATTATTGTATATGATATTGTTCATTGTGTCTTACGTATTGTTTTATACTGTTGTGCTTCAGAGACACCATTGATTGGAACCAAATTCCTTTTATGTGTTTGCTCACATACTTGAACAATAAACGAGATTCTGATTCTGAACCGGTTGCTAACGTAACTGATGTGAATTCTTTCTCCTGCAAAGAATTGTATCTTCAATACATGTTACGTGTATCTTCAAATCACATGCTCAGATTGAATATTGAATTGACAATTGCAAAATTGCCATTTCAACTTTTGTGCTTGTAATCACATCACTCAACCACACAGCTGCACTAAATGGACAACAATATTGACATTGCGTTCAAATGCATAATATACATAAGAAATATAATATAGAGTTGCCCTCCAGCAGATATAACTGCTTCCACTCTTCTTGGAAGGCTTTCCACAAGATCCTGGAGTGTTTCGATAGGAATTTGGGCTCATTCATTCTGTAGAGCATTAATGAGGTCAGACACTGATTATGGATGAGAAGGCCTGGCTTGCACTCTCTGTTCCAGTTCATCTCAAAGGTGGTGGATGGGGTTGAGGCTAGGGATCTGTGTACACTACTCACATTCATGCCACTCATCCAACAATGTCTTTATGGAGCTTGCTTTGTGCACTGGGACACAGTCATGCTGGAATAGAAAGGTGGGAGAACTGCAGCGAGACACTGATGATGTATCCAGAGGTTTTAAGAATCACTCTTCCTGTCAGAAACTGAAATACACTAAACCTCATTTCATTGATGTGAAGGGTGATGTGCCTGCTGCCTTTGGTATTTAGGTCATCCACAATGAGCTGAGGAACCACACTAGTGGATCACAATCAATTTTTCTAGTTTACTGGTGTCCATCATAGATTTCAGTTTAGCCAATGTTCTTGTGTCATTGTGATTGAAGTTTTTGCTTTCATGTGCTAATAATGAACCCTCTGGGTTAACTGCCCTTACGAAAATTAACCATGGTTTACTATGATTAAATAACCATGGTTTTCATGTTTTTTTGGGTAACTATGAAGTGGTATATGTATATGAAAACTATGGTAGAACAACAGCTACCATGAAGTGCTATGGATAAACCATAGTAAAACTATGGGTAGTAACAAAAAACTGCATTAGAACCATAGGAAACCATAGTGAATTTTCGTAAATGTGGGCCTGCTCAGCATTTGTGTGAAGTGTCCATTTGTCATACATGAAACACACCACATCACAGTGTGAGCAGCACAAAACTGCTCTTTAACAAAAAAAACTAAGATATTTCCCCATCTGTTTTGCCCTGTTTTTCCCTGCTGGCTTAGAATAACACTTCAGGGCTGGTTTGCCTGATCAGGATAAGGCCTGGATTACATTACCCTTTGGATAATTATATTTAAAATGCTGCATAATGCATCTTCATGCAGTGTCATTTTGTAATTGTGTAACAATGTTAGAATGAACATTTTAAAAACTAGTTCATTCTTTCCACCCGCGTTGGCTCTCATATCGCCACATACATCGCCGCATGAATACAAAAACAGGTGACACTTTCACTTTTCCTTTTACTCGTTTGCAAAACACAACTTCCTTCAAGAAGCCTTCTTTAACTTTCAACAGTCACTTCCTAGACCATCACCCACTTTCTGCTTCACTCCCCTCCATATCAAGCTGAGGATTAACTCCAGCCAGCGTCTTCGAGGTAAAAGTACCGTTTTATTTTCTCTGTAATTATTATATGTATTTTAAACATTTCATACATCACAGGTATTGATTCAGCATCATGATGTTTACTGACTTTAGCTCTCAGCTGAGCAGTGAGGAGGTATTCTCTAATACTTTTAGCCAGACACCGTTTACTGGTTTTCTTCACTGAGATTTAGGCCTAAATGCAGTTTAATTCTGAACTTTGAAATTAAAACAGAGGCTTTCTTTACATTTTCACTTTTCAGGCACTTTTCAAATTAACTGTATTTTTAACCCAGGGTTAAAGCTGAATAACAGTAACAGCAGGTTGGAAGACAGTTATTTTCACTTTCTTCACTTTTCATCCGGTCGTTGGGTCCACTGGACTGTACTTAATGTCCTAAAGACTCAAGATATCGCTGGTGTTAACGTACAAATAAACAAAAACATGTGATGTGACTCAAAAAGCAGGACCCCTCGTGTTTCATGTACATGAAGCTGTTAAGTTGCTTTAAATCGCGAATGTCAGGACTGTTTACGCTCCTTCAGGACTCGGGCATTCGCTACAGGTCGAGGGTTTTACACTGGTTCGTGACACATTCTTACTTCAGGAATCTGTCTTGCCGTGTTACAGAGGCAGAAGAGGGGAGAGAGGGGTTCTCACGCGTTCCCCTCATACAGTCATCTTTTTTTAAAATACAGAACAAAGTCTTCCGAATCGGTTCAATACGGAACACGTATTTTATCTTTTAAATACTGATCTAACCTAGCATTTCCATTTAAAATGCCAGCAATGTCCGATTGCATTAATGATGCAAAAGCTTATCTGTACTTCAGTCTAGACAAGACCGGATACCACATTCTAGATGCCCATCCCTAGTATTTCTGAAAATGGAGGGACTCTGAAAATGGCTGTACTTCCTGAAAGCGTAATGCAATACAGTACCTTTGTTAAACCCCTTCAATTGAAGTTGAATGTCCATACTTCACATCTTGATTGCTGATTTTCAAACCCATTGCGATGGCATACAGAGAGAAATGGACCTAACTGTATATTATAAAAATTTGGGTTACATTTACATTTACGGCATTTGGCTGACGTGGGTTAATATATGTGTGGTATTCTATATAAAAGAAAAAAAAACAAATTAGCATTTCCTTAAATGTTACAAGTGTAGCCACCTGCTGGTGATGGAATCGTTAATCCTGTTGTACAGTTACAAGATTACAAGGTCAGTCTTTATTTCAGGTTGACTATAATTGCCAGCAGCACCATGCGATTTACATCACAAACACTCAGTCCAAGCATACACAGAAATAAAATTTACATTATGGCTAGATTATAATCTACACAAGTAACTACACCAGAACAAATCATGAATGCATATAAAATGATCAGCTTCGAATATGCTTCGTTACTTGTAAATTGAACATAAAGGTATTGAGGTATTACTTGGTAAACCACTAGTTAACATCAAAAGAAGCAGCACCTGAGAACAGATCATGATCTAACATTAAATATTCATTTATAAATCATAGTAAACATAGTAAATGTTAGGATAAAAGTATGTTTCATACAACAAATAACTGTTGTTGAAATGTCAAAATGGTAGATTAACTAGAAGTAATAGTCATGTTAATGTTTAATGAGTGGCCACTGCACAAATATTAATGATACTCTGTCCTCAGCTCATTTTTATTACAAAAACCAGCTTTAAGTCCAGTTGCTTCTAATATTTACTATGCCTGTTTATGATTTGTGGAATCCGTGTATTTGTTGATTATTTATTCTTAAAAAATGTTTGGTCACTCAGGAACCATATTTGTTTTGGTTTTTTTTAATAGCATGCTCTCTGAGAATAAAAATCAATTTATTTTTCAGAAGCTGATCAATAAAGATGAACGAAGACTGTAAGTAAACTGCTCATAAGTAGGCTGTCTACAAACCTAGACTAACACTACTGTGAATTTAATTAACAAAGTGGTTAATTATATGTTACAATTTAATGTCTAATTGTCTGAGACTCTAATGGTGTACTCTATTACTCATCTTTCCTCAGGTTCCTCTTTTGTGGACCGTCATAGAAATTTACTGATCCAGCGTGTTACTTTAGTAATGCCACTGGCAGATCAGCTGCGGGATCAGGGAATGCTAAGCAATGAGGCCTATGCAGAAATTAGCGCAGGAAGGACCCCCCAGGCACAAATGAGAGCACTCTATGGGTCTTTAGACAGTGGAGGAAATGCAGTTAAAACTGCTTTTTATCATATTCTGAAGAGAGAGAATCCATTTCTTGTTCAAGAGCTGGAGGCAGGACAGATGGAAGTGGACACAGGTCAGTACTTTAAAAATCAAGGTTAGAGGTTCAACAGAGGTTCACAAAAGACCTGGACATACATCTGATGCAAAAAAGTAATATGAGGCACTTGCTACATATCTGAGAAAACCTAGAGAAACTGAATCTTTGACTGTATTTACATGGACCTGCTGCCTGTATTAACTGAGCCCCAGAATAGTGGAGTAACCCATCATCACAAGATGTTGAATAAAATCTTACATTTTTAATGACGACACAATTTATATTACTTTATAGCAACAATAACAGCCAATATTAGATCATGGTTAGAAAATATACATTGCAATGAAAGAATTAGCTGCTCCAAAATTCTGCTTTGACAAATGTATAAACCAGCTGCAGTGCAGGGAATGAAGTCTACCTGCCAGCTCACTTCTGAAAATAAAAGAAAACAAATGGCACTCAAATGTCATTCTGACCCTTAAATAACAGTCTATGACATTCTATAGTGAAACTTTACAATTGTTTTCCATAATAGTTTAGCAGAATCCCACTTACCTGTTTTAACATCTTTTAGCATCTTTTAGCTTACTATCATTTAATTATGGTTTCATCATTTGCATCTCTGTAATCCAATAGGCTATATCAATTCCAGATTGAGGTTATATTTTCTTTGATTAAATTTTTTTTCATGTAATGAAACAGAGTAAGGCTAAAGAAATACTGTCGAGGAAAAGCAGGATAAAACTGGTTAAAATAGGAGGTGGGCTGTGAGAAGCCTGACTCTAGAGTCTGTTATAGATGTTCACCCTTCACTTCATCCCATCTTAGCCCATGCAAAGGCAAACAAAGAGGAGCAAAATAATAAGCAACTATTCCACCAGATACTTCTGCAGGCTATATCCCTATTGCTCACAAAGCAAGGAAACAATAAAGGGCACATAATAAATATGAAGAGTGTACAGGTGCTGGTCATATAATTAGAATATCTTCAAAAAGTTGATTTATTTCACTAATTCCATTCAAAAAGTGAAA
>JBBPDC010000028.1:5922944-5941738 GCA_037974485.1 Hemigrammopetersius urotaenia
ACACACACACACACACACACACACACACACACACACACACACACACACACACACACACACACACACACACATACACTTGAATGAATAATGCTTGGTTCTCTATGTTTGCTCTCCAATTTGCAGAAACACCAAAGGTCAAACACTGACCTTGTTACTGGCAGCAGGTTGGCAGTCCTCCAGACGCACTCCGAAAGCTTTAGGGCCCGCCTTCTTCACCTTCTTGATGATGCTTATGCCCCATGGAGACTTGGGAGGACTGCTCTCCTCTAAAAGAAAGGGAGAGTATAGTTAATAACCAATCTGAAGAAAAGGAGATTTTCTACACCAAAATGAATAGACAAGGCCAGAAGGTCCTGGATGGTTGGTTTTGCTGACCTTTGCCCTCATGTTTGGGGGATCGTGGGGGCACACTGCTGTTATCTGCCTTGTTGTGCAGGAAGGGCATGCGTGGTACACGGGGAGAGGAGTCTGGCTTGTTGCCTGTCGGACTAAATTGGGCAACACAGAGACAACGCCTAAGCATAAGACCCAGCAGGCTACTTTTTCCACTTGAGGACGGAATCAACAGAGGAGTTATATAGTGTTAAAAACATAAATATTGTATAATTCTGAATACATCATTTCAAATCTTTTTTACAAAAATGATTTCCTTATATTTTAGTATAAAGAATGGAACATCAGTTCCTTACTCTTACAGTTTGTATGAGCCCCTATTGTAAGGAAATGGCATAATATCATGGCAAAATGACTCACCTCTGCTTCCTGTAGTCATTTAGCTTCTTACTGATCAGAGCTTGCCCCAACTCCTATAACAAACACACATGCAATCCATGAATCATTTCCTTAAACCACTAAAACAGGGCAACTGTAATGGTAACCTTTACTGTTCTCAACAAAATGAAATATCTAAAGAGGGCAAACTAAGGCTGGCATCATTCTTTCAATTTATTTAACCGAAAAATGGGCTTTAAAGCAATTGTTAATTTAAAATGTATTTAATATATGCCAAACTTGTATTTGTAGATTGACTAAATTGGATTTCATTCATTCATTCATTCTCCATAACTGCTTTGTAACTAGTGCTGCAGGTACCCAGAGCCTACCCAGGCTCTACTGCTGCGAGGCAGGGACTCACACTGGGCGGGATGCCAACTCATCACAGTAAATTGGATTTTTCAACTGAATAAAAAATCTAATTTACTATAGTGAGTGAAACCACTGCCCTCTAAGCAACTGAGTATGCAAGTCCATGGGCTGAACTCCTAAAACCCATCTACATCAGTAACATCATGTTATTTAAAATAACATTTCTCTCTTTCTCTTTCTCCGTCACTGTCTCTCTCACCTCGCTGTCAGTCTTGCTGCTCTCTCGGATCACTTTTATCCAGTCCAGCATGTCGTCCCGGTCTTCAGCCTGCAGCAGGTACTCGCAGAAGTCCTGGGTTGTCAGCCGCAGTGCGTTCTTGCGTTTTGTCTCGCTGTACGCAATGTCCACTAGGCAGCCCCCAATGCAGATTGGCTGCTCATCCTCAGAGCCACCCCCCAAGGCGGACCCCTTCAGCAGTGCTTCCCGCTTGTCTTTGTAGAGGTAGAGCGAATTGCAGCGGAGCACCGAAAAGACTCGCCTCCACGGACGCATGGCACTGCCCACCTTCTGAGAAGTCAAAGAGAGTAGAAGAATAACAAGAGAAAAGGACAGAAATACACGCACACATCACAAAACGGACAGATATTCAGAACTTACATTTAATATGTGTAATTTAGTTTTGTAGTTTATTAGATTAGTATATTTCCCAACATTACAAATGAAAGCTTGATGTATTTTTGATACTTTATTGAGTATATTATTTATTAAATGATAGATGACACTGTGTAGTTTCATATCAACAATATCTCATTTTTTGAGAAGTTCTAAACTTTCAGGTTCGATCACCACTTTTAAAATACTATGCACCCTGTACGTAAAGATAATTATTTAAAAATTCTATTTATTTTCTATTTCTATCTATTAAAGCATTTCAAATTTGTTACAGCTTTGTTAATCATTTTGGGTACATTTCAAATTTACAACTTGCACATGATCAGCATTAGAGATGATATCAGAACTGTTTCTGTGTGAGCTGATGTTTAGATTGGGATGATATTTCAAGCCAATCGGCTACTACACTAAAACTCTAAAAATATCATGCAACAGTAACTTTATATAAACTAGTATTACATTTCCATGTCGGGCTAATCTAGGCCTACAGACACAACACTGGGGCACCCTTGACAAGTATATTAGATTTACTTTATGCTATTTTTATTTTTATTTATTTATTTTTTATTTATTTATTGAATGCCTTTGGTGCCGTATCCATACTTCTGAAGAGCATGAAAAGGATAACATTGGAAAAGTAATCTTGCTGCTCAGGCAGTGAGCCCATTTTCTCTCTCTCAGTTTGTTTCTCTCTTTCTTACCTTGCCCTTCTCAGTGTGTATCTGCTTGTAGTGGAGCCATCCCTCTCTCCGGACGTCTGTGTAGCTGATGCTGCCCAGCTCAGAGGTGGAGTGCCGTTTAGAGCGAGCATCCTCAGAAGCCTTCAGACTGTCCAGAGACTGGATACACAACACACACACCACGGCAAATAAATAATGATATTTTTAAAGATCGTTTTTACAGCACAATATTTCAGCACATACAGAGAACTCACCCCATCAGCATAGACGCTCTTAACCCTTGGTAGTCTCCTACAAAAGACAATGAAACAGGAATCAAAACAGAATCATATGCAGCACAGCCGCATATGTACAGTATTTTACAGTACAAATATCAAATGCAAAGAAAAACATAGTCTATTCATTGAATATGAGCTAAGCTCATAATGCAGGTTTTTTTGCATTATTATTCACTTTTTTGCCTCATTTTTAACCACATTACTGATGTACCATTTCCAACAAGACTGATCTGACAGGATCGATGAAGGAACTACACCAAGCACGCGGCAGACTGACTGGCAACCCACACGGTGACAGTAAAAGAAAAAAGTTGCCTATTTAAATAAAGTGATCTGTCAAAAATAAGAGGCGACTGGCTATGCAGTACAATGAGTCAGGCATTATTATGCTACAGTACAGGTGTTGCAGCAGATTTCAGCAAAACAAGACCAAACAAACTTTCCATCAATTCCAGGAGTTTAATTCAAAAAAAGATTCTGATTGGTTCTTTGTCCCAAGACCTCCCACAAATTCTGAGGACTCACGGGTAGACTCGGCCATCGTCCCTGAAGGTGTTGAGCCCTTCGTCACATGACTTGGAACGCTCGGTGGTGATGGCCAACAGGTAGGAGGAGCGCCGACTAGACTTTATACTGCCTGCTCAGAGAGTGAGAGGGAGAGAGAGAGAGAGAGAGAGAGAGAGACAGAGTGAGTGAGAGGGAGGGATGGATGGAGAGAGGGATGGATGAAGAGAGAGAGAGAGAGAGAGAGAGAGAGAGAGAGAGATGAAGAAACTCCTTAAATGACATGGGGTGCTGAAGAGGATAAAAGGGGCGGAGCAAAGAGGCACAAGACAGTTAAGGGGTAGGACTTTGCTGGTTAAGAGACAGGAGGGAAGAGACAGGACGATAGCGAGTGGAGTGAGGGATGGGACTTTGTTGTTCCAGAAGACCAACAGGGTTGTCGTTGTAGTCCAGACTTGGCCATGGGGCAATGCAGAATGACCATCGTGCACACATGCAGGAGACCATGCAGAGATGCTTTACCTAGGGCCTGACGGGGTCATGAATGTGCAGTCTAACGCATGCAAGTGTTTTCTGAAGGATGGGGTGAAGACAAATATAGATGCTACGCATGGGCAGTTGTGTACCACCCTGCTCTGTTGAGAAAACATTTACAGTATCAGTCAAGGTTTGGACTCACTGACTAATAATTATCAAATCTATAGAACTACAAAGTACTTAACAAATCTTGACTCTCCCTTTGCCCTGATACAGCTTTAGTACTCTCTCAAGCAGCTTCTTGAGGAGCCACCATGGCTGCTTCATTTACAACAGCCTTTATAAAACCTAAATTGAATCAGCAAAGACATTAAACTTTTAAAGCAAAAATGATTGTCAGTTATTTCGACAGTCCAATAATCCAAGATTCCTCCATTCATGGGACAGTTTTTAACGAGCTGGTACTTTAATACAGAATGCACTAATAATTTCTGTGACACAGCTGAATGGCTGTGAATGGGGCTCAGACAATCCTATTTTAATACTGGGAGTATCTATTGTTTTTTTACATAAGATACACTCATGTCTAGACCTGCAAGATGGCAGCTCAAGACTGTTAGCTTCAATTAGCTGTTAGCTACACTAACTTTGTAGCTCCAAAAAAAAACACCAAACATGTCTTGGCTCACAGACCACATTTGTGGCTAAAATTGGGATTTTTTGGCTACATTTTTGATTGATACTGTTTGTTTTCTACTTGAATGTCTTTTAAAACATGACTGAAATTTCGCAGCGGTGTGTATGAGTGTGTGCGTTTCTCGGCGTTGCGTCTCTCTCTACTGGACTCACTGAAGTCGTGGGAGAAGAGGCGACTGAGGGGGAAGGTGAAAGTTGGGGAGGTCGGGCTGGTGGCCACAGCGGGGGCCGATTTAAGCCCACTGGACACGACAGAGGAGGCGGGGACGTGACACGCCCGCAAATCTGCACCCGGGCTGGTCGGCTCATCTGTGGGAGGAGCAAAAGTAGAGAAAGGAGGAGAAAAAAAAAAGAAGGGAGCAAAAGCGAGGAAAGAGGTAAAGGAGGAGAGAGGAGGGGAAACAATGGATGGAGCAGTAGAAAAAAAGGGAGAGAGCGAAGGTTATAGGTGAAGCCAGAGGGTACAGCAGGGTCACACTGCATTGAGTCACACTCAGATACACATCATATGCACTGACACAGCGTGAATTAATATAGCAGCAAAAGGCATCTGTCACATGTGAAACAACTCAGACGGCCTCGCACACGGCTTCACACTTTGGGGAAAAAAAACAAAAAAGCAAGAAAGAGAACGGTACCTTAAAGCTGTCCAGCATTATTAAAATCACAAACACCAAAAAGACAATATTGTCCTGCACAAACAAAAAAGGTCTGAAAATGAATGAGTGACTGGTGGGAAGAGAAAGACGAAAAGTAAACGACATGCACTCATACCTGAGTCTTCAGCCTCCATGAGAAACATCCAGAGTCAAAATGAGAGGTGTGAGCTGTCTTTGTGTCAGCAAAAAGTTTCAGTTCTTTTCTGAAGGCACGAGTGTGCATGCGTGTGTGTGTGTGTGTGTGTGTGTGTGTGTGTGTGACCCTAATGCTGCAGACAAATCTCTGTATACACTTTTTAACCCACAGTATCGTTTGCTTCCACATTTGTCATATGTAACTCAATACTGTTCGTGAATTCATTAGAGCCAAGGCAGTTATATTTCAGAGGCATGAAATTAAATATCTAGTTAAGAACATTATTTCCCACTCAACACAAACGGCTCTGTATGCTGGAGTGACAATGCCCTCTCACACCTTCACCAAATACTTCTGCTTTCAGTTCCTCCATGACCGTTAAAGCAGGAAAAATGAGTTCTTTAATTGGCTGACTTGCTTAGCACGATGTCCCTCTCTCTCTGTTTCTATTAAAGCAGGTCAGGCCAGAGGAACCAGCCACAGGAACACTGTAGACTGTATTGCTATTCCTAACCACCAGATGGAAGCAGCACACAGCTCTCAGGGACGTATTCCTAGAGCTCAGGGTGTTTTCTCACTAATCACAGTCTCTCTCCCTTGCCTTGCTGCCTAGAGCTCTTCCCTCCGTTCCCATATTCTGCTGGCTCTTATGTTCTATTTTCAACCCTACATGAAGCACTTTGAGCTGCACTGTATCTAAGAGATGCTTCAGAGGTATGATCCAATCTTCTTCACTGCTTATTCTGTTAGGCCACCAAGCGTTTCACCTCTTCAGCACTTAGATTCCTTTCACCTACCTTCTTTTTCCTTCGTTTCTCCTTTCATCTCTGCCCACTCCATCTCCCTCTCGATTTCTGACCCCTCATTCACCTGCATCCCCCTCATTTCTGTCCTCAGCGGGTGAACATCTCCACTCAGTCCCTCTCATCAGACCTGCCGGGATTCTTCCTTCTTTTCGTTCCTTTCTATCCCTTCTATCCCTGCCCAGCACTTACTTTCCGACTGTCTTTCTTCATGTCCTGGTTTCTCTCTTGTTCTTTCCCTTATTCCTGTTTCTCAACACTTTTTTGTTTGCTCTTTTTACTCTTTCTGTCTCGCTTTGTTCATTTATTTAGTTTCTTCCTCTTTCTCTACGTCCCAGTCCCTTTTCGCGCTCTGCCTTCCCAACACTGTGTTAACTCTCTGCAGATACACAGTCTGCTCATACTCGCTTCTGGAGGTGGACAAGGAGCCAGTGCACAGCATAATCATTCCCAATCTCAGCCTCTCTCTCTCTCTCTCTCGGAGCAGGGGCGGAAACATTCCCAATCTAGGATGTAGAATCTGGGCCTGTTTTCCAGCCACTGGCAGAAATAGCTGCACTGTGGGTTTAACAAAGGCGCTTATTACTGCAGCCCGAGCTTTCTCTCTCTCTCTCCATGTTTATCTCTCTCTTTCACACACACATACACATACACACACACACACACACAAGCAGGGACGTAGGAAAAAGTTGTATAATTAATAGGGAATTCCACTGATGTTTAAAAAATTTGCATAATTCAATGATTGAGATTTAAACAAAGCCATCCAGAGTGGTTTGATGTTGATTGGTTAATCAATAAGAAACGTACCCACTTGAATGTATTTGCAGTGGTGGTGATAGGAAGCAAAACTTGTATAGAAAAGTGCGAAAGTTTTCTTTAGGCCCTACATGACTGAGCATTCATTGTGAACATATTTTAAACGGATGCACTTTAGGTAAAAAAAAAAAAACTACTTCTAAAAGCATGAAATATGTATCAGGCATCAACCGACCAATTCATTTTTCACCTGTTTGTGAGAGAGCTTTCAGAGCAATTAACCGTCTGGTTCCTATCACGCACAACTGTGAGCAATTCAACAGGTTTCTTCAGAAGAGAGGATTTCACACCAAACCAGTCTGAACGACTTTCTTTGTATCTTAGGGCCCTGAATGCAACATGTCTCGAATTATTTTCTCCCCTGACTCCCACCTAAAATGTTTTTGTGATTTTTAAAGGCCAAAATGTATTTTTACATAACCATATTCATTATTTCCATTTCTGCATCCCTCCAACAGAGTTAAACAGACTGCTTTTGTTCCTTTCAAACTGTAAATGAGCTCTGTTCTGATTGGCTGTGCCTCATTAAAAGAACAGTCTGGATTTGACACACTCCTGAAAACTTTAATTCACTAGACTAAAAAACTTTAATTCACTAAACTATTGGATGAATTTTAATAATATGTGTAAATGAGTTGTATAATCTCCATATATGAGCTGAATTTGAAACATGTATTTTTAGGGGAGTTTGTCTTAAACAACTGAATTATAAAAATGTTCCCTGTACTTTACAGTGGGGGAAATAATTATTCAATCCCCTGCTGTATTTGGAAGTTTGCTGACTTACAAAAAAATGAACAGTCTCTAATTTATGAGGTAGTTTCATTTTTACAGAGAAAGATAGAATATCAACCAAAAATCAAGAAAAAAAATTGAGTGAATTAAGTATTTGCTGCCCTACAACCCAGCCACACTTCTGGTTCCCACAGACTGTGTGCCCATGTTGCACACAGATTACAATCCATCTACCAATGTTAACTCGTTACGTGTATAAAGCACACCTGTCCACAGAATCAGTTTCTTCCATTCCAACCTCTCCACCACCATGGGCAAGACCAAAGAGCTGTCAAATGACATCAGGGACAAGACAGTAGACCTGCACAAGGCTGGAATGGGTCATGTTACAGTAAGAAGCTTGGTGAGAAGGTGACAACTGTTGGTGTGAAATTACTCTGTTTACATGACTCCGGTCGCTTTGTTTACATTACTCTGCTCTGTTTTACATTGCAGTGCTAATATGGCACAATGCACTTTAATATTCCATTTGCACATTGTACATACTGCCGCTACATTTATAGAAATACATATAAAAACCTCACATTTCTAGCTTACATATTTTATCTATAACTTATGGTGTTTCTTGTTTAAGTTATTTACTTTTAGATTCACGTTTAGAAACTGTCAGATTTGTGTTTTTAAATTGTACTTACATTAATACTTATGTCTACTTACTTGTGCTCATTTCATTTATTTTATTTGTTTTTCAGAAATGTCCATATTTTTTATTTACAATGTACTGGGTTGAGGAGCTGAAGGTTTGAGTAGCAGCAGCCAAGAAACATAAAGGATTTAACCTGCTGACTACAAGCAACATCTTACTGGTATGCTTGTTAACAAGGGTTTCTGCACCCAGTACTAAGTCAGGTTTTGCTTGGGTATCATAGTTATTCCAGCCTTGTGCAGGTCTACAATCTTGTCCCTGACACCCTTTGACAGCTCTTTGGTCTTGAAGATGGTGGTGGAGAGGTTGGAATGGAAGAAACTTATTCTGTGGACAAGTTGCTTTATACACACAAGTTAAAAATGATAGATGGATTGTAATCTGTGTGCAACATGGGCTCTGTGGGAGCCAGAAGTGTGGTTGGGTTGTAGGGGATCAAATACTTATTTCACTCAGTGACATGCAAATCCATTTATAACTTTTCTGTAGCATGTTTTTTCTTCACTTTAGGTTGATATTCTGTCTCTCTACATAAAAACTCCATGAAACTACCTCATAAATTAGAGACTTTTTTGTATATTAGCAAACTTACAAATTCAGCAGGGGATCAAATAATTATATCACCTACTGTACAGATCATTCCCTTTACATTCTTCTAGATGACCCAGCAAAATAAAACCATTACATGAACAGATCTCACAGTTCTTTAACAGAGAGCACACACAGTGTCACGAAACAAACTAGGACCAGCTGGAACTGGATGGGAAGGAGAATGGGTCTGATGGAGAGAGAAGAGAGGGACAGTTGGGGCAGGAAGCGCATGAGAACAAAGAGACGTCACAAGTTTCTGAGGGACATGGTTCACAGGTCCCCTGTATCTGGGTATGCATGTGTGTGAAGTGTGTGTATGTAAACCCCCCTCCTCTTTCATGGCATGACACAATGGCACTATTGAGGGCAGAAAGAGCTGAGTGTGCTGTGTGTGTGTGTATCACCCCTTGCTTCAAAAATCCCTGCACCCTGCCCCTTCTTCCACTTTCAGCCTCCTTGTCCCTCATACCCCATTCCCCCATGCCACGCTAACAGAAGCTCACACCATATTACACATACATGCAGATATCAAGAACTGGCCAGGAATAAACAGTAGAAAGTTTTTTGAATTTTGAAAAAGAAAGTAATGTTACAATAAGTATAATGAAAACTTCTCCACTATTTCGAGGTTGCTCATTTAATTTAAGCAAATTTGTGATAATGAAACTGTTAAGGCCTGTTAGGTACATGGTCATTTTTTTAGTATCATACCAACTGATGGCCTAGTGGTTAGAGAGTTGCCCCTACGATCAGAAGGTTGTGGGTTCAAATCCCAAGACTGCAAGATGCACCACTAGCAAGGTACCACCCCACACACTGCTGCCTGGGTCCCGTCTGCCCGCTGCTTCACTTGGTGAATGGGTTAAATGCAGACAAAGAACTTCCCCTAGTTAACACTGTGAGTTGTGGTGTGTTCACGTATGACAGAATGGTCTCATCTGTTTAAACAGTCTGTTCAGACAATCTTCAAATGTATGTGATCTGCTCATCAGAGGAGTCTGCACAAAACTGTGGAGCATCTAGTAATATTAAAAAAAATCTAATTAGCAAAGAAATCTAAATAGAATAAAACAGAATTCTGACCAGTGATACCTGACTGCTATATCCACACTACTGCAGCTACGTATCAACCCTTGTGTATGGCTTTCATGCCACTCGAACACTCTTCTACCACACAGGAAGAAACAGTCATCGCACAATGAGACTTTGTGCTATTTCAGGCTAGATTTGTTACTGGATGAGATGATCTCGCTGCAACCCAATATCCAATCCTGTATTTATATCGGGCTGATATCGGTCCAAATTAGAGCCATCTCTACTGCTGACAACAGACACACAGATAGAGAGAAACAAATAAAGGCTCAAAATGCCAAAGGAACTGTTATTATTAAGGCTGGAAAACGAATTTTACTTTGTTCTTTTGTCTCAAGGAGCAATATGTTAGTAGGTTAATAATAGGTTAACAACAGCAAATGGTCATTTCGTCATTGGATGGACCTGTGACTGGACTGCACTAAATAGAGGAGAATTATATCAACTTTGCATCACACAATATGTGGACATAAGCATTGGGACACCTGACCGTTACACCGTCAGGGACTTTAATGACATCACATTCCACTCTTCTTGGAAGACTTTCCACAAGATTTTTGAGTTTCTGTGGGAATTTGTGTCCATTCATTCTGTAGAGCATTTATGGGGTCAGACACTGATGTTGGACGAGAAGGCCTGGTTCACAATCTCCGTTCCAGGTCATACCAAAGGTGCTGGATGGGGTTGAGGTGAGGGCTCTGTGTGGCCAGTCAAGCTCATCCAGCCATGTCTTTATGGAGCTTGCTTTGTGCACTGGGGTTCAGTCATACTGGAATAGAAAAGAACCTTCACCAAACTGTGTCCACAAGGTTGGATGCTTGGCGTGGTTCAAAATGTCTTGGTCTGCTGAAGCATTAAGATTACCCTTCACTGGAAGTGAAAAACAGGTGTTTCCCAATACTTTTGTCCACATCGTGTACTTTATAATTCCCCAGACAATGTCAATATCATACCACTAGTTCCAATGACCATGGCTGACAATATCTATAATCACCGATTACAGATGCTTCACTGACTTGGCCCGGCATTTATAAACAGAGGAAAGCACTGGTTCACATAACACACTCTCCGTCAGGGATGGCACTGAGGTTAAACACACTTTACCAACACACACACACATACACACAACATGCCCCCTCGGAGGATCTGGAGGCCTCAGATTTACAGACAACAGAACAGAAGAACAGCATCCAAACACACAGTTGCCCAAATGCCCAGAGATGAGATTAGAGTCTGTGTGTACGTGAATGTGAGTTCTGTGTTGTTTCATTCTCAGTGCCCCAACATGCCCCAGCTTGCGAACATGAATGTTCGTGAATATTTCTGCATTATCTATGCATCCCCTCATCGCTGCCATTCCAGCCTCAACTCCTCGTCCTTTTCTTTGATGTAATATTGTGATATGTTTTGTGATTTTCAATGCAACATGTGTTGTGGTTTTTGCCCCATGATACAATATGAGAGGCATTTCATAACATCCCAAAACACAAACACACACACACATATTCAGCCAGTCAACCTGGTATCACCATTCATCTTTGTAACCTTAGTTCATGATCCTGGTCATTTTACAGGCCCTATATGCTTGCTTGAAATAAAATGTTGATGTTAACCTTATGAACATTTCAAAAAGCCACCACTCATTCCCTGAATCTAGAAATTAAGTATGAAGCTGCATTATTCATTTTAGATTCATCATCATGAAAAAGACTGCTTTTTTGAATGAGGCAACAGGAGAGGCCACCAGAACAGAATGACAAAAAATGTTGATGTTGGTACATAAACTATTTTAAGGGTGGGAAAAAATTAAATATCAATAAAATGTGGGTTTAGAACCCTTTATAGCATCATTTAAAAGACCTGTAGCCTTTTCCCATAATCTTCCATTGCACTGTAGTGATTACATCACTGTGCACAAGGAGGCAGGAAAAATCATATTAACCAATTAGATCATGTTTCACCACCCTAACGCATCGTTGAGCCCAACTCTCATCTGGCTCTGAGTGTTTCTCTCAGAGGCTGCGTTATAATTTCTGAGTGTTCCTCTGCGCGCTCTGTGCAGGTGTGTGCTATCCAAAGCAGTTGAAAGCAGTGCTGCAGGGCACCAAGGGTTTCAACGTGTGGCTGTTAGTGCTGGGCGTGTGTTCACTGCAACGTGAAACAGGTTGTACTTCTGCATGCAAGATCTGGATCTGGCAGAGCAGATACTTGTTAACTCCACTCACAGTGCGTATAACTGAATACGCATAAGGAAGTAAAACATTGCAATAATACATCGAAACAAGTCTCTTTTACTCACTGCATTGTGACAAACTACAAGCACTTCCATTACTCTGTCCAGATTATGACCTGTGCATTCATCCCATTGTGTGTATATTCATACCATCATGCCGCACACGTGTTTGTGCACGTGACACAGCACGGCTGCTTGAATTTGCTTTGTTTTGAAAGCTTCGCATTTTGCCGGCCATTTTACTTCTACATCTCCGTCTGCTCTCGTCCTCCTCCCTAGCAGCAGGCATGCCAGGACAAGCTACAGGCTAAAGCAAACACATACACACACACACACACACACACACACACACAGACACACACACACACACACACGTTCTGCCCTCACTCTTTCCTAATGCCAACACTGATCAGACCACAAACGAATAAAGCCTTGGAGGTTAAGAGATGTTCCTTTCGTTTTACAGCACTCTTCACATGTAATTATCTAGTAACATACTTGATTGACAGGGAATTACATTAATGTATATCTTCCGGTCTGCATTCGCATACAGCACAGTACACATGAAAGCAATCTTTCCTGCAATTACATTTTTTGGGCCGTTCCTCCCAAATGTCTCTACATATTAGCATGACTCCTTCTATCATGCCATACTACGTGAGTCACGTGAAGCCAGTCAACCCATCTTTTTGAACTGTTGTTAATGCGATGTCACTGGACAAGAAAACATTCTTATCTGCCAATTCTATAGCTACCAGACGCCTGCCCTTGCTAGAGTGATAGAGTGATAGAGGAAGATCGAGGTAGCCATCCTACCCACTCTAAGCTAATTGTGCTCTCATGGACCAGGCTATGGGTGTCTGTAGCACCACGGAGAACTGAACTCCAGCTCTTGTGCCACATGGTGGCCCATGACAACTACTAACTACTTTCTTCAGGATTTATGATAAAATGTTGAATTTAAAATGGTGATAACTAAGCTATTAACTTTTTTTTTTTTTTTTTAAAGGAAAAAGTTGAAAAATTCTGCTGGGGTTCTAAAGGGTTTAATTAAATTACAGCAGCATAACAAACAAATAGTCAAACATTAAAACTGTGTAGAGCAGCCCTACCTGACTACTTTAATTTAGTCTGAACCTTTATTGTTATATGTTTTGTCATAACATAAAATAACACACGTACCACATGTGGTATGGACTGAATGTTACAGATCTGCACTTCCCAGCATCTCTCAGCTTGAGTGAAAAAAATCAATCATCAAATTACACCATGCTTTTAGTATTGCTTGCACCACTTCCTTGGGTTAACAATCAGCAAATATGTTCAACAGGTCTGATGAGTTCCTCACAAGCTATCATGCTCCAGTAAATACAGAATCTGCGTGTGACAGTTATCTCCATTTCTGGTTGCTGGTCGTTTTAGTAGAAAGAATGCTAGAGGCCAGAGGGTTTGGTGGCAGTTCTCAGACCTTGCAAGTCTGATTCAGCCACAGATGTGTAATAATGCCTACATCACTGTGGGAGATCCCACGGTTACCTAACACAACGAAACACAAACACGCACACCGGTGCAGCAGACAGGGGAAATGAACAGCAAGGTCAGCGGGGTTGTGAGCTGTTGTGGAATCATTCGCAAGCAGTCTATTTTAAAAATGTCTGGCCACTTCATCAGCTTTTCCCAGAAACTATGTGCCAAAGCAATACACACTCATGAGTGTGTTTTCACAATGAGTCGCACTGCACGACTAGACTCAGGCGTATCAGTAACTTCCCTCCAAACTGAAACACAAGTGGACACATAAACAGTACTGAATTTAAGAAGTTGTTTGAAAGGGAAATGGTGAGGGGACATAACACATGGGTGTGGGGGTGATAATGAAATGAAGTGGATGGTGATATACCACAGACAAAATGAAGAATGATGCAGAGACATGATAGCAGAGGTGCAGACATGTGAATAAAAGATGTTTGCTTCCTGTTGGATCAAACCTCATATCCTCTACTTTATAACAGAAGTAAGTTTTAAAGTAGAGTTTCATTGATTTTTAAACATTTCAGCATAATTCAGCCCGTCAGCAAGTCATTCAGAGTGGTTTGATGTAAAACAGTGCACTGTAGAGAATCTTTCTAAAGGTTTTCGTTTCAGTGGTGGTGGTGGGAAACAGGGTTCTGCAGGTTAAATGTTATGTTGATTGCAGAATAGTGCCAAAAAAGTCATTTTATTTGGGGACTATTTTGTCTAATGACATCATGGTTGTACCCCCCCCCCAACTTGAATTTACTTAAAATATCTTTAAAACACTGTCACAGGTATCAGACCATATATTCCAAATGCATTCCACATCAAACCACTCCAGATGACTGTGTTTACACAATGTAGTTTTACCTTATGTCCACTGATTTGTAAAAAAGATTATGTTCCAAAAGTATTTCTGGACCATTTCCACTGAACTAAAAATCATGAAATGTTCACACAACGTAAAAAGTAGGTGGTGTTTTCAAATTATATAAATTGAGGGTTTATGAGTTTTGACAGCGACAAAAAGCAAAAGGAGGGGAACAGCTGGGAACAAAAATGGAGGATGACTTGAAGAAGAGAAAGTGCAGCAGGCGAAGAAGAGAAGCAGCTCACCAATAAAGGGGATAGATGCCAGCGAGTCATCCTCCACAGAGAGTGGTGCTAGATTACCGTTGGTGCGCCGCCGAGAGATGGAACTGTCGGCTTTGGGTGGGGCCTCTGTGGGGTCCGGTGTGAAAAGGAATGGGTCACTGTCGTCAAGAGCAATGGCATAATGTGGGTGACGGTTGGCATTGCCACCCCTTCGACCCATTGGTGGCTTCGGTCTCAGCACCACTTCCTGTACCTGTGCCTGAACCTCTTCCGTTTCCCTCCCCTCTCTTTCATGATTAGTTGGTCTGTGGATGTCCTGTCCTTCAGGTGGTGTGGGTGTGGCTGAGTTCGCAGGGGGAGCGGGGGATGGGGCTGCAGGTGGGGTGACGCCTTCTGGAGGGCTGGTTTTGGGCGTGGGCGTCCAGCTGAGATGTGGGCCCGTGTAGGATGGGTCTCGGAAGGAGTGCGCCTGCTGCAGAATGCGTCCCGTCTTACGGTTGAAGGAAGGGCTGTAGCTGCGGTAGCCCATAGACATGGGCTGCTCGTCCAGACTCTGGCAGGAAGGCAGGCGGCGGGCCTGGGGCATGGCCTGCTGTGGCTGAGAAGCCTGTGTGGAGTGGTGGGGCGAGTGTGTGAGATTTTGATGCCGAGATGTGTGTTGGGAAAAAGTTTGAGTCCGGTGCTGCTCATGTTGAGCCAAATGTTGTTGGGGTGCCTGTGGATGTCGGGCACTTGGGGGTGTCTGCACCGGGCTGTAGCCCTGCCTCTGGTAGGCCTCTGTCCTAGGCAGGGGCTGCTGACCTCCCCAGACTGGTCTCTCGTGGCATGTAGAGAGAACACTTGATGCTCGGTCCAGAGCTTCTAGCGAGCGTCCTGAATTTCCGTACCGAGTTCTAAGGAGGTTTCCAGACCTCATGTTGTTATAAGCTGAAGCAGGGGCTGCTGTACCCTGTCTGTGCGTCTGGGGTCCAGGCCCTGGGTGAAGCAAAGTGTCCTGAGAGGCGCTGTGGGGGAAATCAGCCCTTTGGGCCCGTCGCGTCCGGTTGAGCTCCCCTAGACGATCCTGTGAGAAGCTGCGGTGCCGAAGGTGCAGCGAACGGACGCTGGGGCGTTCCCGCTCCCGCTCGTTTACCTGGCTGTAGTACCAGTTGCTAAGGGCTTGTTGAGTACGTTCACTGCGGCTGGATGGAGGTGTAGGTGTAGGCTGCGGTGAGCCGCCCCATCCTGGTGCAAGACTGCTACCTTGGTTGCCATAGTGACTGTGGTGCAGCGGGCTAGCCAACACCCCACCTGAGGAAGAAGAAGACGAGTAAGAGCGTCCCCTCATCTGTCCCATTGCTTGCTGGCCCCTGTCAGTCATCCCGTACCGAATCTCCTCTGTGCGATGGGCTGGGCTGCTGTGGCCGACGCCCCCTGGTTCAGAGCCCCGCCCTTCCACAGCCCAGACAGTACCAGGGATAGGGACAGTGGTCCAGTTGTCAAGGGGTGGAGAGGGGCCAGAGGAGGTGGAGCCGGGCCAGCGGCTCCAGTTGTCAAGCTGGTTCTGCCCCATTACGGCTTGAGAAGGGGCAGGGCAGGGTGCGTGGCTTGGAGGAGGCTGGGATTTAGAACGTGGTGGGTAACAGAGAGAAGGTGGAGGTGGGAGATTCTGGGCCCCTCCGTTAAACGGCTCGTTCCCTTTCAGGTAGGCATCCTGGGAGTACGCCTGCATTACAGAATGGGAACGAAAGAAAAAGGTCAGGAAACAGGAGTTTGAAATCACTAATTCACAGCTATGCACAGTGACCATATACTCAGTGTAGATTTGAATGTTATAAGCCAGACACCAAAAGTGTTCACTGTTATAATTAGCTTTCATACAATATCTTTGGGTCAGGTCATTTACCTCAAAATGTAATCAATGTGTTATAAATTAATTCTGAATGGTGTTCAGCTTTCTAAGCCTTTACAGATATATCTATAGTTACTTATGGGAAACCTGTGCTGTTGCATCTAAAGACAGCCTTGTTTTCTATATGTATAAAAAATAACTCAATTTATTTTACTCCAGTGGTGGAAAACATGGAGTCCATTACAGCTTATCAGAAGAACACTCCTATCAGACTGGTAAGAATTTGGGAGACGTGGTGAGACCCTTCAGCCAGCAGGTGTGTACAGTCAGTAAACCTGCCTTGCCCGCCCACGCTAAAAAACATGCAAGCACTGTTAACCCTGATAGCACTGTCAACTCACGAATAGGGATGTTTGCACAATCCTCCAAGTTTTGACTCTTACAGAGCAACAAGCTCTACTAAGTTCTCATTACTGGATCTCCTCATGAATGAGAGTTGCTAGCACCTAACATCACTTTAACAAAGTGGTCAGAAAGGGAAGAATCCCTGCAGTTCCTTTCAAGGGTTGTAATGACTCCAAAAACCATAACCGTCAGTATAGTACACAAACAACTACGCGAAGGCCCTAAAGCAAAACTGCAAGTGTACTGAAGCATGAATGCAAAATGAACCGCATCAGACAGCAGCAAGAAATACAGCTTCTCTATGTCACCTTCCAGAAAAGCAAACGTGAAGGAAGCTACTTATTTTTTTTGCAACATGCCTAATCAATATCGTAATGTAACTCATAGCCCAGCTGCACATACTGCAGGCATCACTTACCCAACTGTCTCTAGAAATAGCAAACAACAACAAAACAAGCAAAGCATTACACCAAGTGTGTTTAAAAGAGCAGCACAAAGTGACATTAAAATAACCTGACCTGTAAATATTTAAGAATTTATTGACAATTTATGTCCACCCAAATAGTTTTCATATGTGAATTCCAAGGATTTTCCTGGAAGTACATTTTTATGTTTTATTTATTAATTATCTGTAGCGGATCTTTGTTTGTGTCAATGACAGTGCAGTAACTCAAGAAAACCCCACTGAAATACTTCACAAAAATGCTCTAATTGCTGATGGCTCTTACCAACAACATCCGACACTTACCAAAGGCATCAACCTGCCATTAACCCACAACACCACAGCAGACAGACCGGCTACAGGAACAACATCAAGCTCTGACTGACTGAATCTGTCTCACTGGACAGAAAAGGACCACAGCTGAAAGAGACCCCCCATAAAAGACCCATAGAGTAGACTCATACACAAAAACACACTCACACACACAGACGAAGGTGTAAACAGAGTCAATGGAAACTCACAGAGGGAGCAGAAGCATTCCCTAAAGCTTCACTTAGTTCACTGAGAGAACCTCAACCTCGCTCGTCCTCTCCCGCTCAGTTCCCCGCTCTATTCGTCCCTTTGTGCTGTCATTGTCCTGCGCTTGTGTCCACTGTCTCTTCTTTCTCCCACTCTCTCCCTCCCTCCCTTGCTTTCTCTCTCTCCTTCTCTCTGTCCTTCTCTTTCTCTTCTCCTTCCTCAGTATGGTATCCTGAGACCAGCCCAACCCAACACTACTCAACTCTCTCTCTCTCTCCACCCTGTGGGACTGTGGGAGGAGCCAGACTGGTGATGATGTCATCTCTGGAATGCAGCTGATGCGGGTGTAAAGGGTGTGTGAAGCAGAGAGGGGGGACCACAATAATAATAAAGAGAAATATAAAGAGAGAGAGACAGAAGCAGAGAGCAAGAAAGAGCGAGGGAGAGACACACAGTAAAAACAGTTAGAATGAAATAATAATAGACACAAACAGCAAATGAGATACAGTGAAAGAGGGAAAGTGAGAAAATGAAAAGGTATAGAATACAGAGGGAGAGAAAGACAGAAATATAGAGAAAAAGAAAGAGCAAGGAAAGTGAGACACCTACATGCACAGATAGACAAAGCAGAAAAGAGACCTTTATGCAAAGAGAGAGAAATTATATAAAGAAAGACAAAGACAGATCCACAGAGAGAGAGAGAGAGAGAGAGAGAGAGAGAGAAAGAGAGAGGGAGAGAGAGAGAGACAGACAGAAACAAAGAGAGAGAGAGAGAGAGAGAGAGAGAGAGAGAGAGAGAGAAAGAAAGAGAGAGAGCGA
>JBBPDC010000028.1:5948189-5960822 GCA_037974485.1 Hemigrammopetersius urotaenia
ATGAATACATTGTGAATAAATGTAAATCAAACAAAAATGATTGCAGATAAAGGAATACATTTAAATCTTCCCCAACAAAGACTATAATGAAAACAGTACGCGTTGATTTTTTTGTAAACTCTGTTTTGTGACGCCACTTTATGACGTTGGCATCACTTTATGACGTTGGCATCATTTCATTCCGTCACGGCAGGTGCGTGATGCTGCAGACCTGAGCGCCAGTGGGCGGAGACAGCGGGCAGTATACGTGCCAATCATTTTTGACGGAAACCAATCAAATACAAGATCTCTAATGTCAATCATTTTTGACTAAGCCAATCAGAATTCAGAACACGCAAAAACGGACCCGGATATACAAAAAACAAAAATGTTTAAATGTAGTCTACTATTTAATTCATTTTATTTGGTGACATTTAGTTTTTACAGCTGGAAACAAGAGCGCTATCATTCTCGCTGTGTGGGAGTTTTAGTGCTCATTTGACAGCTGAACGGCACAGTATAGTGGACAAAATTATTGGGACATGTTTTTTTATGGGTTGGGCTGGCTGCGTGAAAAGAATAGACACTATATGGACAAAAATATTGGGTCAGTTGACCATTACATCATAAAGGACTTTAATGACATTGGATTCAAATTCATTCAATCTGTTGGTTCCCCATTGCAGCTACAACAGCTTCTACTCGTCTTGGAAGGCTTTCCACAAGATTCTGGAGTGGGAAATTTGTGCCTGTATTCTGTAGAGCATTTGAGGTCAGGAACTGATGTTGGATGAGAAGGCCTGGCTCGTAATCTCTGTTCCAGTTCATCCAAAGCTGTTGAATTTGGTTGAGGTCAGGTGCAATTAATGCATTTATTTGGTCAAGTTACATGTCACATCCAAAACAAACAGGGCAAGCCTTTCCAAGAGCATCATTAGATTATTTACTTCATTCAATGTCATTATTACTTTCTCAAACTTTGACAATAAAACACAATAGCCCACAAACACTTGATCAGAAATACTGTAAAGGAACATCATATAATATTTATAAAAGAATACCCAAAATGGCAAGGGTAGATATAAAAAGAATGTGAAACTCAAACAGGAAAAGACCATCTTGGTGAGATGCAAATTCCAAAAGGCCACCTGATTATGGCGCAATGTTTGGGTGAAACTATTACTGTTGGGCAGAATATGTGCAATTTAAAATGTGCAATTTTTCTGGTGCATCTCTAATACTAAGCTCCATTGTGTACCTGTGTGTGTATCTATTGGGTTCTCATTTCTATGTATACATCCACTCTGTATATACACTATACAGATGTGCATATTTATACTCCTAGATGTTAAACTGTAACTTTCATACTGATTTTATACTGTACTGTACATTTTTATTTTGTTAGACTGTATACTTGAACATGTTATTGTATACTGTGCTGTGACATAGTATTTTATTCAATTTTATTGAAATAATTTATTGAAATAACTTTCTGTTGTGACCAAACAACGTTCCCACTTATCTTTCCAGGTTAATTCCGGTAGCAGTTATGCAGAATGTGATGTACAGTAATCCCCCGCTTTTCTAAATATGCCCCCAAATATGCTCCCAGAACACTTTAATTGCATTACCATTAAAGAAAATGTAAAGGCAAATAAATAATAAGAATCAGAAAATGTTGTTGCTTAAAAACTGTTAGCATTAATGGTTAGCATTAGCAGCGTGCAAAGACACAAAAGAAACATTGAAATAACTCTCTACCCACATGTTTAGACAGGGCACAGCTTACTAATGCCAAATAAACAGCTCTCTGTGCTGATGCTCAGTTAAGTCAGGACAAGGTAGGAAATATTGGTTTATTTGTGTGTGTGTGTGTGTGTGTGTGTGTGTGTGTTTGTGTGTGAGTGAGAGGGAGAGAGAGAGAGAAAAATTGTTAACATTAGCAGTTAGCATTAGCAGCGTGCAAAGTCTTGTACATAAAGGAATCACTGAAATAACTCTCTCTGCCCGCATGTTTAGACAGGGCATAGCTTGCTAATACTAGATAAACTGAGATAACTGCTGAAAATTTGGGGGGAAAAGTTTAAAACACTAAAATACAAGACACAGAGCAGGCACGCTGCAGCAGGCTTCTTCTTCTTTTTATGGCGGTTGACAACTTTTCAGTGTATTACCGCCACCAGCCCAGCCCAACAGTTCAGTTCTCAAAAAAAGGCGGACAATATTTGCAGTTTCCACGTTATTGTGGGGATTTACACTGAAACTGGGGGATTACTGTATTTTCATATCTGAGGTTAAGTTAAAGTCAACCTCAACCTGTAAAGGAAGGTCACAGAATATTTGTAAAAGATTACCCAAAATGTGAAGGATATTGACACTGATGCAGGACTTCTAACCACTTATTTTTAAACCAAGACTAAATGACTAGAGAGGAGATTAATCTGAAACAGCTACACCTGCTGAAACTACTGATTCGTCTCTGAATACCAAAATGTCTATGTGCAGTGGGTAAACCGAGCTAAAGTTTAGTTTGTTTTGCAGCATTTCCTCTATACCATAAAAGCTGCATGAGTTTAAGTCTTCTGAGTGTAATGTGAATAAGAAGCCAGATTCAGCCTGATGTGGCTAAAAAAACGTTCCTGTGTGTTTAGCTGAAAAAGCCCAGCTAAATCTATTTCTGTAAATATGTCTTGAAGCCCACAAATTAACATTTATACTGAGTTGGTAAAAGCCACGCTAAACATCTTTTGAGACAAACAGATCCTCAAACATCACAAAACGTAGCTCTTTAAAACCAAAGATTCGAAATTAAACACTTTACAAAACTGAACCTAAGACAAATTTCACAAAAACTCAAAGAATAGACTAATTGTCCTGAAATTTGGGAAACAACACCTTCAGCAGAAGGTCTTTATAGTGAATAAATATTGACAACACACATTTATTCACTGAGAAAAAATAAAAAGAGAAACTGTCAGTTTCTACTGCTGACAACACTCATTCTGTTGTCCAGGAGGGTAAAAGTGTGTGAAAGTTTTAGTGCTCATTTTACAGCTGAACGGTACCGTATACTGAACAAAATTATTTGAGACAGGATTGGACTGGCTGAGTGAAAGGTAAGAGGAGACAGTATATGGACAAAAGTCACCTGACCGTTACACCAAAAGGGACTTCAATGACACTGGATTCAAATTCATAGTCTTTAATATGGAGTTGGTCCCCCATTGCAGCTACTCATCTTAGAAGGCTTACCACAAGATTTTGGATTTGAGAATTTGTGCCCACTAATTCTGTAGTGGGGTTGGGTGTGATTGATTTTGGATTTTGAAAAGGGGGGGGCACGTTCCTCACACTCCACTACCTTCACTACCCGCACCCCCTCCCATTCCCCGTCTACAATGGTTCTGGCTGGGGGAGGAGGGGAGCCTGAGCTCTGCACACGCCCCGGAGCTGCCGTGCAGGAGGTATCCTCGGTCGCTCAGACTCAGAGAGGGGGGCGGACCTCGGTTCAACGACTCCTCTTCTACCGAGAGGCGAGGAGAAACGACAGCGCCCACGAAGTATTGATACGGAGCGATGGCGGACTCGGGCAGCAGCGTGGCGGTGGTGGCAGCCGGAACGGCCGAATCGAACGGCAGTGCGGCCGTGGGTGGGGGAGCGGTACCGCCGGTGGGAGAAGCGCCTGGAGCCGCTGGTCCTAAACCCGGCCTGGAGTCCGTCAAAGGACAGAACTTCGATGTGGGCCCTCGCTACACCGACCTCCAGTACATTGGGGAGGGGGCTTACGGCATGGTCTGGTAAGGGAGAAATGTATCTGTAGAGAGAGGCGTATCTTTATTATTAATAATAATTATTATTTTTTCTTTTCCATACCAACGCAACAGCTAACGACCTAGCTTAGCAGTCCGACAGCACAGCAAGAGAAGTATAAACCAATAAACAACCCATTGCAACATATAAAAAAACATTTGAAAATGTATGAGTAATTTATTATTATTATTGTTTTTCTTTTTCTCACTTGGGCAGCAGCTCGCAAGTTAGCTTAGCTCTGCAGTCCGATAGCATAACAAGATGGGTAAAAGCCTTAAAACAGCCCAGTGCAACACATATAAAGAGGTTTAACTTAAAAGATTTAAGTTATTCATTATTATTTATTGTTCTTGTTTTTCTTTTCCTCACCACCACCAATAACGAATGCACCAGCAGCTAGAGAGCTAGCTTAGCTTTGCAGTTCGATAGCACAACAAGAGGGGTGTAAACCATAAAAACACACCAGTGCAGCCTATATAAAGATTATTATATATCTAAAATAATTTCAATGTTCAGTTGAAAGAAACAACAAGCTACACGAAAGCTAATCCAGCTAGCTATCACAGTTGTTGCTCATCTTGTTAGTTGCTAGCTCGACCTGAAGTTATCAATTTTCCTCCCCTCTGCATCGTCAACAATGCTGCAATAAGAAACAAATTACGTTTTTGAATATGTATGAGTGGCTTGGACGGTTGTGTAGGGGTGTCTTGTGCCCTAACCGAGGTGTTTGTTTGCCTGGTGTGCTAGGTTTTAGCCCAAGGAGCTAAAACTGCATGCTAATCCGTTAGCTGTTAGCAGTTTGACATGTCGTGTGTATGCAGCTTTGTAGGAAAGGCGTGGTTGAGTTGCTGCTAATTTTGGTGTTTTAACGGGAACATAGATGTTGTTTTGATGGATAAACTGACAAGGATTCCCCTGGGCACTGGTTATTACTAAAATGTCTTGAAGTTGGAATTTCCATCTGTGCTTTTGAGCTGCCTGTTAGTTAACTTTGGGTGAGTACGTTTGTAAACAGTCCATATGATGTGGGGTAGTACCTTCTTAACCGTATTGTGACTATTTGATCCTAATGAAAAGCAGCTTACGCAGCTATGACGAGAGAATAATGTGTGCTACACTTGTGAAGGTTAGGGTGCTCATTTGCACCAGATGTCAAGAAGAGTGTGAAATCTCATACAGGAAAAGACCATCACCCATTCCGGTTATGTGCTGGCCAAGATTTTGACTTTAAGTTGCGGTGCTCCCTGAGATGCAAATCCCAACAAGCCACCTGCTTAAAATGCTACTGTTTCCAGTTTAATTCCAATAGCAGTTATGCAGAATGTGATGTATTTTCATATGTAAGGGTTAAGTTAAAATCAACCTGGATCAGATCTTTATTTTACATTGATGGTTCATGTCCTCAGGTCAACATCTTGACAAAATTATTGTTTAGTTTGATGTGTAGTAACTTTAGCCTACCTCAAAAGATCCTCTGAGTTTAAATGACATCACTGTGCACCAGCGTAGAAATATGTTGCAGTGAAAGGCAAATTATGTAACTGTGGTGAGAGAATGATGTACAGAGACTCTGTAGTACACTTGTAAAGGTGATGGGTTGGGTTGATCATATGCACCAGATGTCAAGAAGTGTGTGAAAGCTCAAACAGAAAAGATTTTCACCCATTCTGCTCTTGTGCAGACCAATATTTTGACTAAGTTGCTGGTATGCAAACCCAACAAACCACCTGCTTGTAATACAGGATCCAGGTTCATTCAAATTGCAATTGTGCAGAAAGTGATATATTTTCATATTTGAGGTTAAGTTAAAGCTAACCTGAGATCATATAATTTTTAAATTGATATTTCATGTCCCCAGGTCAACATCCTGCATCACTTGAAAGGCAAATTTCTTGTTTAGGTTGGGGTGTAGTGCCTTTAGCTTTCCTCAAAAAGATCTGAATTTTAATGACCTCACTGTGCACCAGCTGGTGTGGACGAATAATATTAACCAGTAATAACCATTATTATTAAAGGGGTTTCACCACCCCTTTTTTCCACCCTTATCAAGCAAAACAGTTTAGAGACCCTCCCTGGTATTGCATTTCACAAAGAAATGTCACAGTGTAGACAGTGTGTTGTTTCACTTTAACTGCCCATTTCGCTTTACTCTTTGTTTGCATTTTTATAATTAATCACTTAAACTTTGATATTATGCGATTTGTATTAGCATTACCACAACCTTTCATGGGTTTTTTGTGTGGGTCCCAATGCAGATACCTAAAAGAAGGTATTAAACATTTATTGTGTTGTAAAAATTGTTCAATTTTAAATACTTGTCAAAAGTAAAATTCAGTTAGCCATTTGTAAATAAATTTTGCCATAACGGCAGTTCTCATATGTACTTAGAGGAGGGCAGTGTCCAAGGGTATGTCATGTGCACCTTCATTTGTTCTCTCTCTTTTCTGCTTCAATCAAGAAAGTTCGATTTTTGATGTATACTTTGTAGCCCGAATGAAGCCTCAGTGCAATCATCTGTGTCCTGCTCTCTCATTAATGCTCTCAGCTCTGCATTTGACAATGTGAATAAGATCCGTGTGGCCATTAAGAAGATCAGCCCATTCGAGCACCAGACCTACTGCCAGCGCACCCTGAGGGAGATCAAGATCCTGCTGCGGTTCCGACATGAGAACATCATCGGTATCAATGACATTCTGAGAGCCCGCCGCATCGACTATATGCGGGACGTGTATCCTTACACAAATAGTCGGCCACGCCTGGAGAGGCAGGCTGCACTGCAATGAAGGGTCAGATTTCGGGCTTTTAATGGTCAGGCTAGGGATGGAGTTTATGGACATGAGTATTTTTTTTAACAGGACATCTATTAAATAACTGCTTTATTTTCACTTGCAAATGTCTGATTGTCACTTTAAAGCTGCAGCTATGATGATAATGTAGGTAGCAAATGATTATGGCTTACTTCTAGCAGTTAGCTTTGTGCAAAGTGCATGCTTGAATCATCCCAAACTTGCTTGATTTAAGCATGCAACTCACGCTCTATAAAATACTAATTAGATAGGTTGTGTTAATAACCAATGCTGGTTTGATTATTCCCAGCTGGCCTGTCAGCTGCTGCGGGTCTGTTAGTTCCTTGACTCCCTGCAGCTACATCGTCCAGGACCTGATGGAGACGGATCTGTACAAGCTACTGAAGACTCAGCAGCTCAGCAACGACCACATCTGCTACTTTCTGTATCAGATCCTCCGTGGGCTGAAGTATATCCACTCCGCCAATGTCCTCCACAGAGACCTGAAGCCCTCCAACCTGCTCATCAACACCACCTGTGACCTCAAGGTGAGCTTCAACCCATGGGCAGTCTTGTTAAGTGTGGTAAAAGGCATCGTTCAACACAAAATCGAAAATACAGTTTACCTGTATTTCCAGATGTAGTTAATCAGCCAGCATATGTTTGGTTTTGCTTTTGTAGTTCGGTGCTATGAGGCCTACATGACTAATAAACACCTGACAGCAGTAGTCACACTTCTTGTGAACTTCAGTAATTAACCTAACATTGTCATGCAGCCCAATCCCACAGACGGCTGAATTAGGAAACAGGTTCTGTTTTCATAAACCACCTCAGGAGTAGAAGTGCTTATCTAGTTTAGTGATATATATGGTGGAATCTGATCCAGGATCTGACCTCCTAATGACTTCTCTGTGAGTACCAGCTCTGGTGGAAGCTTATGGTCAAGCTTTGTTTGCATCAAATCATGCTGCATACTAAACCACATCAAAATATCTGTGTCAATTTAATTGCAAGCTGGATGTAGCTTGAGAGGAGCTTAGGTGAAACAACTGAAAAAGCCTCGTAGCTCTAGTTCTGTACTGTATTTGAGTTTCTGCACCAAACATATATTGTTTTCTCTACTTCATCTGGAGTAGGTGGACAAATTTGTTTTTTCATCAAGCCATTATTTTAAGGTGGACTAAGCTTGGTCAAAAGTGAGGACAGGTGCAATGATGAGGCTTGGGTTGGGCCTGCAACCAGCATTTGCATGCAGAGCAGGAAATGTTTGAAAAGACCCTTTTTTGAATCTCCCAGACATGGTATGCTGTTTTCATTGGCTAGGCTTAAAAACGTGTAAGATCAGGGAAGAGATGTTATCTTATGTTATTCTGCTGCGGCATGCCTCCCATGCTGTAAATGTTTTGCTATGCTTCATTACAGTGGCCACCTTTTGTATTACACTATGGTCCTGGTAGGAGCAGTATGTTCACATTTCAGGAAGAAAAAAAAATTGTATTTGTGTTGCCTTTTCCCCCCCTCTTAGATCTGTGACTTTGGCTTAGCACGGATAGCTGACCCCGAGCATGACCACACTGGGTTCCTCACAGAGTATGTGGCTACTCGCTGGTATCGTGCACCTGAGATCATGCTCAATTCCAAGGTAAATATTAGAGACTGCCACAAAAATCTTAGGTAACCACATGCAATACTACTGACAAATTGGTTTTGGGTCGGCTTTAGAAAACCATTCCCAATTATTATGGAGTTCAAATTTAATCTATGGCCTATTTGGTTTACTGTTAACTATTTGGTATTGCTGTAAAACATAGATTATAATTAATATTTAAGAATGCAGTGTTGTGAATTGTAATGACTTTGTTGATCTTATATGAGTGAATTAGTCTCAAAAACAGTGTGCTGCTTGGAAGTGATTTAATTTGATAAGTCATTTTTCGCATGTTTATTTTTGCAAGTAATCGATTGCCTTGCTATTTTTAAGCAGAATTATTGACAATGCCTGTCACAAACGAGGGTGTATGGAATTAATATACTGAATGATTTGGGTGCATGGATCCTCCTCCCTCTCTCTCACCTTTACATTACATTCATTTGGCAGACACTTTTATCCAAAGCGACTTACAATATGAGGAAACATTCAAGTTTCAGTGTGAGAACCTGAGAAGAGTACTAAGTGCAAAATTTCTTATGTAAAAGTACCTTACCTTCCTCTTCTCTCTGACAGGGCTACACAAAGTCCATTGACATCTGGTCAGTTGGTTGCATCTTGGCTGAGATGTTGTCCAACAGGCCCATTTTCCCAGGAAAGCACTATCTAGATCAACTCAACCACATTCTAGGTGAGCCGCTACACATGCTGAAGCAGTAAAAACACTGTGTAATTAGCTCATGCTCGATATTAAAGGAATTGCAGTTAGGCATAAACCAGTATTGGGATAAATACGTTGAATCTAGCACAGTTTATCTGTTAATTGTGAGGTTTATGGGGTCCAAATGTGGTTCTTTATGAAGCTGTTGAACTGGAATGTAAACATGTTAAGTTAGTGGTTAAGTATAACAGAAGTGTGCTGTGACCACATATCAAAGGTGACCTTGCTGTCACTAAATGGGTACAGTGTTGATTCAGTAAGATGCTAGTTATCAGGAGCCTCCTCCCAGTTCTCTCTGCCAGTCTGTAGTGCATGAAAATTATACTGATGGCAGTTCCTTCTTCTTAGTTTCCTACAAAATAAAGAATAATGCCAGCCTGTAAAGGTCCACATAGGCTGTGTTATTGTGAAAATAAAAAAAGTATCAGCTATAAAAACTTTCTTAAGGAGGTGTGTGTCTGTGTGTGTTATGTTAGGTATCCTGGGCTCCCCTTCTCAGGATGATCTAAACTGTATCATCAACATGAAGGCCAGGAACTACTTGCAGTCTCTGCCCCAGAAACCCAAAATTCCTTGGAACAAGCTCTTCCCCAAGGCAGACAGTAAAGGTATGCACACATGCTGCAAAAATTTGCAAGACATATTAAAAATAAATTTGCACTCCAAGTCCTGTAATAGATGTGCCCAAAAGATGAGAATTTGAACATTTAAAAAGGTAGTATAGGACAGATTGTTTTATTGAGATTAATTTATTCGCTACACATCTAATGCTGTTTTTACATACTGGTTATGGATGCTATAGTCTGCACCCATTCTGGACTTTTTTGTGGAGGACCGGTTTGTTTTTGCACAGGCGAATTACTGCTAAACCATGGACAGAGTATTCCATATGTCACATTTATGAGTAAAAAACTATTGTTTATTATGTGCAAAATGACAAATAGTAGGTTCATTTTTAACTGCTTTTGTCAACAAAGCGCTTGCAGTTCCTACTAATAAATTAGTCAAAATTGGGAGTAATTTGACCAAACAAATCACTCCTATCGGTTGACACTTACTAAACTCTCACAATCTCTGGACCGCACCAGGATTTGCTTGAAATGAAACACTAAAGCGCCGTTTTAGGAGGACCAGGAATCATTAGGCTCAGAAACAGGTTTCGGACAGTCTCGCATAATCGTACCTGGCGCTGGGTCTGCAAAATATCTAAATAAAAAAATGTCCTAAAAGCATTTCAATTGGTGATGCACCTTTGCTACTACCAGTTAGACTAGGCATAATCCATATCTGCTTTAAGTAAACCAGAGTAAATGATGGTGTCTTTTTGTGTGCGTACTTTGTCATCTTAAAAGTTGTATGGAAACCCCCCCCCCGGTTTGGTGTTGGGGAATATAAGTGTACTTTTATGTAGAAATAGAAAAGGGTGACCTTGCGAATGTGATGGAGAAGGACCTGGTTCTTTGAGGAGAATCTGAGTGGTGAATAAGTGTAGAGGTTTTTTTTCCTGTTGGCTTGTGTACATTTGTGTGTCTGTAGGAGTGTGTGGGAGTGTGAGCTGGGGGCTGGCTGTGAACAAATGGTGTGAAGAGATGTGAATGTATTGTGCAAATGTTTTTGGCACTATTCAGTGTTTTATAATGGCATTTTATTTAGTGTTTCTGCTTTGTTTGTATTTATGCTTGCGTATATCATGCTGTGTGGATGCATTTATATGGAGTGATTGTAACTATGTGTAAAGAATATGGCCTGTGGATGTTTTCTGCTGTTTGTGAAACAAATTTCACTCTCATGCCTTACAACTTTTTTTCAGCTCTGGATTTGTTGGATCGCATGTTGACTTTTAACCCCATTAAGCGCATAACTGTGGAAGAAGCACTGGCCCACCCTTATCTGGAGCAGTACTATGATCCCACTGATGAGGTATGTGTCACGCTGCCTTGCTTCCATGTTCATGTACAAACACCTACCCATATGTCTCACCTAATTAAACCCCTAGAATTTGCAAGCAACTTTAGAAGCCTCTTCCATGTCCCAGCTGATTTATTCTGGTAGGATGCTTTGGCTATTATATTAACTTTGTATCATCAACTCAGTGATCAAAAATCCAGTCAGACTCATCTGTCTCCTTATCTATCACAATGTTACAGCACCTACATTATATGGACAAAAGTATTGGGGCATGCCTCCTCGTCAAGTGTTTGGGCTAGGCCTCTTACTCGTAATACTTCAGCAGACCAAGACATTTTGGACACCACCATGTTTCCAACTTTGTGGACACAGTTTGGGGAAGAACATTTTTCATAACTGTTTCCCAGTGATCAAAGCGAGGTCCACATTGGATGAGTGTGGTGTGGGAGAAATTGACTGGTCCGCACAGAGCCCTGACCTCAGCCCCATTCAGCATCTTTAGAATGAACTGGACTGGAGATTGCAAGCCAGACCTTTTTGTCCAACATCAGTTCCTGACTTCATAAATGCTCTACAGAACGAATGGGCCCAGGTTCCCACATAAACACTCCAAATTTTTGTGGAAAGCCTTCCACGAAGAGTTGAACCTTTTATAGCTGCAAAGGGGGACTCCAAATTAAAGTGTATGCAATTAAATGCAATGTCATTAAAGCCCCTCTTGGTGTAATGGTCAGGCGTCCCAATACTTTTATCATGTAGGTCTCTCAGTATCTTTGAGAATTCTGTCATAAGAAAAGGTATATATGTGTAAAACATTTTGGTGCAAACAGAAAAATTGAGAATTTGATTAAAAAGTAAACATCTGAAACAAATCAGTTTAGTAATATTAATTAGGAAATGTAAGAAGAGAACAAATATTTAAAATTTGGAACTGCAAGCACGCATTGGAAGCCTCTAAGATGCTGTACACACCGGCCTTAGTTTCACTCCATTAAGAACTGAGTTTAACACACTCTACATTTGAGCTGCTTAATATCAAATTGTCAGATCACTGCTGTTCTTTATCCCTAATACTCAGTTAAGCAACTCTAGCTAGAGTTTGTTCTCCATCATTTCCCCCTCAAGGCTGCAGTCATGGTGAATCAGTTGTGTGAATACATCCAGTTGATTCTTGATATACGTTCTTGGTATAAATTTGATGTTAAATCAGATTCAGATTTTTCATTGGGTGTGTAATGCAAGTAATAAATAGGCTTTGTTAAACTTGGCATATTCCTGTTTTGAATGGTGCATTTAGTTTAATGATGTGTTTGTAGCCGGTGGCAGAGGAGCCATTCACCTTCAACATGGAGCTAGATGACCTTCCAAAAGAGAAGCTGAAAGAGCTCATCTTTGAGGAGACGGCCCGATTCCAGGCTAACTACCAAGGTTCCTGAGGGAAGCAAGGTAAACAAAAACACACCCACACACAGCACATAAAACACACAAACCACACACCAGACATATGTGCCTGCAGGCTGAAGCCTCTACCAATATTACTGAGCCCTCTACTGGCCAATTAGTAACAGAGTAAAGGAAAGGATAACATACTTAGGCCTCGTCCACACAGACGTTTGAATCTTGGATAGATGAACATGCTCTCAGTATCACCCGAGTTTTTATGTTTTGTAGCTGCGACTTCAGTGAGGTGTTACACTGGTGTTCGCCTAGTCTCAGCCTCAGACGTCACGCCCACGGAACGTTGGCTAAACGTCTGATGCATATGGTACACTTAACTGGAA
>JBBPDC010000028.1:5960922-5977802 GCA_037974485.1 Hemigrammopetersius urotaenia
ATTTACTTTCTGTTTTGGTTTCTTTAATAAAAACCCCTGCATGGATCCCTGGTTGTCTGACCGTTCCTGCACACCCCAAGGTAAATCAGAGTCTGGGGCTCGCGCTACAGATGCTGACACTGCTGAAGATATCTGAGCTGTCGTCCCCTCAGTGTCTCTGACTCCATTTTAATCGTTCTGATATTGATTTCTGCCACCTGTGAGAGAAATTTGCCATTTAACATTTAATATTGAATCCTATATTATTTACATTCATTTAGGTACTGTGCACACAATTACACCACAGTTCAGTTGATCAGACTGAAGCCACTGGTTCCATGTGTCAATACTCCAGTACATCTGGAAGGCAAGTCTACATGCAAATACACTAAAACTTAACTGACATAACAACAATTGTAACAATATTTCAAAAACATACACAACCATCTTTTCAAGATAGCATGATTAATTAAATATGGGTTAATTACATGTACAAGAAACTAAATAGTCAAGCAGGGCTCCTTACCAAACAATCTCCAAATCCTTTTTGTCAGTTGTCACATAGAGCTGCAGGGGAATCATAAATTCTGATTTCTTAATATTCACCACTAACACATCTGGGAAAGAATGTGTTTGCATGTCCTGATACACATTATATGAGTTACAATTCTTTTCAAAACAAAATACATTTTCTAATATTTACTTGGACAGTTTAATAAAATTCTTCAGAAGTCTTTAGTATTTTTAGTCTGTTGATACTTTCAAACTGTAACAAGAGAGTGCGTCAGAGATGGTCCGCTGTCGAGAAAAAGACAAAGGAAGGGAGTACTTTCACTCAAAAGAGAAGGTATAATATAATACTTTATATAATATATAGAGGAGTTATATAATGCTATAATATATATATATATATATATGTGTATATATATATATATATATGTGTATATATATATATATATATAGTTTTGCATTTCTACTTTAGTGTATTTTAGAGAATTTCATATTTTTAATTTAAAGCTATTTATTGTTTGTAAAGATCGACGGCCACCGTGGATCGGACAGCCATTCTTTTCCAGAAGCACAGATTGCCAGTCCGCCCCTGACTCATTGTGTTTCTCTTGATTTTTGTTTTTTAAACCCCAGTAGTTTTATTATTGTACTGTAAATTAAATTAAAATGTCTGCTTTAACCAGGTTGCGCCAGGTTTGTCTGTGGGTTGTCTTTGTGAATAGTTCTGCAATAAAATCATAGATCCTTATTCTTTGTTAAAACTAATATTGACATTCTTGTTTTATTAAAATTTCTCCTGATCAGGCATCATAGACAGAAAAGGAACAAACATCGCCACCATTACTGGGTTCACCCGCTTACTGTGCAACGTCAGGTCAAATCGATGGGTTTTTTGACATGCGAAGATTTACAAATGTCTATAAATAATTATTATTATTCAGTTCTTGCAGGGTCTTAAAAAGGTCTTAAATTTAACTTACTGAAACCTGCAAGAACCCTGATTATTGTTAATAATGTAATTACAAATAATGCAATAATTATAATGTAAAGGTAAACCTGTTGTCACGGGCGTGAGGGCTAATCCCCCACGACCGAGAGCTTCTTGGGAATACTGACTTGACTGGAGACCAAAGTTCCATGCTGGTGTAGTTTATTCAAAACAGGAGCAAACAAAAGACCAGCCACGGTGGCCGTAATAACTAGAAACAAAACAGGGAACAGACACAAGGTAACCTCTGGGTGCTCTACAAAGGACGATGGACAGATAACTGAAAACTAAGACAAACTTAAATACACTGGAAATCAGAAACCTAACACAAAACAATGTAAACGAGAATCACATGACATGAACAGAAAACCACATGACAACAAGACACGTGATACATGAACAGAACGTGAAATCAAAATAAAAGCCCCCAAAACCCAACAGAAATATGACCCCAAACAAAACAGAAAAGACCAACCCTAACACCTGTATTTGTGTTGTACAGTTTACACTGAACTCCCAAGGCGCTAGAATGTAAAATACCGATGTTACACCTGTATTTACTGTACTGCAATTCATGCAAGAGTGTTTTCTTTGGTATCCGCTGTCATTTTCTTTGGTATAAGCAGGGCAAATACAGTCATTTTCAATAATAAAAATACAGGACTTCAAAAAGAACAAAATGAAAAACACTAATGAGAACTCAAACGAAACTTCGTGGGGGAACACATTATTATTATTATTATTATTATTATTATTATTATTATCATCATCATTATTAAGAATACAAACACGCGCCCTGGTACCGAGTCACTGCCTCCATGCCTGTAGACCCTTGTAAGGATTAAGTGATTATAGAAAATGAATGACAATAATTTTATAGAATCATGGGACATATTCGGGCCTCTAAAATGTCCAATGAAATCCATGTAAACGGAGTAGTTGTGTTTTTTTTTTTGTGCAGTAATTGGCGCCAAGAAGTGCACTTGCCTCGACCTTGTTTACATCATAAAATTGCAATCCATATATGACGAATTAAAAATTATGAATTAAGATTGCTTGTTTGGTGCAAAATCAATCGCCCATTATTGTTTACTCTGCATTTGCACTGATCTGGTGGAGTGATTGACAAGAGTGCATTACTCAATTCCTCAGTTGGCTGCAGATCAGTGTTCCCTGAAAAATATACATGAAAATTAGTCAGTATGTAATTAATGGCTTTATATCTTTAATGCTGTGTATCAGTACAATAATGGTTCAGTTTGGACACATTTGTAATTGGAAAGCTGATTATCATTTGCCATCAACATTAATATATTAACACCCAGCTATTTGAAGTCCCCACTTATATTTTGAATACTGGAATCAAAATAGTAAGGTTTCATTATTTTGGTTTTTGCTGTTTCTGTGCAATACAAATGCTTCATACAGTGATCTGCTTTAAGACTGGGCCCATGCTTCACATTGTCCAGATTCATTTGCACTCTGCTCAGCTCCTTTGACCTAAGTTCTGTTATGACCAACCCATCGTGCGCAACAGTGCCTGATGAAAACTTCCCATTGAAAATGAATGTTTGGTTTTTCCAAAGCAATTTACAGTTATTTTTTAATGTCATTGATGTAGGAAAATATAATGTTAGGAGTCTTGCCCAATAACGCCTGAAAACAGTGCTGTCCACTACACTAACCAATGTGATCCACTCTGTTACATTTCTGTACCAGACCACTTTAAATGCTGCATTAGTCGCAGCCCGTCCTCAGAAACTGAAGCTGTGGTATCCACATTTAGAGGAGGAGCAAGCAGCACCTGAAGCTTTTAAATCTCTGATTATTTGTGTATCCTCCTTCACTGCTGTCTTTTTGTCTCCTTTCTCATTAGCTCACCTGAAGAATGACGGAGCCACATGATGGCCGAAGACAAGATATCTCCAAACAAGCTACAAAAGATATACATACAAATATGGTATCCAAAAAAAAGAAAAAAAATGTACCTTGAAAACTTGAGCATTTCTTTTCTTTCTCCATCTCTCTTGCTTGGGCGGCTGTGCGCTGGTTTGGGTGTCTTAACTTGCTATGTTAATGCCATCGAATGGGGCTGTTACTCACAATCTCACTCCTTGCTGCGCACAGCCTCTGATCCTTTGTCCCTGCTCCCTTGCTTGCTCGCTCTCTCTTTTTCACGCCCTTCCACTCTCGCCCCTCTTTCCATCCCTTTACATTTCTCCTCTTATAGTTCTGTGTATTGCCCTTGAACGGAGAAAGTAAAAGAGGGAGAGAAAGAGTGAGCACATGGTTATTATGGGCTCTGGCTGGGTGTGTACATATTAATATAGGTGGCTTTCTTTTTGTTTTGTTTCTGGGATTTTTTGGCGTTCCGTTTGAATATTATATGTCAGATCTGTTTGTACACTGTAATTTGAACGTTATGATCAGTTACAAAATGTGTTTTGTATGTAGGGAATTTATATTTGAGTATCCAAAAAAATGTCGTTTATATATATATTTTTTCCTTTTTTTTTTAAAAAAAAAAGACGAAATACATTATATGTGACTAATTTGATTACTTTTTTCTCTTTATTGGCTTTCGTCAAAGAGGTCTTGCTCAGATTGTGATATGTGTCTTGCTAGCCAATTGGTTGAATATGGAAATGGAGAAAAGTCCAGGCTGGGTTAAGGGAAGAAAGAGCAGGAGGTATGATATTGTCTCCTGCTTTTACCTACTGTACAGTATCCGATTTCCGCTGTTAGGATTTGAGATGCTTTCTCGCCAGTGCTTTTGGAAAATGAAGCCATCAGTATCATCAAAACTCAGATGTCCTGTTCACATTCCTCATGCTGCATCTCTCTTTCTCTCTTTTCTTTCTGTCGTCTGTCCATCTCTTTGTTTCTCCCTCACTCCATTTATGCTTAGTGTGGAGTTTTTCTTTTCCTGTTGTGTTGCTCTTAACAATGGTTGTCATTGGTTACTATGTCTGTGGCCACTGTTGCCATGGTCTCCCCCCTCTTTTTTTTTTTTTTTGTGCTCTTTCAAATACCCCCGATGCTTTCATTTCTCGTGCAGTTTATTTGTTCCACGTCATTCCATCTCCTCCTCTCTCTCTCTCCTCACTCTTTCTGGGTTGAGGTAACATAGCCAAGCTGAACGCTTTCAGAGCCATAGCACATGGTCACCCCCCTCCTTTACGTGATGTCAGACTTTTTGAAAGGGCTTTTCCACAGGGCTTGCTGACCTCATGCCTCTCTTGCCTGTGACTGGTTGACCTTGTGTTTATGTAGTCTGTGATAGGCTGACTTTTGCATGTGCCACTTCACAGGTGTAATTGCTAATTGTCCCACCCCCTTTGTAGAACTGTTACTAATCTTTTTTTTGTGCAAATGACAAACATCCTTACCCAGTCGAACAGATGCTTTTGGCTAGTCTTGGATGAGGAAAGCATGCTCAGGGGAGCAGAATGGAGAGACTGGACTGGAACAGGGTGTATTTCTTTTGCTTGAAGGCCTGGCTTGATAAAACCGGAGGGGAAACAGTGCTTTGAATATACAATTTAAACATGTAGGTTGGTTACGCATGAAAAAACGTCAGATCAACACAGTCGCTCTTTCAGTGTTTACTCCTTTTGGCAGTTGATTGATACATTTGAATGATGTTAATTCAGAGCACTTTTTTTCAGTAAATGAGTGCACCCTTCTACAGATACCGTGCTCAATCTGTGCACCTGCACTTTGTGTCTCATGACCAACACCCCCCCCCCTTGTTTTTGGTGCAATGATGTGTCTTTTATAGAATTTGAGGGATGGAGATGTAACGGTTACAAAACTCATTCTTCAGTCTCTTCTTTGGTCCTGTTGCATCTATTTTCCTTGCACCTTTCTCTTATATGGCACTCTCCTTTCTTCTGTCTCTGTCTTTCTCTTCAACCCCCCCCCCCCCTGCTTTGCTTGTGCGTTGTGGGACAGGAAGGCACAGATGGCAGTGCTGCATCTGCGTCTTGTGCCTGCATGTCTGTCCGTTTCAGCCTCGAGCTGCTCTTCTCTGCTTGCCCTTGGGGGGGTGACACCACACCACTCACTGACCTGAGGGAAACGAATAATTTACCAAGGAAAATGACATTTCTATTATGCTGTATTGTTGCTGATGTAATGCTTATTTACAAATGGGACCATGGGGACTGTCTACAATCGTACGCTCAGCTCACATTTTCTCTCTTTCTCTCTCTCGTTAACCCCCCCCCCCCACACACACACACACACACACACACACACTCACACACTATGATTTGCAAGGCCTACAAGTGAGTAATGTCCTTTTAACAGCTGTTCTTATAATTATTGCTGTTGTTATATTGGTGGTGTTTTTTTTTTTTTTTTTTTTTTTTTTTTTTTTCAACCGAAAAAATGTAAGAAACTGTCTTTTTTAGTATGTTAAATTTTTTTCTCTCTTTGGGTGTGAAAAATAATTGGCTGTCTTGTCTCTCTTTTGGAAATCTATTTTTGTCCCCCTCAATCTTATTTTAAAAGATAATTTCAAGATAAGAGTAGATATGTTGAGATATGAACCGCGGATGGTTATAGTCTGTGTACATGCTTATGGGTATTATTAATTAAACAATTAACAAAGAAACAGAATTATATACATATATTAAATAAAATTCCTGATACTGTAAGTTGTCGTGCTTGTGTTGGATGTCTGTCCGGTCAGTTACCACCCAGTTTTATGTTATCCCGAATGTCAGACTTGATTTAATCATTTTTTATTAAGTTGGTGGTAAAAATGTGCACTGCATAAAGTTTTACTGTGCAGAAAAACGAGCTACATATTAAACAGCCTTATTTACAAGTGTTTCTGACTCACTAATGCAGACTTTAATGTAGGCTGAACTTTGGAGCAGCTCAGACCTAGTGGTTAGCGTGTTGCCCCTGCAATCAGAAGGCTGTAGGTTTAAAGCCCAGTACTGTTCGTGTCAACACTGAGGTGGTCCCCACACACTGCTCCATGCATGACCCTCATTGGTGGCAGCCCCCTTCACACTGGGTGCAGTGGTGTTCACCCGTGACTATAAGGGGCCACTTTACATAAAATAATACGAAAAATACAATTTGCTGGACAAATGATAACACAATGGATGTATGATTGTTAATGTTACGCCCTGGTCCATTTATAAGAGCTCTTTAACTGTAAATTAAAGTATAGAGGACTACAGAAAATACACTTAAACATGTATCCCCCCGTGCAAAATTGCTGATAAAAAAAAAATTCAAAATAAATCGAAAACAAGATCTGTGCAAAAGTCATGGCACATATACACACACATGATAATTAGTTTTATTTTCCCAGCATTTTAAACCTACAAAACGAATAGAAATGGTGCACTAAAATGAAAAATGCCATATTTAGGTGCGTTCTCTACAGAGCAGTCATCTTCAAACTGGTCTTCAGGGACCCACCAGACAGTCCATGCTTTTGGTTTAATGTAATCACAATGCATAATGTAAGGTCAAGGGGAGAAAGCCATCAGAACTCAGGACAGGGTTCTTCCTTTGTCTGTGCTCTTGCAAATTTTTACTTAGGCTTATTTATGTGGATTAGCAAAAATACAAAAAAGAGCAAGACAAGCAGCGGCCACCAACGATGGACCTCCTGGATCTGTTGTATTTGGTGTTCGTTGCCAAAGGTGTAGCCTTGGAAGATATGGACCAGCCATGGGGATACATATTTCCCAGTCTGGTAAAATAAGGAGACTGTGGACCTGCCCCAGAGCTGGGATGGTGTATTTAGTGCCTATTCAGTATCGCTTTCCAGAGAGCTGCATGTCCCAGTGCTCTTGCTGCTGCTGCTGCGTGGAGCCACTGGAGCCCCTGTGGGAGGATGCCCTCAGCTCCAGTTCCCTGCATTCTTGCTAAAGACATGGCTGGCTTCAGATGTGCTTGATTGTAGGCCACGGGAGTCCCCCCTCCTGCTGCCCCCTAGACCTCTACAGCTCCACCACACTCACTCAGACTCGCAGGACAGCTGGTGTGATGGACGCACCCTTTGACAGCCACCCAGTCACCACTCCACTATCTCCTGCTCCACTGTGCTGAACAGGACTAGCCTGCCCTGCCTTGTGGGAGGTTGGTCAGGAAATATGACGGGCCGCCTGCCCCTATGGAGAGCTCTGCCCAGCTGAGTGCGTTGACGACACTCAATAAAGGGGAAAAAGGATTGGAGAGCAGATAGAAAGACTGGAGACAGCCAGTGATGATATTTCAGCCCATAGTTGTAGTTTTGTTTGGTGGTTTTGAACTGTAATGTCTATTTCGTAATAAAGCTTTGTCATGCACCTGTTTATGTGTGCGTTCCTGGTTCTGTGTTTAGGTTTCCTTCACAATAAGGATAGAAAAAAGGCATGGACAAATGAGGGGGCCCTAAGGATTGGTTTGCTCTTGATGATGTGTATGAATGATCAAAATTTAGCTTAATGTTTTTTTTCTTATATTAAATATTTAATATAGCTACAATTTCTCCCAACCCTTATACATTTGTTTTATGCTTTTCTTGCTTAGTCTCCAAACAGTCTGTCCTGAACTGTTCCTCTATTATAGTAACCCTGTTCATCCTTGTCCCTCCCATTATTCATTTTTGCATTCCCTGTCTTTTTGTCAGTGCCACCGTCTCCAAAGCAAACAATGTAGCTGGTCTCACTACCGCTTTGTAAACCTTTGATTTCACTCTGACTGGTACCCTTCTGTTGCCAGTCGCTCCTCACACTTTTCTCCACCCACTCCACCCTGCCTGCGCTCTCATCCACACACTTTGAAGTTGACCCATATTCAAATTCCTCCACCTTCACCACTTCTGCTTCTTGCATCCTTACCATTGTGTCTTTCTGCCTCTCTTTCGTGTACATGTGTTCTGCTTCACTCTTCCACTCACCAGAGTGTACTCCTAACCCTGTAGGCTCACCTAAGCCTGCCACTCACTCTGGCTGCAGATCACTTGACCATCACGTAGAAGGTCGGCATCTGCGGAGTGAAGGAGTGTGATGGCGGAGTAGTTCCGAAAGGTAGGAGCGTGCCTGGCTATGGAGAGCTTTGAAGGTGAGGAGGGGAATTTTGAACTGTATGCGATGGGAGACAGATGTCATTTTATTAAGTGTATAAATGGCACTTTTTTTTTTTTTTTTTCTGGAACACAAAAAGGCAAATTAATATTAATTCACATAAATTGACCTGTTTTAACGCAACAAGCCATAAACTGTTAAGCTGGTGGGACTGGCAACGTCCTCATCTGAAAGATCTAAGTTACCTGTCTTTACTGTTAATCTAATTAAAAGCACTAATTATAAAATTGAATTTTTTTATTCATCTAGAGTTAAAAGACCCATATTTCACATTACTTTTAATATTTTACCCCTGAAATCCACTTAATGACATTTGTGAGAGTTTGTGTACCATAAAAATGATTTATTTAGTTTTCATTGTATCACTTAAGCTTAAGCTGTGGCTTTAAGGCAAATATATAAAAGACTTTTTGATTGTGTGTCTTTTATTGCGTCTCATTTACGAAAGCATTCTGAGCTAAAACATTATGTAACTTTAGCGTGAGTGGACAGGACTAAACTGCTGTTGGCTGAATTGGCATTAATATGAGTTGGTTATCAGGACCTCAGAATAACTAAATATGAATTGAAAATGGACCAGATTGGTGAACATGTTCGAAATTTCTGTTTCCCTGCTTCATCGAACACATTTTAGAGGTGAGATAAGATCTTTTTGATATGGCCCCATAAATTCTGTAGATACTGATCTACTGACTCACAGCACACCAGACCATGGTGGGGTGTACTATAGGCTGCTCCAGATCTCCCTCAGATTGTGGGGTTAAAAAAGAATTTTCTGTCACATGGTGCTTGTTCACCTTTTCCTGCTCTTGGGTTGTTTATCTAGTTCAGCCACTCCTCAGCTTCCAAGACATGTTCTAGCAGAGGCTCACTATGTAGCCTGAGGTGTTTTTTCGATTGTATGGTGAAGGGTGTAAATACATCCACAATCTCAAGTCATTTCTGGTGGGTTTTCTGTTTTTTGTTTTTTTTTTAACCCTTCTTTAAAAATAAAAAGCATCAAGCTTCTCTGCATCAGCTTCCACCAAGTGAACATGACATTTTGCATTTTTCCCTCTATGTATTGTAACCAAGGAGGAATACACTATATGACAATTAAACCAACAGGGACTTTGATTATTCGGTTAATGACATTGGAGCTATAACAACTTCCACTCTGCTTGCAAGACTTTCCGCAACTTTTGTGATGTCACTAAAACAGACATATGTTGATTGCATATAATCAGGCTGGAAATCGAAACTCTTTTTTTGAAAGAGGAACAGATTTTTGAAAGAGGAACAGATCATTTATGTCTACCAGGCTTAGGTAACAAACACAGCCTGTTTAATAAGGGATTTCCACTAATTCATTCATTCATTCATTCATTCATTTTCTGTAACCGCTTATTCTTTACTAGGGTGGGGGTACCTGAAGCTTATCCCAGGGTCTACAGGCGAAGGCAGGGACTTGCCCTTGTGCACACATGCACACAAAAGGTCATTTTTACAATCCTCAATTCACCTGACTCACATGTCTTTGAACTGTGGGTGAAACCAGAGGTCCCGGAGGAAACCCGCACCCCTACGAGGAGAACATGCAAACTCCACACACATGCAAGGTCAGGACCCCAACGCTGGAAGTGTGAGGCAATAGTGCTACCAGCTGCTCTACTGTGGGGGCCCCAATAAGGGATACATGTATTAATGTATTATGATGTGTTTTTGGCACATACAATTGTGCATATTGTATACAAGAAAATACAAGAAAAATGTATGATATGGGCTCTTTAATTTCTTTCTCTCCCTCTCCCTCTCTTTCTCTCTCCCTCTCTCTGTCTCTCTCTGTGCAACTATGGCAAGCTGGTTGGCTCTCAGCAGTTCTATACAAATGTAAACAATAAAACACCTCAACAATGTGCTGATGGATTGAACTTTTGTTCAATGGAAGAATGCCTGGGTGGTGTGCGCGCGTGTGTGTGTGTGTGTGTGTGTATGTGTGTGCATGAAACTAACACTGTGCCCAACCTTTGTTAAATACAACTGTGACAACACACACCCTTGTCATGCATCAACGCAAGTCCAAATCTAACCAGTGTTCTACTAATCCCACAAGTGTAGCCCATCTTTTTATCTCCTACCATCTTCACACTGTTCTGCTGCTGTTTAAGAGCTGTCATGGCATGAAGGTGTTCATGTTCCAAACCAGCTGCAGGAACCCTGGAACAGTAATGACAGCTCAGTCACACTCTCCACTGAACTCATTTTTACTTGAAGGAGCAGCTCACCTCACTCTAACACCACACACTGCTTTATTTCGAATGTGGGCAAAAACACACATGGGCAAACAACGCCAGCATTCTCTTTTTACGAACCTGCTTGTGCATTCATAATTAGAGAGAGAGTGAGAGAGAGAGAGAGAGAGAGAGAGAGAGAGAGAGAGAGAAACTGCAGCCAATAAATAACTAGAAGCAGTCTTATATTAACCCATCATGGGAGGGAGAGAGAGAACTTGGCAATCACTGACTAGCTCTAACTGGAACCAGATTGACTTTAAAGAGCCCGTATCCTACATGTTTCTTATTTTTGATTTGTTTCCTCTGTAGTCCACTCAAAATAGCTTCATCCCTTATATTTAAATTGTTTTTTATAATGTTACTGATCCTCTGGGGTATGTAAATGACATTTGTTCTGATTGGCTGCCGTGTTTTGCACCTCATTCAGAAACCAGTCCGGCCAAAACATTCATTACAGCTTTAGCATGAATGGGCAGGATATGCAGATATATGTAAATGACACCACATTTAAAACATCCTGTTTTTACAGCATATGGACAGTATGTTGTGAAGCGTAGTGTTTGTATATAAACACATTAAACCTTCAAATGGGGACAAAAAAGGGAACAGTTTGGTTCCCCATGAAATGGGGCCCTTTAAGTCCACACACCTACAGAGAGCACGCTGCTGGTGTAGCACTGAGGTCAGGTTTTACTGTTGTAGTTATCTCAGTTGAACAGAGTGGAGGGAGGAGGGAGTGTTTTTTTCCTCCTCTCTCTCTCACTCACTCTCTCTCTTTTTCTCTCTTGTTCTTCTGGTTTTTGCCATTATATCAACACTCTGGTGTTTTCTGAGCAGGAGAGTTGGCAGGAGAGGGAGGGCCGATACACATGAGGGGGGAAAGGGAGTGGCAGAGATTGACAGATTGGCAGAGATTGAGAGGTACACATAGTGTGTAAACCAGCTGGGAGAGGGTGATCTCTGTCTTCTTCTCCACTGAACATATACGAAGATATATACAAAGACGACGACCTTACTGAAGTGGGCGAGTCATAACCAGGTAAGCCAGGAACGCCCTTTATATGTCCTCATTTATGTGCTCAGTCAGTTTCATGGATTCACTTTGAGTGATTTTTGAGTGAAATCTTGTTGCAAGAATCCGCTTTGGTTGATCTCAGTTGTCTTTTTGTGCAGTGACGTGCTGTCAGGATCTCTGGCTTGGATTTCCTTGGGATTATTTTTGATTGACCAATTTGTGGGAATTATGGCCAGTTTCATGTACTACCTCCTCCCCGCGGTAGGGGGCTACACACTCACGTCCCTCTACCTGCTGAAGAATCCACACATTCTGCACAAGAAGAAGCAAGCAGCTTTCCTCTGCACTCACATTTCCCACAGGGGAGGTATGGTTAGAATTCCTCAGAGCATACCTGATCAGACTCTGTTTAAGCAGTCGTAATTACCCCAGTGATCTTGGCCCCAGGGGCCACTGCCGCACACACTTTAGTGCTTTCCCTGCACATATGATGGAAAACTGTTTTTATCCTCCATTGCACTTTCAAAACTAGTCTCAGTCTGCGTGCGTAATTTTAACACAGCTTTGTGTTCACGTCTGGAATCTCCTGCATCGTTTATGGTTTAGCAAAGGCCCATATTGTGGAAAACTCGCTTTTTTAATGAAAGAGTTAAACATAGTTTGTAAACCCTATTAAGATTTAAAACATATTGTATATTCCCAGGTCCATACAGTTCACATGTAAAATTAAGCCTTAAAAACAGGCCAAATCACAGATTTTGTATTTTTTTTCACAATATCCATTAAAATATACAGTCTACAGTCTTATGATACAGTTTACAGGTTTATGAAACAAAAACAATCATCATTCATCAAAAAAGCGAAGAACATTAGCTATTGCATAACTCTGCGCATTTCTGTATTTATCATGTTCTATCACACCTACAGTAACTACCTTCTTGTTAATTAGTAATGAGTTTAAATGTGTCTTAGAATATGAGTAGAATGGGTCACATAGAACTGGGTTCAGTCAAATCTGACAAATAAAATACACACCTTTTACACTCTCACCTGTTTCACTGAAATCACTGGATCAGGTGGGTTGAGACTGTAACATGCTGTGGGTCATTGGGAGCAGGATTATGAAACACCGTGTGAGAGGGAGTGTATTCTGAAGAGTGTTTTGTACTACCAGTGTTTCACAACCAAATTCTCAGAGCACAGCCGATAGTCCACATTCTTGCTCTGCCCCAGCTGCCAACACACCTGAACCAAGCTGTTAAAACATCTGAATAAATGACACAGGTATACTGGAAGGGGTGTTGCTGCAAAACTGTGGTCATACACTATATGGACAAAACTATTGGGACACACCTGTTTTCCAGGGTTTGGGCTAGACCCCTTGCTTCCAGTGAAGGACAGTCTTAATGCATCAACAGACCAAGAGATTAAGGACAACGCCATGCTCCCAACTTTGTGTGTAGACACAATTTGGGGAAGAACCTTTTCTATTCCAGCATTACTCTGCCCCAGTGCACAAAGCAGGCTCCATAAATGGATGAGTTTGGAGTAAAAGAATCGACAAACCCACACAGATCCCTGACCTCAACCCCATCCAACACCTTTGGTTAAGGAGATTGTGAGACATGCCTTATCATCCAACATCAGTGCCCGAGGTCATAAATGCTCTACAGACCGAATGAACACGAATTCCCATGGAAACTCCAAAGTCTTGTGGAAAGGCTTCCAAGAAGAGTGGAAGCTGTAATAGCTGCAAAAAGATTGAATGTAGTGTCATTAAGGTCCTTGATGATGTCATGGTCAGGCATCCCAATACTTTGGTCAATATAGTGTAGCAAGTGAAGAAATAGTGGAACTGTACACCAAAATATATGTTTTGCTGTACAGTTTTCTCAGAATAAAATTGCTAAATGCTTATTTTTTACATGCTTAATACTGGAGGTCCGCTCCTGCCTGTCTTCAGTTGGAAACCATAATTGAGATAATCACTAAACACAGAAGGTAGAAATGATACAGAAGCTAGTGACCCTCCTGCACATGGACTTTTAATCTCAGTCTAAGAGACACTACATTATTTGCCTTTTACACTCCTGTGTCAACTCATCAGGTAATTAGGCCTTAACAATCTGAGTCATGGAAAGAACATCCCGCCATTGTTGCTTACATGGCTGAGATTAAAAGCCTCTCCTCTGTGAAGACTAGACATACAAAGTAGGTGTTTTTGGACATGTGTTTGCATGTATCTTTGACTCTGTGCCTCTTTTTCCTGCTAGGCTCTGGTGAGAGAATTGAAAGTACTATGGAAGCGTTCAAACAGTGAGTAAAAACAGTTCAACACCTTTTCAAGCCACTCCTTTCTGCACTTAGCGGTGGGCACATGGTGGCAGTGTAATGCCCTGACACTCGAGGATGATTTCACATTACAGGACATATTTATTGAATATAGCTAATTATTACGTTTTTTTTAGGCATGCAAGCTTTGGAGCAAAATATGTACAACTTTCTTTGAGTAAAAAAAAGCCTCCACTACCAGTTATTGTTTACACGCAGAAGAAGATTTTCTTTGTCTTGTCAGAAATAAATAATCAATTATAAAATTACTGAAGACTGATCTGTTTCTCCCAATCCATCCTAACTTAACACAGAAGTCAACTTTCTTCTCTCTGAGAACCTTATGAATCTCAAAACTGTCTGACTTCATTTATCGAGACTTTAATTTGATCACAAAATGAATTTCAGGCTAATTTATAAGCCAACCAAGTTTTCTTTTGGATCTTATGGTTTATTCCAAGATCTGATGATTTGAGACAAAGAAAGATCAGAGCACTGAGAGAAAAGAAAGAGCATTTTAAGATCTTAAATGAATGGATTGAGCTGAGATTAGAGTAAGGGATTTTTTCAGAAGCTGAAATTAAGATGTAAGAGAGAAAAAAATTGTCAAAATCTCATATTGATGGTAAACTGAGCTCAGTTGTGTCAAGGAGCGATGGACTGCAGCAATACGAGATACTTGGAAAAGTGTGTTGTAATGTAACTCAGCATGTTGTCCACCAGTTCTCACCTGTTCTCATGTAAATCATAACTGCTGTTTTTCAAACCCCTCTTAGTGCAGCTGAGGTGGGCACAGAGATGCTGGAATTGGACTGCCACATGACTCGAGATGGTTATGTGATTGTATCACACGATGAGAATCTCCTGCGCCAGACTGGGCAAGACGTCAACATCTCCTCAACAAATCTCGAGGTTAGAGATCAGAGCTCAATTTTGAGCGTCTTGATTTGCAGTGAAAGGAGCTTTTATTATGATATTATGGACTTTTCAGGTGAAACAAAATAATACTATTACTGGTGGTGGCTGGTGGCCTAGTGGTTAGGGCGTTGCCCCTGTGATTGTGAAGGTTGTGGGTTCGAATCCCAGGACTGCTAGTGGCACCACTGATGTACCCTGCTTCGCTTAGTGAATGGAAAGAAAGAATTTTACACATACTGTATGCCGTGGTGTGTTCAAGACAAATGGACACTTCAGATTACTCATTAGAGCCATGGCTGACTGGAGCAAAATATTTTTTACAGAATTGATATATATATATATATATATATATATAGGCTTTATGCTTCAATACATCAGTATTAATTAACTGAATATCTTATTTTAATGATGAATATTCAGGTTTCTTTCATTTTCTTTCTAGGACTTGCCACTTTATAAAGAAAGACTTGAGGTCACCTTCTATGCAGGTATTCATATGTACAATACACCCACACAGAGTTTTATAACCGTGACATGTTTCTAACCCAATGTCCATTCACAGGCCGTTACAGCACAGGCTCTGACAGGAGGTTTGTCCTGTTAGAGGATGTCTTCCGCACCTTTCCTAAGATTCCTATCAACATTGAGGTGAAGGAGAAGAACAAAGATCTGATTGAAAAGGCAAGGGGTCAAAATTCAATACTAGTTAATTAGTTCAGGGGTCCTTAAGCATGCACAAAAATGTGGTCATTAATAATATTAATTATAATATGTATTATTATTGTTGTTGTTATTATTGTTATTATTGTTATTATTATTATTCACAAATACATGTTAAAATTGAACATTATCATCAGTTCAGTTCAAACTGAAGAGAAGGCCATGCTTAAAGATAAACAGGTGCTTAACCACCAGGAAAATTAGCTTTAATGTGAATTAGCTTTAATTTTTAATTCTGGGTAAACCATTCAGCTGTTCCTCCGTTCCTCTCCATTCTCCCTCCTCCTTTCCTAACCTCGACTACTTTTCGCTTTTCTAGCAGAGAAGACTAGCAGCAGCAATAAGTTACAAAAGCAAAAAAGTTAACTTGGGCTGAAAGGCAGAAACATTTTTGGCCCCTGTGTATTTTCCACAGCAAGCTGTTCGTTTTTGGTTACAGTGACTGGAACTAGATACAGTATTGTTCTCAGATCTGCTTGCGTTCAGGCTCTCACTGGGCTTCTCTTTCTCTTTCTTTCTGTCCCTCTCCCATTCTCTCACCATTCTTGTATCCCCTTTACATGATAATATCCCTTCTTTGTTCTTTTCTCTCAGGTTTCTGCTCTGGTGAAGAGGTATGACCGAGAGGACATCACCGTTTGGGCATCTGTGCAATCTAATATCATGAAGGAGTGTCGCAAAGTGGTGCGTGTGCTCATGAAACCTCATTCCACCTGCCTAACAACATAGGAATCCATTTTGATTTGCTGTTTATTTTTTTAACTCTCTCTCTTCACCCTCGTCTGTGTTAGAACTCCTCCATGCCGTTCATGTTCACTCAGATGCGCGGGCTGCAGCTGCTCCTGTTCTATTACACAGGCCTCCTGCCTTTTGTCCCTCTGGGAGAGAGTTTTCTGCAGTTCTACCTGCCCCAGCTCATCAACAGGTGTGTGGTGTTTCAGTTTGTATTCATTTGTTCATTATTTGTGCCAAGTACATACACTCACCTAAAGGATTATTAGGAACACCTGTTCAATTTCTCATTAATGCAATTATCTAATCAACCAATC
>JBBPDC010000028.1:5980567-5997966 GCA_037974485.1 Hemigrammopetersius urotaenia
CAGTGGTGGTGCTGAAGGTAGGATTCGAACCTGTGACCTCTTGGTCCAGAGGCAAGTATCCTACTCACTGAGCTACCACCACCCCGTCATCTGCTTTCTCAGAGGTAGTTTGGTTTTCAATAAATTATGCAGCATATAATATAAACTGGGTGTTTTTAAAAGCCTAGTTTTTCACAACCCTTATCCCGAAGGAACATTACCCTGCAGCGTTTTAATGCTTCCAGCACACCTGTTCCAACTAATCAGCTCATTAACAACCTCTCCCAGAGTTGAAGTGGGTGTGTTAAGGCAGGGAGAACAGTTAATGAGCTGGGCAGGGTGCCTTCAGGACCAGTGCTGAGAAAACCAGTTACAGAAGAATGAGTTATCTAAAATAACTTGTAAATGATAAGCTTTGTTTTAAAGCATGCCCATTACTACCCAGTCCCATATGGTCCATATATGGCTTTTAAACTGGAAAACAGCGTTTAACATTATTATTATTATTTGTAATAATGAAAAAATAATCCGATTTAGCGGTTTAGTCCACCCATACATGCTGAAGTTAAAAGGGGGGTTTTAACCCAGATTGCTTTTGGATGGGGCCAAATAAAGGGCAGCCAGAACAGAATAAAATAGATAAATTTTAAAGCCAGTAACTGAAACATTTAATAAAAGGGTGAAAGAGAGGTAAGGAAATAAGAATTGTGGTTATTTGTGGAACACATAACTTTGTGGTTCTTTAGTTTTTCTATGGTAACAACAGACTCAGTTCAAGGAGCACTTGATTATTAGCTGTAATCATTTTCAGATGCAGGGCAAACACAGGTGGACATCCTGGAGCCAAGAGGTAATAAGAGGTTCTTTACAAACATAACAACAGCACATGTCATTCTTTGATTGCCCAAGTCTCGTAGGACACAGAGTACATAGTCCAGCTTGGTCCTCCCTTCAAAACAAAGGCAACTTTTACAATCATTCCAATATGTTAAAGCACAAAGAGACAATGGGCAATCAAACCAAGTGATACATTTTCATTAAAGACAAGCAAGGAGAAACGTGCTGGGACTCTACTGAAGCACTGGTCTGCAATGTCATATGAAGTGACATACATTCTATTAAAGTCAAACATTAATATTATTTTTTTTTAAGAAACATACTCACAGTACATGGACAAAAGTATTGAGACAGTTGTTTTGATGATATTAAGACAAAATGACAGTATGATATTAAGACAAAATGACAGTATTTTGGAGAAAACAATAAAACTACGACTAATGAAGTGAAAACATCATATTATGGGGTAAATTACTGCTACATTTCGATGTTTTCCGCATTTAACCATCGAATACTAAAGCAAAACAAAGCGAGACTGCGCCTGATTGGCTGACCCACATCCCTGAAGTCCCGCTTTAGACTCTGATTGGTCCGCTGTGGTTTGTTTGTTTGGTTTTTTTTTCTCGAATGACGTGAAACTAGTTCGTCTGGTGACAGTAAACAAATTCAGTATTTAATCGCTTGCAGTCGTATGTGGCTGTCTTTGGGGGACTATATTTTCAGTTTCTCGTTGAAATAACGTCGTGAGGACGAAGTTGAAGACAGAGGCAGTTTAAAAAAGGAGGGAAGAGAGCAGCAGGAGAGGCAGCAGTTCTTGTTTTGTTTGGTTGAGTGCTCTGCTTGCTAGCACCACGTTTGCTTGTTAGCTTGCTGTCTCGGACTATTTTAGCGTTTCCCCCAAGAAAATACACCCCTCATGCCTTTCCGTTGATCGTGATCTTCTGGGGACAACCCTGCAACTCTACAGCTTGTGAATAACCGAAAGTACATTCAGGTGAGTCCCGTTTTCAAATTTTTGCTAGTTTTTTTTGGCTCCCCAACCCTTACCGTGCCACCTCATGGACGCCTTTTATGGAGCCTTGTTTGCTAAATACCTTTTCTACTGAATTCCAGGTTTTATGTCACATTTGACAGCCCCGGTTTGCTTGATTTGTGTCTATATTAGTTGCTTTGCATTGCACCGAGGCCTTCGGGGTTAGTAAACACAAGCTAAAGTAGTTTTCTTTGTAATCGATAACTGTAGGTTTGCAGGAGTTAGTATTTGCCACAAATCCTCTCCTATCTCAGCTCAGGTTGGTTAGTTTGTACCACCTAATCCCGGTTTCCCCTTCTTGCTAATGTACCATATATGGAGCAGATAAGTGCTGTACCAAAAGCAGCCAAGCAAAGTAGGTCAGCCGGCTGTTTTTCTTTTTTTTCCTGGTATATCATTGAACAGGGAAATGCAACTGCAATTAGGCCTTGCACACAGCCTGCTATTCAAGTGTTCTTATTAGACTTGCATGTGTGTGCATCTCAGTGATTTCACTATGTGACTGTGATTCCTTTGCACCTCACATCAGTGCTGCTCTCAGTTTCTTAACCATTTTTCAGTCTGGCCTACAGTTAGACCTGTCATTTGTTTGTGTGCTTTTCAGGCCAGCGACTGAAACCATACTTTTACTTTAAATCTTAAATAGTTTTGACCACAAGCATTCTTTCCATGAAGTCAAGTGTGAGCATCTTATCTCAGTGATTTCACTCTGTGACTGATTCTTTTCCACCTCACGTTAGTGCTCCTCTCAAGTTCTTGACCATTTGCTAATCTGGAATACAGTTTGACCTGTGATCTGTTTGTTTATCCTTTATCTTTTTATAGCCATGGTGAAACTGACTAAAGCCAAAACGTTCCAGGCGTACCTGGACTCCTGCCACCGCCGCTACAGCTGTGTCCACTGCCGTGCACACCTGGCTAACCATGATGACCTCATCTCCAAGGTGAAGTTTGCGAATGACTGTGTGTGTGGAGGGCATCTAAAAATTGTTGACTAAATGTGTTACTTTTATTTTTCCTATACTTTGCAGTCTTTCCAAGGCAGCCAGGGACGGGCCTATCTATTCAACTCTGTGTGAGTATGATCAATATAATGATTTTTTTTTCCTGTTATTCTGATAAACTGCATCCAATCATGGTTTGTGGTTATGGCCATTGTTTGAAAAGCAGTGAGTAATTTTATGTTTCATTACAAAAGAGCAGGTATTCCTATTTAATTAAAAAAAAATCTTTTATCAAACACCACAGGTGGATTTTTTTTGTCTGTTCTAACTTAACTCTTAGAGAAGGGAGAATCATGAAGGATATTGTGTTTCCAGAATCAGTACTTCAATGAGACACAATTTTGCCATATTGCCCAGGTCTAGCCTGTACATAAACTGTATGTCATTTCAGGGTGAATGTTGGCTGTGGTCCAGCTGAGGAGAGACTGTTGCTGACGGGCCTTCATGCTGTGGCTGACATTTACTGCGAGAACTGCCACACAACTTTGGGCTGGAAATATGTAAGCACACATTCTTTCACCCCTGCTCCATTTAACTAAAAAGATGCAGTGAGTGTGGTCCACATTTTCTAGGTCAATGTGATTTTTGACATTTGATTAAAATGTCTTGATTCTGCAGAGATGTAGTTGTTTATTCTATTGATCTGGTTCGGAAAAATACACATTCACAGAATTACAGTTCGTGTGCATGCAGATGTCTAGTTTTTGACATTGGTTTCCATGAATGATAGCAACTCAAACCATTAGAAAATATGTAATTTTTACACCTGTAATTACACCTGTAATTATTACACCTGGTTTACCTCTTCAACTTTTTGTGTTTGTCCCTTTGCAGGAGCAGGCTTTCGAGTTGAGTCAGAAGTATAAGGAGGGAAAGTACATTATTGAACTGTCCCATATGATTAAGGACAATGGCTGGGACTGAAGTCTTAAGCGCTTGCCGTCTTCCTCTGTCCAGCTTAAAGCTTTGCCAGAAACAGCATGACTTTTTTTCTGTTCCTTTTTTTATACATGCTATCTACATTACTATCGAGCACCTTTTTTCCACTTTGATATCCTAATGCACCAGTTTTGCTTTCAAGGGTGAAGTGAGGAAAGTCTTGGCAATGGAGATTTGTGAATGTGAGAAATCGTGATTGTTTTACAGCCTCTTAATCTCCAAAACCTTGTTGGGAATTTACATGCTCTCCTTTCCAGCCCATTAAGTGCAATTCACAAGGCTGGGACAAGCATTGAGGTCCAGTGGCTTTTGGTTTCTTTTTTTACTCTACAGATTTAGGTTTAGAAGGTGTGATTATTCTTGGATCAAACAAAATATTTTACTCAGATATTACATTGTGTGGTATTTGCCACTTGAGGTATCCATTTTATTATTTCTGTGTGGAGTGGGTTGAAAGACTAAGTGCAATATGTGTGTTTGAGTGCCTGCATGTGTTATTTTGTTGTATATTTTGTGGGCGGGGTGTAGTGAAGGGGTAAACATGCATTACTCTCCGAGTTAGTTTTTTATTTGACACGTTACAAAGGAATCCCAACAAAAGGATGGCTGCATGGTTAAGACGTTGAAGATAATCAGTTGTAGCTTAAAGAGCAGATGATCCACATTTGAGTTTTATTGAGACACATCAGTTAGAGCTTTGAAAATGATTGTAGAATGTAATTGAGATTTTCTGTCTACTTTGTGTACTTTTGTTTGTCCTTTTCTTCGTTTGTCTGAGAAATGTAAATATAACTTTGAGCAGCATGTACAGAGACATCATAATCATGTTAGAGGAAACACTATGGAAAAGGCTCATGTGACTGAGAAGCACTCAGTTGAATGCTAAATCATTAAAGTTTATTGTATTAATCAAAGGTCTTTACATTAAATTATGTGAAGAAAATACTGACTTGGTTAACGTTTTCTCTGTTTTTCACCAGTGCGAATGTAAATACTGCAAATATATAAAATTACACAGATCAACAAAAACATTGTAATCATCAGAAACCACAACACACTTTTCTAAACCAGTTTTCATGCTGATTTTAGATCTGCTTTCAGTTTTTTTCAGTCACTTTTTGAATTATGAGTAATGTTAAATGTTAAACCGCAGGCACCAAGTTTCAATAATTTCAGTGTGAAGTCAGACAGGCGCACACTGTGGCATTGATATAATGATCATTGTCAGTCAGCTACCACTGTTTCTTGTACGCTTAGCATATGATTATTATATGCTAATTATACCGACCAGCATGCAATATAGAACTAGCTTCATCACAATAATTGTATGCGCTAGGGCAAACCTAAACACAGATTTGAAATCAGCATGAAAAACACTACAAAACCATGTGTTATTAGTAAACACAACATTAACATGAGTCTAAATGTCACTTGTGAGGTGAGATGTGGTTAAGCATTGTGCCGGCAAGAAAACTGACAAAAGCCTCCTCGCTCAGAACAAAGACTTTATTTTACTTCTACAGAAGTCGTTCATCACACAGGCAGCCCTGAGATTCTGAGGGTTCTCTCTGAATATTGGTCTTTCGCAAAGGACACTTTATACCTTCATGGCGCCTCCCTTGCATCAAAACGCTCTATGAACCCCCCTATAAGCTTCTAACCACCGCTTTTCACAGTGAGGCTCCATAAGAACGGACCTGCACAAGGGCTTTCTGATCTAAACAAGGCACCTTATCTGAAACTCTTTGCTCGAAAACCTAGTGTTTCAACAAAATAAACTCATGAAATCACGGCCTCAGGAACGGTTACAAAGCCTCTTAATGAAAAGTCATAAAGCATAGGGTAGACATCTTAAAAGCAAAGCCATAATCATATAGGTTTTTAATTAAATGACAACTTCACAAGTTCAAGCCCTGTGATTGTTACCTGAGCATTCCACTAATATGAGCATTATATACTGCTCAAAAAGGGAACACTTGAACAACACAAAGTAACTTCAAGCCAATCACACGTCTGTGAAATCAAACTGCCCACTAAGGAGACGACACTGATTTACAGTCTACACTCTCTCAGTGACGATCAGTGTTGCCTCCTAAGTGGACAGTTTGATTTCACAGATGTGTGATTGGCTTGAAGTTACTTTGTGTTGTTCAAGTGTTCCCTTTATTTTTTTGAGCGGTATATAAAAAATATGTGAGTCTTACATAAAAACGTGTGTTATATAAGTATTAAATGTAAGCATTACATAAGGAATAATTAAATTATGATTAGTGATTTTCTCTTAAAATACATTGATTTCCCTTAGATTAGAAGTGGATATATAAATTCTTCCCTTACAGCTTCATGCCAACTAAAAGTCAAAGTTAATTTTTTTAATGGTAAAACATTTTATTGTCTTTCCAAAACAGAAACATGAGAAACCTCCTATGCATATCTTCCATATTTCAGAGGCAGTAAATAAATCACATTCTATATTGCAGGGGCTTTTACAGCACCAACACATACAGGCAAGAAACATACTAAATGTATAGCGTACAAGTTTGTACTTGTCTCCAAATACTGCTATGCTGTGAGCAAAACAAATTGTAATCTCTGCAAAATGTTTCCTATACTTCATGGGCCCATGACAGTCAAAAGTTAACCATACATCCCTTTTTACTGTAATCCTTTTAAATCTGATGTAGTATGTAAAGGTTATTAGTTTCAGGTTTTCCACTTATTTACTAGTAAACATATGGAATGTAACTGCAGAAATGCCCCTTTTTATTAGTGTTGCAAAAGCCAGCACACGTCCACCTGTTCTGTGGTTTAGGCCAACCTGTTCAAGATGAAGTTATGAGGAGTGCACATAAGACCCCAGTCAGAACAGGGGTCTTATACGCTTTGTTCACACTGCAGCATAGATCAGATGTGTCTTTTAAAAACGATTTCTTTTTAGTTTTACAAGTAACAATCTGATTTGTATAGTCAGATCGTAGTCACATTTTCTACAATGGCTATAATAACAATGCATGTGAATCTGCTGATTTAAGAAAAGACAGTTGGTTACATTTAAGAGCTTGGATCTTTATTTGTAATGAATGACTATAACTGGAAGAACACTTTCACTACATTACAGAGCTTTCATCAACTAGAACATGAAAAACCTGATTAGCAAATACTGACTGCTGACTGGTTCAGCGTGGCTGTAAATTCAGAAAGTGACTACAAAACTACACAGCACAAAGTATGTAAATGCTTCAGCTCCCCATAATGAATAACATGAAACTGGAAACTGAATATAACTGAGCCAAAGATCTGATTTTAAGCCACCTACTAACCTGGCTCAGATCTGACTGGAGAATCGGATCAGATCTATTGTGGATTTATGCTGTTCAGACTAGCAAATCAGGTGTAAACCAAGTTAAGATAAGACTTCTGTTCTGTCCACTTTGCACTGACAGCAACAAAGCGGACAGAACAAGAGAGGAAAGTAGAAGCAGCAGAACCAATGTACACACACTGTGTGTGAATATATACACACTGTACATACATTTTACACAAACATACATACATTTACAAGTTGCACAAGAAAGGAGAGAACCAAATTGCACTTATCAGTCCTTGGAATGTGAATGTGTTAAGGAAATCACATCGAATTTAGTGGATAAAAATTTTGGAAATCTTAAGTGAAAAACTGACCCACATCTGTTTCTGTATTTTTAAAAAGTTAAAACGCGTGCTAAATATAGAACATGGAGTCCAAGCCGCATCCTGTTGATAAGAGTCGCAGGGAAGGGGCGGGGTCTAATGTCTCAGCCAATCAGAGAAGAGCAATGCCCTATTTCAGAACTACATTTCCCGAAGTGCTTTGCAAGTAGCGGTTGACGTGGCCGGCGTTCTCCTGCAGACCGGGGCGATTCAAACTTCTCCCAGGATTTACAAGCGTTTCTTTGCTGAACTGGTTCGGAGATAGTTTTAGGAAATAGCTCGTGGGTCTTTTAAAGTACAGTGTCAGTGTATCTGCTGTGTTCGGCTGTTCTGAGCGGTGGAAATGTCCGGGAAAGTGAAAAGTCGTAGCGGGGCGAACGCGGACGCGGTGTCCTGTGATGAGCGGATCCTGCGGGACTGCCACAACATGTACACCCAGCAGGACAGCGGTGAGCCCCCACCTCTCACACCAGCCCGGGATTCAGGCCGGGACTCATCTGGGAGCACTGTCACACACAACCTTTCGTAGAGCTAAAGCCGTTCAGCTGCCCTGCCTTAATACCATGGGATCTTTGTTGTAATGACCGTTAGGAAAGAATGAACAAAGAAAGGAAAGAAGTTCGGTGTTGATGGTCCTTCCTTTATTGTAATGACCGTCATGAATGAATGAAGAAAGGAACTAGACAAATGAATGAATTGATAATGAAGACTGAATGAAGGAAGGCAGGAAGTAATTAAGTGCAATGTTGATGGTCACAGCTTACCTGCTTTATCTCCATCCGTGTACTGCTTTACACCTGCCTTTATATCATGTAGTTGCTCCTCAGATGTTTCTGTTCCAAAGTGAAATCATTGCTGCTGTAAGCGTAACAAGATTAAGACCCAGTTGTTAATCCCTCAACATATTTTTTTTTGGTCCTCAGGTCTGATCACAATAGCCCAGTCTGTTGGAGTGACCCTGTTGCCCCCTCGCAAAAAGATTACAGTCATGCTGATGGGGAACCACTCAGCTGGAAAAAGCTCTTTCGTCAACTGGTATGTCTGGTTACGCCTGCATCACACAACCTACGCTTTATTAGAAATGCACGCCTTGCAATTCCACTTGCACTTGTGGCAGCTGATGGCCTATGAGTTAAGAAGCTGACCCTACAATCAAAAGGTTGTAGGTTTGAATCCCAGGACTGTCAGTGACACCACTGAAGTACCCTTGAGCAAGATACACACTGCTCCCCAGTGTTGGGTTCCTGGCTGCACCGCTGCTTCACTTGGTGAATGGGTTAAATGCAGAGAAGAATTTTGTACTATGACAAATGGACATTTTACACTTGCTGGACCTCCTGCCCTCCAGGACTGGAACTGATGACCTAATCCTGGTTCTGGGGTCTGCCCTGTAAAACACACTCTTCAAGCAAGAATGAGCCTGTAAATGAGTGCTTTAGTTGCAACAGGTGTGTTGGGAACAGGGACAGGTCTGTACACGAAGGCCTTCCGTTATTTGTTTTTCTCTGTAGAGACTTTTTCCAACTCTCCTGGTCGACCGGAGGAGGATGGCTTCCTTTTGAGTCTTGGTTCCTCCTGAGGGTTTCTCCTCCAGCTCTGGCGCATTTTGCTTGCTCACTAGGGACTCGGAACTGGATTGTGAAAAGCGGCTTTGTAGCAACATTGGTTGTAAAAATAATTAAAATAGGATTGATTTGAACAACAGTACTTTAGGACCAGTGTTGAACCACTGCTTTAACCCCTTCATCACTGTTCTGACCACAAGGGAGACACGGACATACAGTGCTGCTACTGTAAGGATCTGGAGTCAGTAGCACAGCTCCACCACCTGAAATATTAAACTGAGTGCTGGACAGGCACTGACCTCTGTTGAAGGGCTCACAAATGGCTGAATACAAATAGTCCATGCCAGCATCTGGGCTGCAGTCATGAAATTTAGTTAAAGATCTTAACAGTTGGGGGTTTCTGATGAAGTGGCCAAGAAGTATATAACGTCAGGAAAAATAAAGGCATTTTGAAAAGATTTGTAATTTTGTAACTTTATTTTTCATCCCATATATTTGTTCGATGGTTTAACAATTTTGCGTTTTTTCCATGGTCTTGTGTGCACCTGTGTTTGTTGCCCATTTCTGATTTGAACATTTTGTTTAAGGTACATAGAGGAGCACATCCAAAGGACTGGAGTTGCAATTGAGACCCAGGGCTTTACTTTTGTCACCAGTGGTCGAAAGAGGGAGTCACTTACGGTAAATACTGGTACCGGACTTTAGCAGTGCTCTTTTCAAATTCAGTCCAGGGTTTTGTGTGCAGAAAATGTTGCTTATTGGTGCCATCTTGTGTTTGGTTTGACCTCTTGCCCTTGCTCATTTAGGGTAATGCAACCCTCCACCTGTATCCCCACTTTAAACCACTTCAGGAGTTTAAAGGTTAGTTACCAAATCTGTTCCATAAGTACCTGTTAAATGTGCTAAAATGCATGCTTTCTAACTCTGCCCTCTTTCTCTTTCTCTCTCTCAGGTGTGTCTGAGTATCTTGGCACTGAGATCTGCACTTCAAGGCAGAAGCGTTTCAGCTTGGTGACATTTGTGGACACTCCCGGCCTGGTGGACGGCGATATGAAGTACCCCTTTGACGTGGACCAGGCTGTCCTTTGGCTTGGTGCGTTGATTGTGTGTGTTCCTATTTTATCTGTTCATCTTGTCCAACTGGGTCTGTTTATCCTTGGCTGCAACATCCGTGACCGTAGCCAAGCTGGCGCGTTGTTTACATATGCACACACATTCAATTGCAATGCAAGTTTGACTGCCACAGGGTCAGGACAGCACAATCTGATCACATGCTGATCACATACAGTTACACTCGTCTTTTAAATGCATTTACAGGCAACATTCACAAATGGGATGCATTTTAATGTGTAAGTATGGCCTTTGTATCACATCTTGTCAATGTAACTGAAGATCTTTGACGTGTTTATGGCCTCTTTTCTTCTCTCTAGGTGACTTATGTGATTTGATCCTGGTCTTCTTTGATCCGATGGGGCAGGCTCTGTGCAAACGCACCCTAAACATTGTTGAGATGCTCAACGACAAGCATGGAGATCGCCTCCGCTTCTACCTCAGCAAAGCTGATGAAGCAGGAGGGGAGTCTGACAGACAGGTTTGTTTCTTTACCTCACTTTTTTCTGACCTTTTTATCTTCTCCCCTTTTCACTATTTTCTGTTTATTCCATCTTCATTATGTTAATACAAAACTATTGCCAAGCAATTTTGTGTAATCTGTATTTGTGGTTATTTCAGAGAGTAATGATGCAGATTGTGCAGGAGCTGTGCAAACGCCCAGGACTCAACAAGTGTGGTTTTGACATGCCAACCATTTATATCCCCAATCCCAACAAGGTACCGTCGTGACAGTCTGTTATAGTAATTACGTGTATGTCACTATTTTTTATGAAATGCCTTTATCTCTCTGTATATGTATAGGTGTGATTTCAAAGTCAAATGTTGCATATAAAGATATTATCTCTGGGTGTATCTAAGGATCTGTGGAGCAGATATAATACAACTTGCTCTGTGCCCGCAGTCTAGCCGGTGTGTCAATCAGATAGAGGACGTGTGCCGCGCCATAGAGAAGACAATCAACCAGACCGTGCAGAACACACTTAACTCACTGGAGAAGGACTGCGAGCTAATCTCTGAGGCCATAACAGACACACTCTGCAATGACCGGTAACACGGCAATAGCTGTATCACATTCAGTTAGGGAAGTCCTGTTCCAAGGTCTTTGCCCCGAATCCTGGTCAGAGTCCTGTATATTGAAAATTTGTTGAGGCAGACCCTCTTCTGGTGTTTTGTTTTGTATAATAATACAACCGTGCTGTGCACACATGCGCTAAGATCTGCCATGCTACCAGTTGCTATGGGAGAATCACCTTATTTTTGTTAAGTGCATAGAATGACACTTATGATCCCTCGTATATTTGATTAGCCACGATTTTGCTCCCCCTGTCAAATGTGGCTTTATTTATTTCAAGTTAATTGCTAATCAAGGCAAAATCTCAATGCACAGCCTTGAGTTTTGACAACCTCAGGGTTGTCTTTGTATGCTTGTGAAAAAATAATGCGTGCATGTGTAAAACGGCACCAGAAACTTTTGGGTGTAACAAGCTTTTTCCGCATTGTAATTCCTACTTCAAACTAACACTGCACTGGGGTTTGTTAGAAACAAACTAAGACTGGCCTGTTTCAGGGGTCTCAGGGGCCTGTTTTTTTTTATTAATATGTATACCAGTGCATAAATGGGTTCTCACTTACTCTAATGAGCAGCACAGAGCAATCTCACTAGGCTTTGCTTTAGTCAAACCAAACCTGCCAAACTTGAACATGCTGTTTGCGAACATGTGATTGCGAACGCATGCTTTGCTGCTGCATACTTGTTTGGATGTCTGACAGTGGCATAAATGGAGTGTGATGAGGCAAAGCAGCTTTAGCGATGAAACGGAATGTTAAGTAAAATGCTGCTGGACCAGTTTCAGATTGGATTAGGACATCTCTGCTCTCAGATTAATTCATGTAGGCAGTAGTACCTATTAAATGTGGTTGACTTACAAGGCTTCCTCTCTCTGTCCTTTGTGCTTTCACTCATTTAGGCAGTCCAGCGTGGAGAACAGACGGGCCCGCTGTAAGGGTTGTTTTCTGGGGCTGCTGGGCTTCACCATTCCTTTACTGATGCTATTTGTTCTGGTGATTGGCAGCCTCTCCAGAGAGGTGCTGGATCTGGCACTTGGCATTAATGGCACAGAGACCCTCTCCTTGTATCTGGTGGGTATATATGTGCATGTACTGGTATTTTATGCATGGTTTAAAGGACTGATGCATAACCAAACAAATTTCAACAGTTCTCTCCTTGCTGCTAATATATGCAGCTAACAAGTGATACTGAATCGTGTAACTGAAAACTGTGGTCAAAGTAAATTAATATAGGTTTGAATCAAGTGTGCTTGAAAACAGCAAGCATTGTTTTTAGCTTATTTGTGGAGTACATTTATGCTGAATAAATGCACTGCACAGAAGAGCTGGGCACAGTAATATACAGCAACATTCATACAATGAGAGATTTTTCTTCAACCAGTTATGTAATTTACACATTTGTTTTAAAGATGCCCAAATTTTACATTAATTTACCCATAATGTAACAAATACTAGATGGCCACATCAGTAGCTATTTTTGCATAAAATACATCACCAAAATGTCTCTCAACCTGCTCAAAATACACCCATCTATTTAGTAAAGTGGCACAGTATGACTCGTTGAGCTATAGAAATGTCAACTCTCCACCCCAGGGCTGGAATTCACACAGAACTCGAGGACTAATCTCAGACCAGAGTTCTGTGTTTACAACTAGAATAGTTTGGGCTATTCACTTCTAGTGTTGGCATCCTAACCCCAGCCGTAAAAGCAAAAATTGGAATCAAAACATACCTTTTGTTCAGGATCGTCATAGGAGAATGTGTTGCGTTCTTTTGACAAAAAGAGAAAGTTAATGCCTCATGAAGGTTTACATGCTCTACGTTCTTTATTTACAGTGTATTCCTCCCTGTTTCTTCTTTTTGTAGTCTCCAGTAGTGAAGGTATTTGAGACCTGGTCTGTGGAAATGCAGCTCTACGTCTGCGGTGGCCTAGTGCTCCTCTCCTTTATCCTCCTCATCCTCTCTCGCTTCTCCTCCCGGTCAGTACAGTATGAGGGTGGGTGGACGGGCACATGCTTTACAGTTTCATACTCATCTCTGTTTCTCTTCTCTGGGCAGCACTAGGCCTACTCTTTCAGGAAAACAAAAGAGGCAATTGCAGGAAAAACTGGAGTATGTGCAGGAGGTGGTGAAGTCTAAGAAGGTAGTGTGTGTATGAGTGAAGTTTTAGTCAAGTAATATGAGGAGAGAGTACCCATGAGGTTTTAACTGTGTCCGTGTGTCTGCAGAGGGAGCTTTATGAGGAGTACCTCCGGCAGAGTGTTGGCGATCAGGATATGAACTGAAGACGAGAAGATCTGATGGATGAGTGGATAGATGGATGTGAGAGGAAAGAACAATGAAGGAGCAGTAGGAAGGGAACCACTAATGCACCACTAAGCATTCCTGCACTGTAGAGGACCAACGGTAATACAGCGCCACCCCTCAAAAATCATGCCTTACCAGCACCCTTCAACTGTTTTGGGGGCGAACGTTTATTAAAAGCCAGCGAAAACATGTTGGTTTGGTTTACCGTCACTGTACGCACTTAGGACCTGTCCCAGCCAAGGCATGCACTGTAATTATTTTTCTTGTGTAGTTTGTGCTCATCATGTTATCTACCCAAATGTGCTGTAAAGTTTGTGAAAGGCCACGTCATGCATTTAGACCAGATGCTTTCCTGCTGTCCCTGATCTGTGCATCTTTAGTGCGTATTTAAATGGTTACCCATTTATATGTTGTGCTTAAAATGTATACCTCACTGTTTTTAACCCAATGATGGTAAAGAAATGGTCAGTGTTGAAAGTATTCCTGACACTTCTGATGCTCCGAGCTTTGCCAAGTTTTATTAAGCATAATTAGATCTATTTTGTATGTTTAATTTTTACTCCTCTATCATAGTTTTGGAACAAATTGTAATAATAAACATACTATTTAATCCGTATTGTATCTTTTTGTAAATTACCCGTCCAGTGTCAACTTTGTTTAGAAATTCTGGGTAAATGGGCCATCTGAAAAATCTGAGTCCTCTCCAGCATTTCCTCTGGGGGAGCGGACTGTTTGCATAAGTGAGACCTACAGCTTTCTGCTTCCTGTCAGCCTGTGACTGCATTCCTACATATGGTTTAGGACCTAATTTCAAAATTGGACTTTTACAAAGAAATGCCTCTGTTTGAAAATCATTTATGTATGGAATGATTATGTCCCATAATGGAATTACATTTTTCTAAGACAGGACCAAAATAATTAACCATAACTGATTCTTTGGAGGGATCAAATATCCCATGGAGATCATGTGAAGTCCCGTTCTGCTGTATTACGACATAAAATACAGAATGTAAAAAAATTTTTTTTTTAAATCTTGAGCTGAAACACTGAATAATCATGTGTAATTTCATCTGCCACTATCAGTCTGGTTGGTTAATTTGGCTCACATTAACTGCATGTTTCCTTTCTAGAGTCAAAGAGGGTAATGAACTGTCATTGAGGAATAAACAATGGTAACAATCTCCAGCCATTCATAGCATCAACCCTAATCGAGCATTATGTAATTGATATTGTTCCTTTTTGCATGTGCCAGGTCCTTATATACACTGTATGGACAAAGTATTAAGAAGCCTGATCATTACACCAACTTTGCATTCACATCGATTTTAATATGGAGCTGGTCCCCATTTTCAGCTATAATAACTTCCGCTCTTCTTGGAAGGCTTTCCACAAGATTTTGGCATTTTTGTGGGAATTTGTGCTTCTATTCATTCTGAGGAGCATTTATAAGCTCAGACACTGATGTTGGACGAGAAGGCCTGGCCCACAATCTCCATTCCAGTTCATTCCAAAGGTGTTGAATGGGGTTGAGGTCAGGGTTTATGCAGGCCAGTCATGTTCATCTACCCCAAACCTATCTAGCCATGTCTTTATGGACCTTGCTTTGTGCACTGGGGCACATGCTAGAATAGAAAATGGCCTTCCCCAAGTTCTGTCCACGAGGTTACATATGTCACATGTCTTGGTTTGCCTGATTTTGTGATAATGGGCAGGACTGAAACGCCTGATTTCAAGTAATAAAATGTGCCCCAATGCTTTTTTCCATCTTACTTTTGGGATCCGAGATTATGTGAGGAGTCAACTCTTCGAGGCGACTCATTTGATACCAGTAGTATTGCAAAGTAGAATCAGTGTCGACTCCAAATCTCTGGAATCGAATAGCCTATGTTCACGCATGCGCAGAACCCAGCCCTGCAACGTCAGCTGTCAAGGTAATAGTGTTTCGTTTCACCTCCCCTTCTGAGTTCTGACCTGTTGCTGCATCCCTTTCTAGCTCTGTTTAGAGTCCATTTCCTCCGAGTCGAAGTGAAAAACTACTCAGTTTGGGGTTTTGGGGCAATTTCTCTGCTTTTAGTTATCCCAGTGTGGTTTTTGAGGAAGGATGGTTGCGTAATATCCGCAGGGTTCAACCGGGGAAAGTTGTTTCCTCTGAGCATTCAGGCTAAGGACTGTTCCCTTCGGCTCCAGTCGAGCGTAAATGTTAAAATAAACGTCTTTGGGATGTAATATTCTAGCTAATATTCGGTTGGAAAACTTTTAGAGCATGGAGGTGACGGACAAGCCCTCGACTGACCAGGAGGACGGCGATACTGCTGGTATGTAAACACACTAACATACATTTTTGCTAGCATTCCAGCTATATGGACAAAAGTACTGTTTGTCTCAGGGTATGGGCTATACACGTTACTTCCAGTGAAGGGCAATCTTAATACTTCAGCATATCAAGGCGTTTTGGACAACGCCATGCTTCCAACTTTGTGCACACACTTTGGGCAAGAAACTTTTCTCTTCCAGCATGACTGTGCCCCAGTGTCTAGGAAGAACTTGACTGGCCCACACAGAGTCATGACCTCAACCCCATCCAGCACCTTTGGGATGAACTGGAACGGAGATTGCGAGACAGGCCTTCTCGTCCAACATCAGTGCCTGACCTCATAAATGCGCTACAGATTGAATGTGCACGAATTCCCGCAGATACAGTCCAAAATCTTGTGGAAATCTTTCCAAGAACAGTGGAAACTGTTATAGCTGCAAAAGAAAGACCAGCTCCATATTAAAGTATATGTATTTGAATGCAGTGCCATTAAAGTCCCTGTTGGTGTAATGGTCAGGTGTCCTAATACTTTTGTCTATTTACTGCAATACAACAGGAACGTTGGCATAATGAAATAAATGTAGCTATATTACTGTCTAATTGTCCAGTAATTCCATGTAACAGAACTCGTTTCACTAGTTTTATTTTGTAACTTATGTTACTGTCAGTGCCAGATTTGAATTACTGTTTTTTGTCCTAGTCAGTTTAGCAGGGATGTACAGTACCCTACCCCCACCCCCCGACATTCAGCATCAGCAGTGTACTGATCCCTGGCCAGATCATCTGGAATCACCTGTACCTGTTTCTTCACTGGTTCAGATCTTTAGTTAGATGTCTTTGTTTATACTTGATGCGTACGTAGGTCACTATGTGGCTTAACAAACAAAAAACATTTCTCTGAAACTATTCAGTTTCAGGGATGAAAATGAGAGCATTTGAAAGTCCTTCAGGGAGCCTGGAGAACAGTTCCTCAAGACTACATTAAAATTCATCAAAATATAAAGAAATGAGGGCCAGCTCAAGACCTTTGAGCAGTACTGTGTGTGCCACATGCTTCCTTTTGGCCTCATGGGTAGTGCTTATGCTTTTGTTGTGTAAGAGAAGGTCAACTAAAGTCTTTCATTTTTTTCCCTAAGGTCCATCTGAAGCTGAAGAGAGTCTGCAGACACAGCTAGTCGAGTGTCGAGCCCAACTGGAACATTGGCAGGGTGTGGCGACGATCTGCGAGCAAAGTAAACAGGAGGAGCTGGAAGAACTGCAGACACACTGTGACCAGGAGATCCAGTCACTTCAGGAGGCTCTCAGAGGTGAGGAGTGTCGCCTGAAGACCCACCTTTTCAAGGAGCATGTTGGCGACGAACTATGTCTCTTTCCTACTGCTTACTTATTTCTTATTTAAAAATAAATTAAAAAAAATAATAATGTCTTTGACTTACATTCCTCTCTAGGGCTTATGTATTGTTTGGTTAGGCATTGGCTAGTTATTATTTGGACAGATGTATAGATGCTCTGACTGCAGTATCTTGGTTAAATAGTTGACTCAGATTTAT
>JBBPDC010000028.1:6000540-6013919 GCA_037974485.1 Hemigrammopetersius urotaenia
GGTAATGTTTATTTAACAATAATAAATAGGGCATTTATTATTATTTTTTTATTTCTCCAGTACCGACAGCAGAACCGTTTCCGATTAAGTACCGGGTCTCGGTACCCATCCCTACCCATTTCAGAGTTTAAATTCTAAAATGACATTTACAGGTACTAGTAGGTAGCCAGTTTAGCTGATTAGACTTTACAGTGAAACAATCTGTTAGATTATCTGTACTATGTTATCTGTATGAGATTTATGTTACCGAAATTATTTCACTCATATAAAAGAAATCTTGGCTCTGTGTTCAGTAAGCTATTGAAAATAATAATGAAAGCCCATGGCTTATCAATGATTTTTAAAGATTTAGGATTCCAACTCACTTCCTATATCATCACTTCTATTTAGTGAGCAGCAAACACTCTTTCAAGTAAGTAAGTGAGTAAAGTTTATTCATGTAACACTTTTCTCAAACACTAGTCGCAACAGGCTAAAAGAGAAAAGGAGGTTTTGAAAAAAGTGTGTGTTCAGCTTAGATTAGTCAAACCTCCTATTGTGGAAGAAAGTTCAGGATGTTCAGAGCATGTTTTTAGAAATATCTGCCAATTCTATGTTACAATACATCAATCAAAGGTCTAATTAATCACTGAGCCAATGCCGAAAAATGTATATTTTAATTTATGACTTTTGTTAACTGTGACAGCTCTACACTGAATAATGTTACATGTATAAAGATGTGAATAAAGGCTTTTTTTAACCAATATTCCTCCCTAATATATGAAAAAGCCCTGGTGAAATCCATGTAGAGTGTTTGAGAATTGGGCAGAAGGCTGTTAGCATATTAAATATTTCTTCTTTGTTATAAGGGTCAGTTTGGCACTAGGAATGAAATGATAGATTGTATAGCACTGATTTGTGAGTTATAATTGCACCTCTGCATGTGCAGACAGAGCTGTCTCTGTCTCAGAAGAGAGTGTGCAATGAGCTGTCCAGGCTGAAAGGAGAGGAGCTGGAGGACAACAGTACAGCAGAAGAAGAACACCCAACTCTATTTATACAGGTAACAAACAGTGTTTGTGAGCGGGGGTGTGGGAGGTTGGAGTACAAGAGACAGAGAGATGAGCTAAGTTGCTGTGTATCTATGTAGGGAGCACACTCTGAGGAGCGGCTGCGTATTGAAATTGTGAACCTGAAGGAACAGCTGGACATGCGCACGGAAATGAGCGGTTTGTTTTTTCCCCATTGCATCTTAATTTCCTTCATCCAGTGTTTTTTTTCCTACCGTATGTTCAAACTGCAGCCCTTAGTAACTGCTGTTTTCTCTCCATTTTCGTCCTCATTCTGCTTCTCAGAGGTCTTAGAAGGTGAGTTGAATATATTTAAAAATGTGTATATAGGTGTAAATCATGGTAGTAGTAAGTAACACCTGCCTTGTGTATTGTGTGTAGTTTGCGGCATAATTTGTGAATTTTCTGAAAGGTCATAACCGGAGCGAAATATTATATTAAAAAATAAGGTTTGTCTGCTGTAACAGTGTGATTTAGTGCGTTTGTATTTTCTCTTGTTTCTCAGTTCAACTCTCTAGCTTGAAAACCGAGACGGACCGCATCCAAAGCGAAAAAGAGAAGGTATGTGTAGACAAAGGCACACAATCTAATTTTAATTTACACTTATTTTACGTTACAGTACCTCATGTTACTTGTGCTGAAAATTTCTGCCTTTTTCACTATTTATTACTAGTGAAGCATGTCTACTTAGACTACTTAAATGAGTGTCCTGACTACACTGCTCTTTCAGGTGTTTAATCTGCTCTGACACTCTAATTCAGCTAAGCAACTCACTAACAAGCTGATCCTGAGTTGAAGTGAATGTGCCAGAGTGAGGAAAACAGAAAATTATGCAGGGTGGTAACAACAGGCTTAGTTCATTGGGTTCTAAGGGAAAAAGCTATTTACTGCCTGCTATGTAACATTGACAAGACAGATTTTTCAGATTCTTTGATGTCTATATTAATTAAGACATTTAAAACAGGGCATATATGAACGCAAATACAGCATGGGCAAGTTGTAGCAGGGTTTTACTGTGGTTTCCCCCCCTAACGTATTCCGTCTGATTTCATCTTATTTAAAAAAAAAAAGAGGAAGGATTGTATTTTTAAACATGTGTGCATCTATAATTTTGTGTGTGTAGTTGGAAAGTGACCTGCAGGAGTGTCACATTGAGCTGCAAGGCCTGCGGGTGGCGCTTTCACACCTACAAAGAGACAGCAAGACACAGAGCCATGATAAGGTAAGACTGAACCACTGTGTATTCGGGCATTAACAGAAAAGCCCATTAGTCGACACGTCGACGTCAGAGGCACAAATGGTCAACCCCTGAGAGAAGTCGACAAGTCCTCTTTGTTTTCTCTCTCTCTGTGAGTTCTTGTGTACTCAATGCAATCTCTGCCTCAGATTGGCTTGCGCTGACATGTGTTCCTTAATTTAACCAGTTATTATAGTCCCTTCATAATAAGGGCAGTAACGTTGGCGCGTGGAGTGGAATCTGAACACAAGACCACAACAAGATGAGAGACATGCCAGCAGAGGCAGTACGTGACAGACACACATCACATGCATGGAGATACTTCACTCTAGATGACAGTGTAGAGTCAGTGTGGAGATACTTCACTCTAAACAGCAAAGTGACCTGCACAACCTGCAAGTCAGTGTTAAAGTGCAGTAACAGTATCGGCATTCTGCACAGCATCTGTAACGGCAATTTGTCGCTAACATGCTAACGCTAGCCTTCAGGGAGTCATCCAGTCAGAGGACGGTGAGTGGCAGCGTGGTTTAAGCTGTTCCTACGTTCTGTTGTGCACTTAAGTTTACCAGAAAATTCAAGATATTAACCTTTTTGTTTAATTGTGATATTGACTGTTAATGTTACAGAGAACTTTTAATAAAAGTTGAAAATAGTTGGACAGCTGTCTTCCTCCGCTGCGACTCGACTTCGACTTTGTTGACATATAAGTCAATCTGAGAAATCTCAGATGTTTTTGGAAAGGGAACAACTGAACATGTGCTTGTATACACCCCACCATTTTCTTCAGATGATCATTCTTTCTCTCTCTTTGTCTTTCTTTCTTTCTCTCTCTCTCACTCTCTCTTCATCTTTCTTTTTTTTTCTCCCTATCTCACTTGGTCTTTGTCTTTCTCTGCGTTTTTCTCTCTGCGTCTCTCTGCCTGTCTCTCTCTCTTTCTCTCTCTCACTCTCACTCTCTGCCTCTTTTTCTATCTCTTTGTGTCTCTTTCTCTATCTGCCTGTCTCTCTCTCTCTCTCTCTCTCTCTCTCTCTCTCTCTCTCTCTCTCTCTCTCTCTCTCCCTTTTTCTCTTCAAGACGGTTCTTCAGCAGCAGTGTTTAGAGCTGCGAAGTCAATTGATCAGTCTGCGATCTCAGCTGGACACCAGTCAGGCTGTGCAGAGGGACTTTGTGCAGCTGTCGCAGTCACTGCAGGTACACCAGCTCTGGTTCAGTTTCAGAGTGTCCTTACATAGTATAACCAGCACACATGACACTGGTTACACAGGGAATCAGTTTTCACATTCAGATTTGCCTTAATATCAGTCTGACATAACTGACATATATGTCATAAGAAGAGTAAAGTACCTATGGAACATTTTTGGTTTAACATGGACATCTGAAGGTTGTAAAAGAAACTTCTGTTCCTGTTTCCTGTTTTATCTGAATAAAACAAATTTTAATATACATTTTAATTTGACCACTTCAGAGCCTTGATCTAGAGATGCTGCTACTGGTTTCCTTTTCTAACATATGAAAAAGACAATGGCTTGTATTCAGTCAGTGATGTCACCCCAGGATGTCTGGAAGTCCAGAGACATTTTTCTCACAAAACATTGTATATACCATAAATCAAAACCCGATTCCACTGTCCATTCCTCATCATCTTTATATTATACTTTATTCTGATGCATTAGGACATTAGTCCAGCTTCTGAAGCCCAAACCAATGGGACAGTGTGCTTAGCCTTATCTACGTAGATGCCACAGACATTATGATTGGGTAATGATTGAGTGTTTAATTCTGTTGCACTTTTGTTTCCAACCAGTTGAAACTTTAATGCATATGTGGTAGGCATGAACCTCCTCTGAAGGTTTTGAAGGTTAATAAGAGTTTCCCTCTGGTAATTAGAGAGAGAAAGTGTGGGCCAAGAAGTGTGGGCCAACATACACATTTCACATTTGGCTCAATTTTCTGTGTTGCTTTGGGATACAAGATAGAAATCTTTCTTGACTGACTGTGTGGAAACTGTTTATACTATATGTCCTTTTTTCCACTTTTCAGGTGAAGTTGGAGCAGATTCGCCAAGCAGAATCTTTGAACCAAGTTAGGCAGATCCTCGGAGAAGGACTTGAAGTAGACAGTGACCAGCCTACCAGTGCCACGTGAGCCAACTGACCTTTCTGTGGGTCAAAGTGAAAGAACCTCCTGTGTTATGGGAGGTGAACCAGGCTCACGCTTAAGGATCACCCTAATTAACTGGTCAAAGAGACTTACCAACATTTTAATGGACACTGCTCTCACACTGATTCACACAAACATTTTATAATGCAAGACTAAGCTTAATATTTTCAGAAACTGGACTAACAACTGGTTTTACTTGAATTTTAAGCTTTTATAACAGTTCACAATATTGTTAATAGGTCTGTTTTTGATATTACGTTAACAGGCAACTGTAGGAAGATGTTTCAGCGAGTCTCTTATCATGAGAATCCCTCATAATTCTTTGTCAGCACATATAACATTCAACCTCTTGCACATGTACATTCTTATTTTTGTCACCAGCTAAACTGCAAGGACTGTGAGAGACTCTTAATGCAAGTGCCACTCTTTCTTAAAAATGGTTTCATACTACTGAATGACTGATAATAAGGCTGTGAATCCACAACATCTGAGACAGGGAATGATGTTTCTATGTTAATAGGGCTCTTTCTCAATATGCTTTTTAAATGTGCCCTTGCCAACTTCAACTCACCACAAGGAGAAAAATGAACAGTGAGGAGTGAGTTTTTCAATCTGAACACCTTCACTGTTCATTCTTCTCCTTTTGGTGAGTTGAAGTTTGCAAGGGCACATTTAACTCACAACAAGGAGTGGATTTTTCAATCTGAACACACTCACCCTCACCTAGGTTAGCTTCAGAGTGCTAATTAACTAACTGCAAAACTTTTTTGAAAAGTTTCGAAATATCATACATCAGACACGTCACTAGATACAATTTTCATGGGGAAAACTCAAGTTTCAATAAAGGTTTCATTTCAGCCCATCGGTTTTAAACTACATCTGACAAACATGGCTGTTTGAGCAGACACTACATTTCCCATAGTACCCCATGTTTCCATGAAGCCATAAGCTGTAGACACACAGAGCAGCCAGGGTAATTCTAAGGTTTCTGTTAAGACAAACTTACCAACAACGCTATTAGACCGCCAATCAGAGACATCAGTTAACTTAACTGTTACCATGCAGTGCAACTGAATTGAGTGCAGCAAAAATATTAATTTTACTTCAAATAAAAGAGCCATTATGTAGTCAGTAATTTGGGTATCCAACTAAAATGAATCAATGATGCAATAAGCCAAACATTTACTTCACATAAATGTGTATGAACCTGTAAAAGGGAAATAACTACATAAATTATGAAGCCCCCTAACCTTCTTTCATGGGGAAGTAGGCAAAGAATGAACAGGGAACAGAAGTGAGAAGAGAAAAGATGACTTCTAGTTTAAAAAAAAAAAAGATACAGCATTTTGTTTTTAATGCACGTCATCTTCATCACATGACTGGAAAGCAAAGATTTTGGGATTTTTTTGTACTGCAGAAATATCCCCAGTCATACATACATAATATGAATAATTGGTATTTTAGAACTTCGGCATTTTTTGTTTATTTTTTGTTTTCGCTTGCTATGTTTTATCGGCATTCGAGTCTCAGACCAAATTGAATGCTGCTGTTTTAAAGTTTGAAGTATTTTATAATATTTAATTCTGTATGAATCCTTCTGTGTGCCGTTTTTTCAGGTTTGAAAGGGGAATTGCAGGAGATCACAATGACCGAGTCTGAGATTGATCCTTGTTTCCTTGTTTCTTACAAGGTTCAACACACTTCACTTAAGCTAAAAAGTAATGTTACAGCCTTTAAGAGATTATCTGGGATCTCCTGTGAATAGAAAAGTTGAAAATTGTACATGTTCATGAAAAAAAAGATAGAACCATGGGCTAGATGCAGCAAGTCGAAGTGCCACATTTGCAGCCTGAGCCGTCCATGCTGCTGTTGTCCTTAAAGACCAGTTTCTGGTCAGAAAAACACTCCAATTACACAGGTCAACAGGTCAAAATCATCAGAGATAAGTTTATGTGGGTTCTGTAGTGTTTTTCATGCTGATTTTGTGTGTTTAGTTTTCCTGCATGTACAGCTTTTGTGATTAAGCTAGTTATTAGCATATAATAATCATATGCTGAGTGTTTTCGAAGAAACAGTGGTAGCTGACTGACACTGATCATTATATCTATGCCACAGTGTGGCCTGTCTGACTTCACACTGAAAATATTGAAACAGTTACATGATTGGTGCCTGTGAGTCTATTACAAATCTAATATTACTCATAATTCAAAAAGTTGATGTGACTCAAAAAAAATGAAAGCAGATCTGAAATCAGCATGAAAAACTGTTTAAAAGTATGTTGTGGTTTCTGATGATTACAAAAAAAAATCGTTGACCCGTGTTACCTTTTCAAATGTCTTATTAATTACTAGTCACAAACACTGACTGACTGTCAAAGAGGACCAGTCCATTTTCCAGCAGTGTGCACCAGCATAAAGTGGGAAAGAACATGTGATGTAGTATGAAGTGTGTAAGTATTAGATATCAAATTACATTCCAGTTTCCATACTATTTGTGAAAATGTTATGTTTCGATCAGTCTCTCAGGTCAGGCCTTTGTAAAGGAATCATGTCCAGATGCAGAGTTGTCTAATACTGTCCTAAATAAGAGACTGGACACTGCAGTGCCATAGTGTATGCTTATTTTTTATTATTAATTTTATTTCTTTTGACTAGAGAAGAATACATTTATGTGACTCTGTATGGTGAGCAGATTTTTAACCAAAAACACTCTTTGACTAATGTCTTAATCTCTGTCAGGGACCCCGGCCCAGTATTTAATATCAGTAAGTCAGTGGGAATTGGTATGCTGATCATGTGATCAGTATCATAATATTCATTATCTTATGTATGCAGTCCTGGGTTTATTAATCATACAACGATTCATTAGCAAATGGCTTCACAAAAATATTGCCTGTTTGGTTTTGTTTATCTGTTACCTGTTAGATGTATTTTATTAAACTCTCCCTTTGCCCCAAAACTGGAGTCTGAGTTTGTCTACACTAACCAGTATTTCCCTGATTGAGCTCTGTAGAGAAGAACTTAAGTATAGTGTGGGATCTTTGTAGATGAGCGTTTGCATCCTACATCGATTTACTTTCAAGTGTTTTTCTGTGAAATAAATGATGACTAATGGTGTTAAATACGTGCACAATCACTGGACACCAAGACTGTAATTAGACGCTGTGGAGTTTGCTGTACATGTTTTAAAGGAACAGTTGTGAAAAAAAATAAATAAATAAATGACACAATTTCACCAGTTACCCCTGAGGTAGTCGCTCAATGGTGGAACCTTTTTTGGTTTAGGGCTGCAGCTGTGAACAAACACTCGAAGTCAATAGTCACCCAAATCTTTTCAGTCTTTCACTCAAACTGCATCCAGCTCTTCATTAAGATGGTGTAGACCTTTTTGTGGTTTAGGGCATATGCTTTATGTGCAAAACTATTGGGATGGCTGACCATGTGTATAGAGCTTGTCGTCGCCCCCCCTTTGCAGGTACAATTGCTTCCACTCTTCTTGGTAGACTTTCCACAAGATTTTGGAGTTTTTGAGGGGAATTTGTGCCGACTCTGTAGAACATTTATGAGGTCAGAAGGTCTGGCTTGCAATGTTTGTTCCAAAGGTGTTGAATGGAGTTGAGGGCTCTATGTGGGTCAGTCAAGTTCTTCCACACCAAACTCATCTAACCATGTCTTTATGGACCTTGCTTGGTGCACTGGGACACAGTCATGCTGGAATAGAAAGTTTCTTCCCCAAACTGTGTCCACAAAGTTGGAAGCATGCAGTTGTCCAACATGTTTTGGTCTGCAGGATTGCCCTTCATTAAAAGTAATGGGCCACTTGAATTGAGTAATTAAGTGGTGTGTTCCAATACTTTTGTGTTTATAGTGAAGTATGACTTCTTTTTCATTTGTGTGACAACTGAATGTCATTGTTTTGTTAGCAGTGTTAGCCTTGCATCTCCAGTTTTAAAATAAAGAAGCAAAATGTGGACTCTTAACATAGCTAAGCTATTCAGCTATGTGGGAAAAACTGGAAATTTATTTCTATAAATGCAGGGCTTTTTCTGCAAATCACTAGAATGGAATTTGATCACTTTTAGGGAAAACAGACAGGAGACTTCTCGTTTTTTTTTTTAAATATATCTTTATTTTTTTAAGAATAGAACCATTTGAATCTTACAGTTTACAATGTTCATCTCTTATATATTAACCTGACTTGCAATATATTCACAACACTTACTCTTAAATATTTTCTTTATTTCATTAAGGTTTTTGGGGAAGGAGGCACTTTGGGGTGCGTTGACATGAGGTGTGCTGTAGGACGACTGGCTGGTTGGTTGCAGGTTGTTTGAGCACACGCTGTCATTTAAGCATGTCGCTGAATTCCTGCATATCAGCATCTTTTTTTTTATTTTAGTCCCATTTCTTAGCCACCAAGTTTTCATCTTTCACTGTAAGATGGAATATAAGCAGTCAGCTGGGGAGCTTGGAGGAGGTTTATCTTAGAGTTAGTGTTCATCTACAGCCAGATATGTTGTTATTCAGTTCAGTTTGTAATTCAGTTCTATAGTGGCTAATAGCCACTTGTTTTGTGATGTTACAGTAGATGTTATGCAGTGCAGTGAACAAAGAATTGCTCTTTTCAAACCATTCATCCCAACCAAATTTATCAGTATTTGCTCTCTAATATTAACCTAAAGTTTTTCTGGTTCATCTCTAGCATCTAGTCAGTTACTGTCTATTCTGCATAAAACCCTTTGACTCAAAACACACTTATAATACAGACCAAAGGACATTAACTTCAGCGTTTGCCAAGTAGTATATCTGTTTCAAAGCAAGTTTTTTTCTATATAGAGAACTGCTGAAAGCTACACAAGGTCTCACACACTGAACCTGTTGAAAGGCTTAGGGCTGTCATGATGATGTGATTAACGTGTATATATATATATAAAAAAAACATCCTCTATGAATTGGAGGAGTGAACAAGTTACCATTTGAAAGATAAATAGGACCCCTGCATGTCTCTCCAGAGCCATGTTTAGCAGTCTGAAAATTGTCCACAAGGGGGAGCGATCACTTGTGAATGGTACACAGGGGGGGCCTGATGTTCATTATAAGGCCATGTTTAGACTGAACATTCTCCACAAGGGGGTGCTATCACATTTGTGGAGATCAGCTCATCTGCCAAATGTGCATGTTTGTTGCTACAAATTGCATGCATTTGAAATAAAAATGATTATAATCAAAGTAACCGGTGGCGACAGTCTTGTACGGGCCCAGATTTTAACCACTAAATTTTGCTGCATAAACGATTCAGATCATTCAGCAAACATTTGATGAAGCACAATAGAATAAAGCATCCATAATAACACAGCAAGACCCAAAAATTGACATACACCAAAATCAGCACTTTATCACTCACACCTTTGTATCTAAGCAATAAGCACAGACGGGGAGGGTGGTGGGATACCTTGCATTGTTACAGGAACTGAGAAGGGAACAGGATTAGTCTAGAATAAAATCAAGAAGGGTGGAGCAAAGGAGGGTCATTAGATTAGAAACCAGGAGAGGATAAGAAAGAGGAGAGAGGTAGTTCATATGAAAGGGTGGAAAAGGTCAGGTAGAATTCAGTAGAGAAAGGGGAAAAAGGTATTCAAAGGAACATGTAGTTTTCAAACTGGGGCAGGATTATAATGTGTAAATAAAAGGAAGTGATTACTATTTGCCTGAATAAGGGACATTGGTCTTTCATAAGGTGTTTAGAGTTTAAATATATCAGGTGGTTACATGGTTTAGTGTGATATCAGAACCCAACATGGTGTTTTATTGGCTTTTATATGAGGTCCTGTTCACTTACGTTCCAGGTAGTTGCGAGCAATGAACTTGAGCAGCTCGTCGATGAGGATGACTGGGAAAGAAAGCTCCGCCACCACAATCCACTGATCCAGAGTCAGATGAGTCAACTTGAAAATCATCTACATTGATAGATAGAGAGATAGATAGATGGACAGAGAGATGGATCCTGGGATTAGAATTAGAGAAGGTTTTTCAGATGAAGTAAAAACGGTGACATTGAAACAGTAGGGGAGAGATTTCATGGTGTTTGTGGAGGCGCTTACAGGCAGAGGATCAACATAGATGATCATAAAGTGCAGGGACATGGACAGGGACATTGCTGCCATTAGCCAGATATTGCTCCAGGGAGGCATTCGCACCAGGGACTGATTCTCTGACAAGCTAGACACACACATCCACATATAATCCATTAAGCTCATTACATTTCTTACTTGGGTATTAAAACATCATCTAGTAACTGCTATATACTATAAAGCAACAATTATGAAACTAAGCTATGTAGTTAAGAGAATGAGATAGGAGGGCTAATGGGATAGACTAAAAAAGCGTGTATATTGGTGACATCACAGATTTCTGCTAGCTGAAGTATTTCACTTTGTTTGTATTTAACAACAGAATCCAGCAGCTTTGGTGTTAAGTAGCAGAGAAGTTCTTGCAGTCTGACCTGTTGAGGGCATTGCACATCTCGATGGTGACCAGCACTGACAGAGCCATGGTCATGGGGGGAGCTGACTCAAACACCTCACACTCGATTCCTTCAAAGTCCTCGTTATCAGCCGTGCACTGCATGAAGTGAGACTGAGGGACAAAAAAGCATTCTGTGAGCTGGCCAACCACTCAGAAACAGCTAAAAAAAAATCAATGAACTCAGGGATATCTGAAGTGTGCAATATACTTCTGATATCAATGATCCATGATCTAGGATATCGTATAAAAATCCCATATTCATTCCATCAGTCTTGTTGCGACAGTTTTCAACCTTGCTCAGTTTTAGTGAATTTTGAGTATGCTTGCTATTCCGACCCAAGTATGCTAATAAAGTCCTTAATGACTTGTAGCCTTGTAGCAAAGATATGTGGTGGTTATTCTACAGCAGTGTTTCTCAACCCTCAATGCTTCCCCACTTTAACACACCCACAACATCCTAGTATGGGTTTGTTAAAGACATGGACATTAGAAGCATTGAAACAAATGATTTTGAATAGTGACGGGGTGGTGTCAGGGAAGGTTGGGAAACACGGTTCTAGGGATTATTTATAGGTTCCAGACTCTCACCAGCTGGTAGAAGGACACCATAGGACCATCATCAGAGTAGATGAACCACCAAGCAGCTGCAGCCACAGTAGCAGCTCCTACGTAACCTGAGGGGGAAAAGGATGAGTAAATGCATGGAAAAGTTTCCATTGTCTTATGCCTGATATACACTGTTTGATTTTGGGCTGTATCAGATGTGATTGACCACCATCCTACATCTACATACCATTACACATCTAGTTTATTAGATATTACACAGTGTGATCTGTAACTGTCTTACAATATTGCTGAACCAGCATTACTTTATTTAAAAATGAACATACTTCCAATGGCCAGGTATCTGAAAAACAACCAGCCGGAGATGAGTGGCTCTTTGGGGGAGCGGGGTGCCTTGCCCATGATGTCCAGGTCAGGGGGGTTGAAGCCCAAAGCTGTGGCAGGAAGACCATCAGTGACCAGGTTAACCCACAACAACTGTACTGGGATCAGCGCCTCAGGCAGACCAAGAGCAGCAGTCAGGAAGATGCTAAGAGGGAACGAGAAATTAAGGTAAATGAAACTGTGAAGATCAACCTAAAGAAAATAACCTAAAAGATACTACAGACTACATTAGGAGCAAAGTAGAGAGAGTGGTGAAGGTGCTCACCAGACGACCTCTCCCACGTTGGAGGAGATGAGGTAGCGGATGAACTGCTTCATGTTGTTGTAGATGGCTCTGCCTTCCTCAACAGCAGCCACGATGGAGGAGAAGTTGTCGTCGGCCAGGACCATCTCCGAGGCTGACTTGGCAACAGCGGTGCCAGAGCCCATGGCAATGCCAATCTCTGCTTTCTTCAAAGCAGGGGCATCGTTCACACCATCGCCAGTCTGTTGGAGGGTGAGGAGGAGGATCGTTTTTCTTTACATAACCGATGACCATTGTATAGTCAGTGACTTGTTCATCTTCAGGAGACTAGGTCTTTTGCATATAGCAGTTTATTAATGTTTTAAATCAAATATAGGAGGGTAAGCTCTATATGAACAGCTTGAAGATTTCTGTTCATTGAAAGTCATTCCGTATTTCCTTGATCCTGTATGTTTAAGTGTCTTACCATAGCAGTGATCTCATCAAAGCCCTGGAGGAACTCCACAATCTTGCTCTTGTGTGATGGTTCTACGCGGGCATAGCAGCAGGCCTTGCGTACGGCTTCTGTCTGCTGGTCCAGGGGCAAGTCATCAAACTCACGTCCTGTGAAGGCACGGCCAGTCACGTCCTCATCCTCGCCGAAGATGCCAATGCGACGGCAAATAGCAACAGCAGTGCCCTTATTATCACCTGGGAGAAGATGGAGAAGTTGGTGTTGAGAACAACAACAATGGTCATTTAAAAAACATAGCAAATAAAGTGTTTAAAATATTTGGAGGGAAAAACATTATTCTAACCAGTGATCATGATGACCCGGATGCCAGCAGCCCTGCACAGCTGGATGGAGCCCATGACCTCCTTACGAGGGGGATCCAACATGCCAACGCAGCCCACAAAGGTGAGGTCGGTCTGAGGATGACAGAGGAGTAAAGTATACAGTTTTAAATTTCAGTTGAACCAGATTTGTGTGAAAAATATATTTTTCCTGCCAGTTTTTGATTGGATGGGGCACCACATTTGCAGAGGGTCCAAATTTGTGGAATGTCCCTGCATTAGATTTGGTGATCCTTCATTTAGGTTAGGTTCTTCTGCATGGCCGACCTTTTTTTTGGATGGTCCATGTAAATACTTTACATATGCACTCACTGTGTGTGTGTGTGTGTGTGTGTGTGTGTGTGTGTGTGTGTGTGTGTGTGTGTGTGTGTGTGTGTGTGTG
>JBBPDC010000028.1:6042768-6058423 GCA_037974485.1 Hemigrammopetersius urotaenia
ATAGTAGCCTGTTACGGCAGCTCTGCTCATTTCTGAGCTTTTCTTATTTTCCTTTTTTATTTTTTTATTTTCCTTTTCCTTTTTTCCTTTTTTAGTCTTTGCAGTCTGATTCTGACATCATGAGTATAGTATTTTATTTTTATTCTATTTTATTCTGCCGTTTCGTCATTTTGTACTGTCCACATTCTGCCGTGGCAAAACAAATTTCTACTAAAGGTTTATCTTATCTCATGTAATCCGAATTTTCTTGTAAGTCGAAAAGCAACCCTAGCCTAAGTCACTTACTGATCCTAACAGTTGTAAAATCATAGAAACACCACTAAGCCACAGAAAAAAGAAAACTCCCTCACTCATACACCACATTACTGCTTTTTCTTCTTGTTCTATTCTACTTGTTCGCCAACGTAGTCCGAGGTTAACGGTGTAAGTCGAGAGGGAGTGTTCTAAACTCTAAACCCCCTGTATATATTCAATATTATAAACAATATCTGAACAGTGTTCATTTTCATTCAACTATCTCTTTAATTTATTTGTTAACTTTATTTCAGTCTCATGCTTGTATTACTGTGTATGTAACACGTAAAGAATCTTGAAGCTTGAAGGTTTTCCCAGGACTCTCTGGGACAAACCCAGACAAGTTGAAACCACTCCCTCCCAGGTACTGGTATGTTGTGTTCTTGCATAACATTCTGAAGAACACAGAACACACACATACCTTCAAATGTGATGCAATCAGCTTTTGCATATCTTGATACTAAAACACCCTGAAGACAAAAATAAAGTGTCTATATTTCTCTGTGTTTGTGTGCTGCAGAAACCTTTAATGTTCATACATAGAACATATAAAGAAGGAGAAGAAATATTTGTTCACTGTGCAAAGGAGATAAGATGCTGTGTTGGGCTTTCAGTGCCTCAAGAAACAATCGTATAGTAACATAGCTGATGATACTATACAGTATCATCAGCTATGTAAAAACTAAACACTGATTTAAAAAAATGTTTATGGCTGCACATCACCACCATAAAATTATTATTAAAATTATTATTCGCACTTGCAGGACTTTTAAAAGAATACATATATTAAGGGAACATAAGACATGTAAAACAGTTAGAGGAAAAGTTAAAAACATACCATTTACAATTCACATATATGCAAACTTGGCTAATAGATAGCATGTTTAGATTAACCGTTTTTGTGATGTCACAAAAACAACACATTTAGATAGATTTCCACCTATCCACTATTCAGCTGTTTAGGTCTACTCATGCAGCCCAGACTTTGGAGAAAAGCATAAAAGAACAGGTCTTTTAAATACACTGTGTGGACGAGTATTGGGACGCCTGACCAACACACCAACAGGAACTTTAATGAAATTGTATGTAAATACAGACTTTAATATAGCGTTTGTTTCCCCTTAGCAGATAAAAAAGTGTCCACTCTTCTTGGAACACTTTCCACAAGAGGTTTTCTGTGGGAATTTGTGCTCATTCATTCTGTAGAGCATTTATGAGGTCAGACACTGATGTAGGACAAGAAGGTCTGGCTCGCAAACCCCCTTCCAGTTCATCCCAAAGGTGTTGGATGGGGTTGAGCTCAGGGCTCTGTGCGGGACAGTCAAGTTCTTCCACACCAAACTCATCCAAATACATCTTTATAGAGCTTTGCTGGAATTGAAAAGGGCCTTTCCCAAACAAGGTTGGACGCAAGGTGTTCTTCAAATATTTTTAATGTTTCTGGTACATATAAATAAAGTAATGTCATAAGTGACATCATGAAAACAAAAATGTATTTGGAAATTGAATATGGGGCTGTAAAAGCACATCTTATAAACCCCTAAATGCATAACTACATTTTAAAACTCTTACACACTTATTTTCTCCATACAGGTTTTATTTCAGTATCTGAAATAATGAATATGAATAGTAACTGGGACTTAAATTTGCCTTTAAAGTTGATTCAGCCACAGAAAAATCCTTCAGAAAGGGAATTTCCTCTCACTGTGTCACTTGCTGCCTCGTCTCATGAAGAGCCTGTGGGGCCAGAGAGTCAGATATCAGTTTAAGCCCTCAGATGACACCAGCGAATAACAAGGGACTAAAGAATACAATTCAGAATTCACGAGAAAATAAAGCAGAAAAGTATTAACTATTTTATAAATTGAGAGATCTGGCCCCTGAGACACTCCAAGCAAATATTCAGTATACACACTGATATGACCACCTCACAGCAAGTTACCACTTTAAGCTGGGCCTAGTACACTACATCCAAAAGTATCCATGCACCTTTTATAGTAAGTGAATTAAATTACACAGTTGCACCACTGTTCAACTGAGCACACACAACTTTCATAATCTCTATGGAATAGTAAATAGAATGGTGTATACAATGTGTTCTCTGGAATGATGGTGCTTCATCCAGTGCCTTTGGGATAAGTTTGAGTGCTGTTTACGATCTAGAACTCGTCAACTATAACAGCATTTGCCCACACAAATGTTCTTGTGAGTGGCTTCAAATCCAGCAATGTTCCAAACCCCCAAAAAGGGGACAAATTCAAAAGAAACACTGGATGAGCAGGTGTCTACAAACTTATTTATACATAACGCCTGGATATGATACTTGCACCATGATTTTCTTATAGCACTGATTTAATATGTTTCATATTGTTTTAGTAAAAATCTCTCGAAAATGTCCAAGTTGTAAACATTTATGTTATTTAGCAGACACTTTTATCCAAAGCGATTTCCATACGCTAACTACAGGGGACAGTCTCCCTGGAGCAACTTGGGGTTAAGGGTCTTGCTATGGTGGTTTGCTGAAGGTTCAAACCCATGACATCTTGGTCCAGGGGCAAGTATCCTACCCACTAGGCCACCACCACTACCTTATGTATCAGTTCATCTAAAGCAATGGTTCTCAACCTTTTCAAAATTAAGGTCCACCTATCTATCACAGCATGTTGCCAAGGCCCACTTGGCCACATTAGATGATATTAAACGACCAATTGCGGGAAAAATGGCTTGTGTTCGCGGCCCATCAGTGGTCCGTGGCCCAGTGGTTGAGAAACCTGGATCTAAACCACCAGACCGTTTTTGTTTTACTGTGGAAACTCCTACCATCTCATATCTCACTTTAGTGTGTAAAAAACCTGCTGTTGCTTTTCATTTTTGTTTTGTTTTCACATTATGCTGGTTCAGAACCTGCAGTAAAGCGCAATAGTTTAACACACTAACAACCTCTTTGTCATCAAAAACATCCCTTATCATCCTAAGATTCTTCTAAATGAATGTTATTATATTGCTGTCACGCTGTGCTTTGTTACTGGGATCAACAGAGAAACACTTATGTAGCTGTATGTAATGATCAGTAATTGAGACTCTCATTTTAATTAAGTATAAAGTCATTTTAGTCATTTTGAGTATAAATTGGGTAATAGAAAAATTATAGGAGTGAAATGAAACAAACAAGAGAGGAAAGAAGGAATGTCTGTGTTGACCTTCTGGATGGCGCCTCTGGCAGCATCGTCCTGCAGCAGCTTAGCCCGGTCCAGTGCCCTCTCAAAGTGAAACACACTGGCCTTGTAGTTGCCCAACTTCACTGAGAGAGGAGGAAATATATCAAATTTCAAATTTCAGCAAAACATCTGTGGCCAACATTACATCGGAGGCAACTACACCGTCAGATAAAATCAGATACATTTATTTTTGTAATCAGAAACCACAACACACTTTTCTAAACCAGTTTTTCATGCTGATTTAAATTATGCTTTTTGAATTATGTGTAATATTAGATTTGCAATAGACTTGCATGCGTTTTTTTTAAACCGCAGGGACCAATCAAGTAACTGTATCAATATTTTCAGTGTGAAGTCAGACAGGCCACACTGTGGCATAGATATAATGGTCAGTGTCAGTCAGCTACCACTGTTTCTTCAAAAATGTTTAGCATATGATTATTATATGATAATTATATAAAGCATCATGCAATATATACTTAGCTTCATCACAAAAACTGTACATGTGGGGAAAACTAAACACAGATTTGAAATCAGCATGAAAAACACTACAAAAGCCACATAAATTTATCGCTGATGATTTTGACCTGTTGACCTGTGTATTCTGGAATTTAAAAAAAATATTTTGTTGTTGTAAAAATAGTCATTTAAAATATCACATTTTCACATCAATCTGTTCCACTTATGTTCACTATCTGCAGCACCTATTAAAATTCATATTCTTTGTTTGAATATGCTTTAATATGTTGTCTTTTCCACAAGAACATTCTGTCTTATAGCTAAACTGTTGTAGAAAATGCTGAAATGGGCTTTGAAGGAAAATTTTGAGCCTGATTAACGTTAATAATTGTATTACCTTCTTGTACATTACAGGTAACAAAGTTTGGACTCACACTCAGACTGTGCCACCAGCACACTTGCATTGAGCTGCCATTTCTCATCGCTGATCTCATCAGCGGCACTAAGCGAGCGGGTCCCATAGTCTCTTGCCTCTGTGTGACACTTCAGCTCCAGATAACAGCGGCCTATCTCATGGAACAGCCAGGCCTTCTCCAGACTGCCTTGCGCCAAAGGTATCTTTACTTCCCAGCTAAACACACAAAATTAAGCCTTACAACAGTAAGATGACCTTGAATGTGTGATTTATATACTTTCTGTAACACAGAAATTATAAAGACAGAAGACTCACGCGTCTATGGCTTGTTGAAATTTGCCAATGCGTGCGTACACCCGGCCAATGTTGTCCAAAGCCCTGGACTTACTTTCCATTAATTTACTGTTAAAATACAAACAATATTCCATGATTCAAATGATCCTTTACCTTTTTACTTGCTAAAGCAACAACAAACCAGCTTGCTAGCTAGTACAGATATTCTGGATAATCCTGATGACTCACCCTTGTTGGGCTAGCTCTAGGTCTTTCAAGTGATTGTCCAGTGCCTTGTCCATTTCTCCCAGATCCATCAGTGCATTACCTGAGACCAGAGAGGCACGACAGAGCCAGAAGACTGAGCTTGGCCAACAACTGTCTAAATATTTGACCTCACATGGTTCAGATAGATTAAAGTTCAGTGTATTATCAAAATTTCAAAATTTTACCAAAATCAATAGTTTAAGTGCAAATTTCATTAAAAACTGATAATATAAATATTAGATAATAGATTAGATGATGATTATATTCTAAATATATAAATATATATAGTCTCATTATAAAATCAATGCAGTTGAATCACTACTTTCAAATACATGAATCGCAATACACCTGTATTCTACCAGTTAGAATCTTAAGATTAGGGGTGTAACACAGATGTCACGGTTCGGTACGTACCTCGGTTTTGGGGTCATGGTTCGGTACAGTTCACGATACAGCAAAGTTAAGCAACAAAAAGTTCTAAAGAATGAGGCTTGGTGTGTTTTCATTTGTTTTAAATAAACAGCAGTGTATTAACCAGTAAACACACACTCTTGCTTATATTTTCATGTATGTGTAAGGCAGCAGAAGTGTTACAGCAGTAGGTGGCACTATTGGACCACACTACGACCCAGGTTTATGATTTACTTGCGCTTTTTGGTCCCTCTGTGATTCCGTATTACTTCAATCACGTCTTCTCCGTCGTACTGTGTATTCTCCGAAAGACATCATGTACTGAACCGTGACCCATGTACCGTGACGGTTCGGTACGAATACATGTACCCTTACAGCCCTACTTAAGATATATTCTAGTTTTCTTTTTTGTTCTGTTTTCCCAGCATATGTGAACAAGGCAATGGAAGCTGCACAGGTTTCTTACCAATGCAGCTGTACAGGTTTCCCAGCACCTCATTCTTATTAGCCAAGTCTCCTGTAGACCAGCCTTGCACTGTTTTCAGGACATCCCTGGCCTTTTTCAGGCTGATCTCTGCTTTGCCTGCCGTCAGTGCTGTAAAGCAAGCAGTCAAAGAATAAAGTAACAGATAGTTCCTTAAGATGCATAAAACAACCACTAAAACAACAGACGGTCATTATGGTGATAAATAAGCAATGAAGCACCAAATAGGCAAGACTAGTTCCTAGTGCAGCATTTCACCTGCATCGATCTCCTCCAGGTTTTTAAGGATGTAGTGGGTGGGGTCAGAGGGAGAGTGGTGCCGGACACGGTTCCACTGCGCCTGCAGGAGCTTTCGGTCTCGTTGTCGGGCATAGATGGGCTTCTGTTGGCGCCAGAATTCGGTGCGTGTGTCCAGATATGAAATGCAGTTCAGGATCACATCCCGCAGCCGCTCGCCACTACGTGTCTTTCCTTTTATTAGATCTATGAAAGAAGAGCTTTCAGTCATTTAGAATAATCCACAGCTCTGTTTTCCAAAGACTGGACATATCTGACATTTAATTTCCTGCAAACTGTTTAAAACTACGAAACTATGAAGGTAAACAGTTGTAAAGAGCCAGTAACTTTGACAGCATTATGTCCATTTATTGGTAAAAATGCCTTAATGCATTATTTACTTAACGCCAACCATTATTTTGGTTAATATTTTGTCCTTCTATTTACAAAGTGCAGTTCTATGCATTGACATATATTATGTGTCTATGGCTTTAAGTCTTGGCTGATTTCCGCTAAAACCAGCTGAGAGCTAGAGCGCTGGAGAGCATGGACAAAAGTATTGGGACACCTGACCATTACACCAACATGGACTTTCGTGACACTGCATTCATAACTGCTATAAAGGGTCCACCCCCCATGCTCTGAACTCTAAGGGGAACTTGTTTTTTTTTTATAACAAACTAGATAAAATATGAACGCCCTGCAGTGGCAAATAGCTTTGGTTTTATATTTGGTTTGATTACGTTAATGTTTCAGTTTTACAGAAATATTTGAACTGCACTGTGTTAAAGGGAACACTGCCGTTAAAAAGATCCTTATTTGTTTAAAGTGTTTATAAACCAAATGTAACTCCACTTTTGTTTATGTAGCAGTACTTTAAAAAGAAAATTGTGCAAGACACTCATTTGGAATTAATTCTTTAATTTTGCATAAAACCATACGATAACACGTGATTTAAAAATGATATCATTGCCCAGCATTAGTTTTTATATTACTGAAAACAGTGATTTCATAGATCACAGTTCCACACATACACACACACCTTCATCTTTGAGCAGTTTTTTCAGGTACTCTTTGTCAGTGTATAGTTCTCCCAGAAGCTGCTTTGATGTCTTCTCATTCTTAGTAGTTTTCTGAACTTGCTGTTTTGGCTCCTTCTTCATAGGATGAATGAAAAGCTTTGGTTGAACCTTCTTTGTCTTTTTTGGCTGAAATACAAACACAAGAACATAGAGGTAGGTAATTTCAATACTGAACCATCCAGCTTTTACTTTACTGGGTGGATGTAAAACAAAAAAAGCCCTTTTTGCAACCAGTCTTTCTTTTGAGTCCACCTAAACCAGACTCTCTATAGAGACTGTATTACTCTTATTGTGATAATTATTGTTAGAAAATATTTGGAGGTGCTTGAGTAAGAAGAAGAATGAACTTGCCTCATCACCCTTATTCTCCAGCTTCACAGATGAGGGACCTGGAAAGGGAAAAGTGGGAGACTGTTTATGGCAAAACTGTAAAATGTATTTGAACAACTACATTATGTTTAGTCAAATACAGCTCATTTGTTCTTAGCTGTCTTCTTAAAAATTTATATTACACCTCAACTTGCTTGCGCATGCATAATCTGTCTGTTCTGATAAAACCATTCAGTGGAATTCTCTTGCAAAAAAGCCTGTAATTCATAACAGGTCCAGTCTGCACCTTTAACTAGGCAGTCTTCTATTCTTCACCCTAATAACTTAAAAATAATAATTTTTCATTGTTTTCCATATAAGTACATATAATAAGCCTTAATCCCAAATATAATAAGCCTGGGGGTGTGACAGGGGCTTCTTAGAAATATTTGAATGTGATACAACAGCCTTACATGCTCTAAGCACTGACAATTCAGATTACTGCATGTTTTAATCTCTAAATAACCTGAACGTATACATGTAGCAAAAAGTACATTGCAGGAGTATTAGCACATCACACCTATACCTGTTTTTCAAGGCTCACAGTAAAAACATAAATGAATTTCTATGCATACTCACTGCCTACAGAGTTGTTAATAGCCTCCTGAGCTTTCTGAATGCCCAGCCTGAACTCCTGCAGCTCTGGCCGCAGTTTGTGGCCACGGTGATAGAAGACCAGAGCAAACTCAAAATCACCCATGGTGTACAGAGCTTCTGCCTTTTGATACAAACCCTGGAACAGATGAGATTCTTATACCTGTGCTACTAATCTGAAAAGCCATAAGCTCAGATAGTGTTAAGGCATATGATACAAGAGCTTTAGTGTCACAAAAGACAACATTTAAATACAAGGAAAATGAAAAAAGGAAATTACATAGATGGGACAATAGAAAATACTAGGTGTTTCAAAGCATTTGACCTACACTATATATACACATTCATGGCATTGTTGTTGTCCAAAATGTCTTGGTATCCTTTAGCATTGAGATTTCATTACTGTATGCAGCAGTTCCTTGGTGCGCTGTAGCTGACCTTATTAACCAGAATCAGGCCAACACTTTATTTTTTCACATATGACCTAGACGTAATTAGACTACATCTTATATGGCAAAATATAAAAAGCAGGTTGTGTACTGTTTAGACACACCTTGAAAAAGTTCTTGTCTTCTTTGAGGGAGGCCTCTGCGTCCTTCAGTGCATTCTCTGAATCCCCCATTTTCACAAAACACCTGGATCTTGCCACCAGGCAGTTCTTGTCGTCTGGCTGTAATGTCAGTGCCTAATGCAACCAGACAGACAAGACAGACAGACAGACAAACACACGGTATGCTCAAGCTGTATATGTATGTAAGCCTTTTCACCTTCTGAAGCAAACCAACAACATTTTTGCTATCACTGTATTACTGCATTCATAGCTACACTATATGGGGAAAAAATATTGGGACATGCATGTTTTTTCAGGGTTTGGGCTAGACAGATCTTAATACTTCATTTTGGACAACGCCATGCTTCCAACTTTGTGGACAGAGTTAAGGGAATGTCCTTCTCTATTCTAGCATGCCCCAATACATAAGCAAGGTCCATAAAGACATGGCTAGATGAGTGGAGGAACTGGACTGGCCCGCAAAGAGCCCTGACCTCTACCCGCCCAGCACCTTTGAACTGGAACGGAGATTGCGATCCTTCTCGTCCAATAGCTGTGCCAAACCTTATAAATGCTCTACAGAATGAATTGGCACAAATTCCCACAGAAACACTCTTGTGGAAAATCCTCCAAGAAGAGTGGATGCTGGAAGGATGGCATTTGACATTACTGACATGAATTAAGTATTTTAAGTCCCTTTTGGTGGAATGATCACGCGTCCCAATACATTTGTCCATATAGTGTATACAACCTCTTACAAAGATAGGTGTTTGTTTGGTTTAGCAAAGTTAACAAGAACTTACTGTGGAATAGCTTTCGATGGCCTTGGCATACTCTCCTTTGTGAAACAGTTTGTCTCCCTCCGCCACGTAGGTGGAAAAAGTACTTTTTGGGCCCCGTTCTTCCTCGTTATCAGACATTTTAGGCCAAATTTTGAGCCTAAATTATTAGCTGCACAGGTCCAAGCAGCTCCTCGTTCAGGACGCGCCTGTCCGTCTCCTAGCAACGACTTAACAAAAACAATGGCCCGTTAGATTAGCATAACGGCTCGTATTACTCCCAGGTTTCCAGGTATAACACTTTTATGACTCAAATGTCTAGTAAAGCAATACAAACCATTTTTATGCTTCAGTGAACGCTATAGTTTTTGTATTCTCCTTAACCCATCACTGTATCTTACAGTAAAAGAAACGTCCCTCTCCAAGGTCCCTCTGCTGGGCAAGTGGGTTCTTCTCAGACGGATGGGTTCATTTTCAAAGAGAAAAACCGATTTATAAAACAACCGACACTGTAGACGAATTGAAAATATAGATCTTTGATTGAAATCCTCTGCACAATTTAATGACAAACTTGCTTTAAAAACGTCATTGAGTGTTCTGATCGATCCAGAGTCAGATTTGCTCTGGCCTGTAGAAGTCATTTCAAACACACTATATGGACAAAAGTATTGGGACACACCTCCAAATTATTGAATTCAAGTGGCCTCTTACAACCCCATCCAATACTTTTGGGATGAACTGGAATGGAGATTTCAAGCCAGGCCTTCTCATCCAACATCCGTGCTCTACAGTTGGGGAAGCGATACTTGCTTCTGGACCAAGAGGTAATGGGTTCCAATCCTACCTTCAGCATACCACCACCGGGTGCCCCAAATTTCTCCAGGGAGAAGTCGCTTTGGATAAAAGCGTCCGATAAATAATGTTAATATACAGAATTAATGAATAGGCACACATTCCTACAGAAACTCCAAAATCTTGTGGAAAGCCATTCTAGACATTTATACATCAACAATATACTAGTCGATTTATTTTTTGCATTTTAATGCATTAAAGTCCGTTTGTGTAAAGGTAATTCCAATACGTTTTGTTCATATAGTATATTTAAGAGTTGCTTGAAGGCCTGCACAAAATAAAGGTTTGACCCAAACCTGTTTTGAGCCCAAATTCCCTTAGTCATTATTTAACAAGATTGGAAATAAATGTACCAGGTAAAAAGTACAATATTTATCCCCAAGCACAATGAGGAGGCTACTTAGAGGGGTGTAGGGGGTAATTCTGAGGATCTCAGCTGCAGAATTGTAGAATATTATAGCTTTTTTGGGGGGTCAAGAAGTCTCAAGAAGGGGTGGAGGTAGCTCAGTGGGTAGGATACTTGCCTCCCCTGTTGTCCCCTGTAGTTAGAGAATGGAAGTCGCTTTAGATAAAAGCGTCCGATAAATGCCATGAAAGTAAAAAGTAAACAAATCAAGTAAACTGACACCACCTACATGCCAACAAAGAATGGTTTATGCAAAAAATCAGTTTTTCTGCTTTGACTTGACATGCAGTAATACTGAGATCCACATTTCACAAGTTCCCAGTCTGTTAAATTATCATGGTCTGTGTTAAGAGTTTTTTAACAAGTGTTTTTAACAAATAGTTTAAACAGTTTCTCACTTCTAAAAACTTACTCAGCCTACAGAAATGGACTCAAACGCCAAATAAAGGGGGAGAAACAAACAAAAAAAAACTTTATTTACATGACGATTTGAAAACGGTCCATAATCAAGACTGTTCCTTTAGCATGAGCCAAACCAAATGTGGACGTTATCTTTTGACTGCACCACAAGGATCTTGGGGACAGGCAACGCAGCTTAGTCATTTGAACAAGTTCCAAACAGAAGTGTACTTCAGGCTGTAGGCGAACAGGGTAATATTTAATGCAGCATGCAGAGGGTGACACTTGTACAGCACATTTCCAGAATTCCAGTTTCCAAAAATGCACACAGGTCCACAAGTTATACCTGCACCTGTTTGCTCCAGATCCCCTCACAGAAAGCGAGCCATCCGGAAGCGGGCTGGGTAAAAGCAGTCTTAAGTGGCTCCAGTTTCTGCCTGCCAGGTACAGTGCAAGTTACAACCTGGCGGAGAAGTAGAAACTGGAAAGCTACCAGAATTTCTCCCGGACCTGCAGTCTATAAACATCCAGATTCTGGTGCATCTAAAGATCATCCATCCACACAACTGCTCAGTGGCTCACATCTGACTTTGTGAATTTACAATAAATATTGATATCAAAAAAGTGAATATATTTTATAGTTTAAAAAAATTAAAGTAATCAACTATCAACACAAAGAAACACTTTACATTCCAGTAAAATGTACAATGCAGCAACGGGTGAATGGCAACATTGAAACATGAACACTGCAGAGAGAGAGGAGACCACTAAGAGGCGCTGAGACGCCACACTCTCTGCACTCAGGTATGCAGTAGTTACAGCTATAGAGAGTTTAACCCAGCCAGTGGGAGAATAAACAAGATTCTTATTTGGCATTGGACAGGCATGTGTATTCACAGAGCATCACATTAGATAAAACCAGGTGAAATGACAGCTCACTTAATCTGAGAAATTTTACTCTACTTAGCTTGTACATTTGGAGACTTGTGGTACTTGACATATTTTTCCTCAATAGAATTTCCCAAGCCCTGAGTGACAAGCAAACAGTGTGAGCTGAGCTTCAGTGGCATGTGGGAGCCAAGACTGATGGGAGCGAATGGCTAAACGACTTCCTGTGACAATGCATACTGCAAGACTTTCACCGTCCATGGTAGCTACGAACCATAGCACCTTACTTTTACATTCACATTATGAGGAATTCTGGATCAGATGATTTCATGACTTAACAAAAAAACAAAATGGTGCTGTTTTGCTAGTGTGGTTACTTAACTAGGAGCAATTTCTCAACATACTGAACCATTATTGTGCAGACTACAGATATTTCATGATACAGTAGTGGAAAAAAAAACCCTAATTAAAAAAGCCTGCAATCAGGAGGGGGTCTCACTCAGAGAAGGTGGGTGCATTTTGCAATGCTTTGTGTTGTTTTCAGGATGGCCGTTTACAGAGAGATCATATGCTGGCTGTAAACATCTTGTTGCATCAGATCAAGTAAATGGCACAGACAGAACAGAGGAGGGTCCAGTACAGAACAGGAGTATATGGTAGGGGAGGAGGAAAGGATGGGGTGTGAGAGTCCGTTTTTGGGGTAGTCTGGAGGTCGTGTGGGTCTACTGCATACATGCTGTAGAATGCCCAGTTAGCCAAACTGGAAGAAGAAATTTCCAGGTCCAGATGCTACACGACAGAGAAAGAGTCCGTCAGTCTAAGCAGAACAGCAAACCCTATAATCCCTCAGACCACATCAATTATAATAACATCATATGACGTAATCATAGTAATTTGAGTAATACACAGAGAACAGTACTGCTTTCTGTGTGTTTGGCTGCATGGCTTACCTTCAAAACTGAATCCACCAGGGCCACCGAAGAACGCTTTGAAGATATTGTTGGCATCGAAGTCTTAAAAACAAAGAGAAAAAAAACATACACAATAAGAAAACAGCATATATCATTGAGTTGAGTATGGAAAAGAGTTTCTGCATGCATGTGGTAGAGAGAAAGTGACACAGACCCATGTTCATGTCATCATCCTCGAGGTCATGACCACTGTCATAGCGTGATTTCTTCTTGGGGTCTGAGAGCACAGTGAATGCCTCACCCACTTCTTTGAACTTCTTTTCTTCCTCCTTTTGCACTTCAGCACTTGCTCCACTGTGACGGTCTAAGAGGAAAAAAAAACCATTATGACACTTTTTGAAGTATTGCTTCCAGCCCTGCCATAATAGTTTATGGTCTGGACTTTGACTCTATCATTCAAAATAACATTTCCTCTGGTTCAATTGATGAGTTTAATGTTTTCTGTTGAACTTCAGTTCACAGATAAATGCTCAACAGTGCACTGATGAACTCTATCCACTTTGTTTTGTAACCTCCTCCCAACTTATAAGCACGGACAGTTGTTTGAATCTTCTTTGACTCTATCATTGTGGGTGCTCACAAATGTGTTGTTAGGACTGGACTATGATACTGAAGACTCGGATTAATGTATAAATAGGGTATACATTATAAATAGGGTATCCACACTCAAAACTGTCTTCCAACAGACTGAACAATCTGATTTTATAATCCATTAAATCAACCTGAATAGTAGAGGTTCACATCCTTTGTCAAGAGATATTTAATGTTGGATAACTCTGTTCAACACTACAGGGGGTTCTCGAGTTACGACACGGATCCGTTCCTTCAACAGTGATGTAACCTGAATTACACACATACCAATCCCACACACAGTTGTTAGATCCCAATCTAGAACATAAAACACAACTAAGCCACAGAAAAAGGAGAAGGACATAAATATACTGTACTTGTACATTGTTCTTGCGATTATAATAGTCCAAAAAGGTGGGGGACGCCAACTCCCTCACTCATACACAACAGTTTGTGAATGACAAATTCACAAACTGTTAAAAGCTAAAGAACACAAACATTTGTATGTCTGCAGGTATCATTACAATGTCCAGAAAAAACTTGAGAAAGCCAAATGTCCCCACTTAAAACAAGAATAATGTTGGAAAATGAAAATCGCTGCTGTTAAGATTTGAATATTGCTTTTATATATATTTTATATATATATATTTATATATATTTTTTATTCTTTACTAAGGACAGGCAAACCCATCAAAAGGATGAGCCAAGGTGCTCGGCCATATGAGATGTGACAGTCTTACACATGAAGTTGAAATATACTGGAATATTCATTTCATTTGGAATCTGTGCTGTAGGTGTGTTGTATACTTGTTGTATACTATTAGGTGTGTTGTAGGCGTATACTTGGCTGACTACACTTATGACAACATTGATATTTTAGTAAACACATGACTGCATGGAGCTCTACCTGGATGGTGCATAAGGGCTCGTTTGCGGTAAGCTTTCTTGATCTCATCTTCCGTAGCATTTTTGTCCACTCCGAGAACTTTATAATAATCTTTCCTTTTACTCTTTTTCAGCTCCAGCTGAGCAGTCTTCAGCAGGTGCTTATGTTCTGAATGGCAGAAGATTAAGGTGCAATGAAATGGAATCAGATCTATGCTCAAAACTGAAACGTTCAAATGCATTCTGCCTAGCACTTTCAGCACGCTTACCTTTGGTTTTCTCTGTCTGATAGACCTTTTCATAGTCTCGCACTGCTTCTTCATACTGCTCCGTGTCCATGTAACTGCAGATACAAAACACAGATCAGTGCGTTCACATTCACTCAATTACTCACAACATACACAATCATACACAAAATAGGCTCACCATTGGGCTCTTCTTAAGTAAGCTTTAATATAGGACTCGTCCAATTTAATTGCCTTTGTACAGTCTTCTATGGCCTGCTCCAATTTCTTTAACTAGAAGAAAACAGAAAGTTGTAGTTAATGTCTGAATATGGTATGTGTTGTGTAGCTAAGATAAAGATTAACATGAACCCAAAGCCATTTGTATGCAAATAGTATGTCCTTAAATATTTTAAAAATAGATCTAAAATGTGGAGAGTGAATTTCATTAGGATCATATAAATATCTAAAATTATGGGGCAGTCTACTATATGGCTTAACTCAGCCATGATTCAGATTAGAATACACCTTTTTACATAAGCCATGGAGTGATAGGATTTGTGTGATTCCTTAATGGGAATGGACCGTGAGCTTATTTCAGACTGTGTTTGGTAAAGAATGACAGAGATTGAAAAAAAAAAAAAGCAAATAGCCAGTAATGATGGAGGCGGCCATGCGTGAGAGGAAAAATTTATGTTGCTCGATGGGGCATCATATGAAATTATAATACAGGTCAGAAATTAAGTGTATGAGCATCACTGATTGCGTAGTTGCTGCCTGAATGGTTTATGGATACTAACATAGTTGTCCTTTTGCAAGGTGAAATCTGTCCTGACTGTAGGACCAAAGATGCAATAAATTATAATTACTAATATAAATGTACAGGTGCTGGTCATATAATTAGAATATCTACAAAAAGTTGATTTATTTCACTAATTCCATTCAAAAAGTGAAACTTGTATAATGTATACATTCATTCCACACAGACT
>JBBPDC010000028.1:6058523-6068628 GCA_037974485.1 Hemigrammopetersius urotaenia
GACTTCTGCCTGCCTGCCTGTTCCTTACCCCGAGGTAAATCACGAGGGCCAGTTAGACCTAGCCCTCGTGACAGTAATGGTCGTACTTGTTTGGAAATGTGTTGAAATGTGAAGTTATGCAGTTGGCTTTACACACCTTGTGTCTCCAGCAAACCACTGCAGAAAATGGTCCAATTAAATAAGTTTCTCTTCATTGCTGTGTCTATGCGTGATAAATCCAGAGGAGGACAGATGTAAAGGAACAGTACTGGACTCCACACCTGCTTAAGTACTGAACTGACTGTTCAGCTTTACAGTGTTCAGGAACTGACTCATCCCCCTCTGTAATCTTGTTTTCCATCAAAAAATAATGAACTGATATTCCTGCAAATAGAAAACATTTCAGTGAAGATTATGCACCTCTGTTTACATTCTGAGCTGCACATCTCTGTGCTTGAGAGAGCAGGAAAAACAGCACCCACAAAACATAAAAAGAATTTAATTTACACATTTTCATGAATCGTTCTGACCAAATGCTTTTTTAAAAACTTTTATTTACAGTTGTATTACGACTAGCTTGATTAAGAATTTTGCCTACTTGCAAAAGGGAGAAATTCTGAGGAGACAAGGCTCACTTTCAAGGAGATTCATTGAGTCATAAGGCTTTGTGATGTGATGTAATGTTTCATTTTTTATTCTTTAGCTAATAAGGTGTCATTCACTGATGTTCAGTATATTTTCACATGTTAAAACTTGAATGAGAAACAATAGAAACAGTAGAACATTTCTTTGTGTTATTTTTTTTTTTTCAATATATTAAATCCAACAAATCAACATTTATTTTTTTCAATATACAATATACATCAATATACATATATAATTATTAACTTATCATTAAAATTGCACACACTAATTTTCAACAAAATATTTGAACAGGGGTGTTGCACTGTGCACTTTTGCTCTGATACAATATCTAAAATAATGCAGGCAATATGAAAAACCTGTTAAATGAATCTCTTCCAGAAAAATTAACAAATTATGACAGAGATTGTAATCAAACATGAGAATAAAAATATAAAGGACTTTGGAAGGATGTCTAGAAGATGTGGTGAACGTGCTGGCGGGCAGGATTACTTTCATGTTTTCTTACACTACAAGATGGCGATGCAAAGTCTGTGGCTCTGTTTGAAATACCTGCTAGGTATAGTGATCCCCGGTGACCAGCCCTGCTCCTGAAGATCTGCTTTCAGCTTCAGCCCAGATCTTAACACACCTGATCCAGCTCATTCAAGTGGACTGAAGATTTGCTAAGAACACTGTGGGAGGAAGGTAGAGCTCCAAGAGCAGGGTTGGGTGACAACCTGCACAGACTGCACACATAGTAGTAGCACGGGGTGGTAAGAGATTAATGGATAAAATTCTTACTTAAGAATCAAATCCCACTTTCTACCACTGTGTTCTTGAGCAAGACACACAACCCTCAACAGGTTTAGGAACACTAAACCTGTAACCAATGATTGTAGGTCATTCTGGATGAGGGCATCTGCCGAATACCATAAATATAATTAAAATATAATTCTAATTAATAATTACATAATTAAAATAAAATGTAATTTAAATATAATAGTGAGCAAAAGTAATGAGCTAAAGTTAAATGAGCTCCTCTGGACATAATACTGCAGCAGAGCTTTATTCATAACATACCTAACCCTATAACACAGCATGAATTATCACAAAATAAAGAACCTCTTGGTGGTTGCACAGCACATGAGGGTCACTGATATACAGAACTGTACAAAAGTCTTAGGTACCTATGCAATTTCCATACATCTCAGCATGTGATAGTGACTTTCTGCTAGCAAAGTTAACATTAGAATAAATGCAAACAAACAAGAAAGCAGTAAAAAATGTTCTAAGTAGTTGATATTGTGTGAACTGGTGAGGAGAACACAGGTTCCGTTCCAGATTTCTCCTTGGTTGCTCCATCTGTTGGATTTGTGAAATTCCAACAACAGCTCCTGATTTAATTTTATGAATCTAGTCAAGCTAGGTTTCTGCTAAGAAAACTACAAGTAACGCTTCCGTAAGCACACACTAATATACTGAACATAGCATCACTATTTACTTTATAATGTATTTTTAACCTTATTGAGTATGTTTAGTAATATTAAGATAAAAAAGCACTCACTGTTCATTTAAAAGTCTTCAAATATTACTTTCACAGGTGCCTAAGACTTTTGTACAGTACTGTATACTATATTATGCTATGAAGTAGGGGGTGCATAGACCAGTCGATCTTACCTTGAGGACAAACTCATTTTAACCTGAGCTGTAAAATGTCCAGAATAGTTGAACATAGATATGACACGCAAGCCAAATGTTTGGGTTTGTCCGACCTGGTCCCCACAGTTTACTATGACCTTAAAAAAGCATGAAGGTAAGTAAATCCTAGTTAAGATCAGAAGTCCTTTTTAGTCCCAAACCCCCACATCCAGCTTCATAACTGCTGTAACGGTGTCCATTCTCTGGCTGTCCGGACTCTGCTGGAACTGTGCCAGCCTTGCTCCTCAGGGAGAAAGCCACAGAATTGTTTTTTTATTTGCCCTTTATCTCTCTTTTTATGGTGCAGGTATTTCATTTCATTCTTGGCTAAATCTGCAGTGACCTTAAAATGGGGGCTGTTCCCTCCGGCAGTATATCTCTGATAAAAGTGTGTGTCTGGTTGTGTGTGTGTGAGAGAGAGAGAGAAAGAGAAAAACTGAAAGTGTGTGTGTGTGTGTGTGTGTGAGAGAGAGAGAGAGAGAGAGAGAGAGAGAGAGAGAGAATGACTGCATGTGAGACAAAATATGACTGTGCACACAAGAGAGAAAATATGATTGCGTGTGTGAGAGAGAGAGAGGGAATGTGTGTGTGTGTGTGTGTGAGAGAGAGAGGGGGAATGTGTGTGTGTGTGTGTGTGTGTGTGTGTTTGTGTAAAAGGCCAAGCGAAAGACAGAGAGCTTCGGTGAGTCAGAACTTACAGCCCAAAGACTGAGAAACACAGACGGCCAAACACAGGAGCATCAGTAACTGTAAAAATACCATATCAGACTGTAAAATAATACTTTACAAGTTAGTAAAAAAACAAATGAATCTTGAATCGGTAGAGTGTGAAGGTGCTTCCTGTGTAATACTGAATAAACATCACTACAAACCAACTGAATATTCTGGGAATTCCTATAATCAAGAGGCCAGTAAATATGTTTTATTGTCTTAGTTAACGGGTTTATAAAGCTCGCTCTTCATTAAATGTGATTCCAGTGCTGCAGTGCTTCTGCAGAACCCCAGAGGGTGGTTTATGATGAATGTTAATAAATAACTCTCTTTATTAAACATGGGTCGTTTTATCATATTGTGGTTGGTCAGCATTTCATAAAAGCCATAAACCAGTAGAGGGCCAGTGTTGGTGATTACACTGTGGTCAGCTTAGCATCAAGAGTGGCTTTAAATCAAATAAAATCACTAACACAAGACCTCAAGCGGTCCATTGCTGCAATACAGAATATATTAAGAGCAAATTAAGCTTCTGGCCTGTGAGGAAGGGAATTATGTGGGTTGGTGTGAAGAGTGACAGAGAGTTGAGGGACCGGGGTGGGGAGTAGTCAGACAGGCTTCAGACTTCAGGGCTGTCTTGAAAGCTCTGTCATTATGAAGCATGGCATTGGGATGAGCTGTCTTAGTCCTGCCAATAATCAGCTCCCACAAGCCCCAGAAACAACAGACAGAGACTGAAGTGGAAGATCTAATTGATTTATTTCTCTCTCTCTCACATTCATTCTTATTCACACTCATACTCTGTACAGAGAAACAGCAAAACCAACAGAAGGATGAGCGAGGATCAAAAACACCTTTTTCACCTTTAACTGCTCTTAACAGACTCAATGACAATAATACAATGGACAAATAACACACAAGTTTCCATCCATAAATACTGGCCATGTCCCTTTTGAAAAGAGTACTGGTCATCTTCTCTTGTGACCAAACATGGTTTAGAAACGTCTGATTAGACTGGTGTGATGTGGTGAATCACAAATTACAGTTTCTTTCTACAATCCCTGGCAAAAATGATGGAATCAACACAATTAAAGGATGTTCACTTAGCTTTTAAAGTTAGAAATCAAATAAATAAGTCACAACACAAAACCCATTTTGTTTAGGAGCTGAATGGTCTGGTTTTGTGAAACAGATGTTAAACAAATTAAATTGAAGAAAATATATGGAATCATTCAAATCCATGAGGATCACTTTTAGCCCACTGTGACCTTGTTCTTCTCTGTTTAGGTGTAAGTGCTAGTCTTCCTTTGGCTTCTCTGTGTATAAATCCCTTTTCATTACTCCAATTTCCTACAAACACACACTCCTGGTTCCATCCATTTGTTTTGTTGTGCATTTTCTTTTTTCTTGGCTTTAATATTGCTTTGAGTTTTCTTCGCTGACTCCTCTGACATTTTCCATGGTCTACCCTTCCCATCCGTTTATAAACTCACTATTTTGTTCATACTTGCCACAAATATTACACACAGCCTTCCAACACTTTTACCACACTGTTATTTTTACAATCCCTTCCATTACTTCAATTGACAATTATCTTGTTGACCACATTTTCTTTTAACAAGTGCTTTTGTTTTAACTGCTAGTGCTTTCTTTTAACTGCAGACTCATTTGCATTTTTCAGACTTGTGGTGCTATTTTAGACAAGAATTTTTAGAACTTGCAAATTCTAAAATTCAGATTAGGAGATTTTAAAAAATGGCAAAAATAATTTATTTGTTTGAGGTGTGTTTCGTGAAACCAGAATGTCCTCTAAACAAAAACAGCGGCGTGTCATATCTGCAATTTGTGTGTTTGCTATGAGGTAAAACATCTTGTAAATATTGTGACATCATTTTTTTCCAGGGGTTGTAGACAGACAGACAGACACACACTTACATACACACACAGATTTCACACACACACACACACACACACACACACACACACACACACACACACACACACACACATAATCCAGATGAGAATATTACACAGATGTATATGGCAGGCTGAATTTGTGCTTTTTGACCATGTGCTCATGTCTGTGGTGTGTGTGCTTCTCTGTGAGTGATGGAGATTGTAGAATAATGGTCTCTTGGCAAGTAAAACCTAAGAATTAGATCATTTTTTTCTCATGGCACTGTTGAGGAAATATCTGATTATTCCTATTTGTAGGGATTATATAAAGTAATCTAAACAAGTCAAATGATATTTCTGCTTGAGGGATTCCTCCTTCCATCCTACAATTTCTTAAAAATGCCTTCATCCGCCAAGATGTTTTTTCTAAGTGTGTGTGTGTAGCAGGTCTGGGACCACAATTAGTAATTTATCTGTAATTGTCACAAAGTTTCATAAGCATGGTCCCGTCCCTGTGCATTCAAACGCATGACCAAATAATGAGAAGCCATGATCCCTGATGTGGAAGATGACCTGTCATTGTTAATGGTCTGTAAAACGCAAGACTCTGTGTAAAGGCCTTAAGCCTTTGTTGAAATGAAGACTGCCCACGATATACTGAATGTCTCTGTAAAATGTCCATAGCCGTGAACAATGAAAAACGAATGAATTAAATTGAATGTTTTTCAAAACTACTTATTGCCCCAGCCGCAAAGTGATTGTGAAAGGTGTGTTCAAATTGTTGTACATAACCAAAATCAACCAAGTTATGATAAAATCTGTACACAACACATCTTACAGGAGCTAAGGGATAGAATTCGTGGCGGTGCTGCAGCAGAGACAGGCTGTTTCTGATGAAGGAATCCAGCAGATGATCCTAGCAGCTGCCCCTTTTTTCACATAATGAAAAAATAAAGAAAATTCTAGCTCTTTGAAGTTCCAGCAAAGTACGCTTGTTGAAGTCCTAAAAACAGCAGTTGTGTATGAGTGTGTGTGTGTGTGTGTGTGTGTGTGTAAAGTGCTGGAAAATGCCTTTGTCTGTCTCGTCACTCCTGGCAACTGATGTTGCCATGGCTGCCCCCTGTCATACTAGACGTTCCATTACACAGATTCAATCTCACCAGAGTGCAAAATAAACCCAAGAAAATGTCACAGACCCCCCCTCTCAGAGCTTAACACCCTGCCTGTACAAAACCAGGGAGCGAGAGACAGAGGCAGACAGAAAAAAAAAAGAATGAGAGAGAGAAAGAGCACAGGATGGCCAATGTCACAGAGAAAGGTACAAATCATGGCTAAATTTCCATTTTTATACAAAAGGAAAAGTGTATCCAACTTCATTATGGCTATTACAGCTCCAAAACAGTGTTATTGCTCAAAATACAGAAGGGGGGAGACAGGCATAACAGAACAGAGGAGTTCAAGGACAATTCATGAAAAACAAAATCAAGCCAGTAACTTAAAAAGGAACTTTACTGATTTGTTTTTATCTCTGTATAATTACGTGGTTGAGATGTAAACAAAGTCAGAGTGGACTGAAGTGAAATGCTTTCTTCTAGAGAAACGTACTGAGACAGAATTGCTAACAGTGGTGGTGGGAACCACATGGCCAAATGCTTATAAAAGCTCCATCGCAGGAAGTTATTAACACAGAATGGTTATGAATGAATTCGGTTATGAACAGAATGGTCTTTCATGATAAATTTGAGAGAAAATGTAGGCCTAAAATGTATTTTGCCATTATCAGTATTACCATATATTACATATAAATCGCACCTCTCAGAAGGTTACTGGTCAATTAATAAAATGGCTGTACTCATAATGGATCTATCACCACCACTGTAAAGAAATCTGTGTTGGTACCTTACTCCAAATTGCACCACTGCACATCAACACCCCTCTAAATGGTTTTGTTTGGGTCTCGACCAATGAATTATGCAGAAATTTGAAACCAATCAGTGGAATTTCCCTTTAAACTTGGTAGTTAGTACACAGCTAGAAAGCTAGCAACATTATGACCCAGCCAGGCCACAACGTGCTTTGGCCTGTCAATCATCTCCACAACAGCAGTTCTGGAGGCACTTCCAGAGCCTGAAGTGACCTACAGGCCAGCCACACTTCATTCACATTTAACCCCATATATCCAGGTTAGTGTGGGCTCACCAGGATGTACAAATAATATCAACACACACACACACACTCACGCGTAGAGAGAGAAGCAAGAGTATTCAAAAGTTCTGAAAATCCAGGAAAAGTCATAACTTTGTACGTCCTATCTTTAACACAGCTGAGTTTTTTCTGATCCAGGTTCTGTCCCGTCTGAGCAAGTTCCAGTATGGCTGATGGTTATTTCTGTCCATGGCATCGGGGCTCCTTCGGGGACACTCTCTCCTCAAATGGAGCAGAAACAGGAGCCCTGAGTCGCCCCTGAGATGCTTTTGTGACTTTGGAGCTTTCATTTACTTCCATTTTGTCATCCCCAAACTAAATACATTACCTTATTTTCTGAGCGTCTTTTCATCTTTCAAACATCTTCATACATATTGACAAAACAACTAAAGACTCTCAAATAGAAACTGTTCTTATTATAACCATAATGACAATAATGAATCTGATAAAGACTCTATATACTCTATTTTTTAGAACTACAGATAAGATTTAACCTAATAGACTTAGACTTTTTTTTAAACATAATTTTCATAAAAACTTTGCAAAATACCTTAATATTTCAGAACATGGAAAAACAGCAACAGACGAATGAAAGTAGTGAGTATAACACAAACAGAGCAGCAACACCCGTCACAGCAGATCCAGAATCAGAAGTAAGAAGAACTCACTGATACTGGGTCAGATTCTGCCATATGTTTCAATACCGTTTCCAAAACATGCCCTTGTTGACTTTTCCTCATGACAAGTGGCCAGGGCTAGTGGCTAGAGGATGTTTTACCTTTGTTCACCAATTTTAGTCAGAGACAATTCTACCCGCTAACAAGGTCTCCATCAGACAGTGTTGTATATTTTGTATAGAGTAGTTTTTTTCTCATATGAATGTGTTTGCATGATCCTCTGCAATCAATTATGTTTTCTGATTCTGATACTAAGAAGGTTGAAGGCTAGCATGTATTTCCTACGAATAACCTGAACCTAACATTCAATTCAATTCAATTTTATTTATATAGCGCTTTTAACAATGGTCATTGTCACAACATTTGAATTGCTATTTGCCTTATTTATCATTGAAGCGTAAGTGTCCATTTGTCATACATGGACACACCACAGCACAAAACACTAAATTCTTTTTCTGCATTTACCCATTCACTGAACCACGGTGTACTGCTAGCTGTATAGCCCTTAGCCTGCTAATTAGCAAGCTAGCAGAGCAAAGCAGCAAAGTTACATCAGCAGTCATGCTAGAGCTGTGAGGCAAATTGAATGGTGTAGGTATAAAAGTATTTTAAAGTATTACATTGCTCTGGCTTATAAAAGCAGCTTCATCTGACATTTTTTTAAGCATGATAAAGAATCTGAGTCAGATCGCAAGCAAAGTGGCTCCTTATAGTCACGAGTGAATCACAGCATGGCACACAGTGTTAAATTCTTTCTCCGCATTTAACCCAGTGAAGTAGTGGACAGCCAGGAACACAGCGCTCATGGAGCAGTGTGTGGGGACAGATTCTTGCTGAGGGGTACCTCAGTGGTGCCACTTGCAGTCCTGGGATTCAAACCCACACATTTCTGATTGCAGGGGCAATGCCCTAACCACTAGACCCCAGCTGCTGCTGATTTGTTCCCTTGTTCCTCCATGAAAACAAGCTGCACTTGAGCTAATGCAGTATTGCAAAGACACTTCAGATGGTTGTTGGTGACGAACCCCACACACACTCCCTCACCCCCAAAAAGAAATCAACAGGGGCATGTTAGAAACTAGTGAGGCTGAGGATTGGATTAGATTAGAATAAGAAAGCAGATCTGACTGTGCTACAGGCTCCAGACAGCAGAGGGCACAACTGCACCACACTCAATAGGGGATTGATGGAGCGCGTACAACAGAATGAAGTCTCGAGATCAGGCTCTGACTGGTTATTTGTCACACACACACACACACGCACACACGTATACACACAGAGTTTCACACACAAATTACATGAGGAGTGTTCAGATCTTAATCAAGGCGGGGTGGGAGACAGATTTTGACGGACAGGCTGACCTTTGTGAGGCCTTAATGAAACAATACCGAGAGCAAACTACATTGACATGAAAGGCCACATCAAACTGTGACTACTGCCATCATCTTTGTGTGTGTGTGTGTGTGTGTGTGTGTGTGTGTGTGTGTGTGTGTTTGCCTGACTCACAAAATCACCTAATCTATGCAGAAGAAATTGGAACACTGATTGAGCATGAATGTGTGTGCGCGGGTGTGTGTGTTAGCAATAGAGGACTGATTTGCTCGCAAATTGTCATCTCAATCCGTTACACTCGCACTCGGCATAACTCCATGATGATTACCCATGATGCAAAGCAGCAGCTCTTATGGTTGAATCTGGGGAGGTTGGGGGGCGAGCAATAACATGTTTGTTCGTACTGAAGAACCATCAATTTGAAATGAAAATGAAAGGCATAAAACTCTTATTAAATGAAAAAAAAGTCAAAAGATTAAAAAATGTGTTTATGAGGCATTGAGTAAAGGGATGTTTGCATTTGTCTCACTAAAAATTAGCTCTACGTCTCTAATATTATTGTTCTTCTAATAAATTACACAAAAACCTATGAGTCATGTCTTACAAAGTCAGACAGGAGGTCCCAGCCAGAGGCTCCACTCATTCCCAATGCTGATATTCCCAGGAGGCATGGCCTATCACTTAAACCCTCACTGAAGGAACGAAGAGGGGTGGGCGGGTCAATGAGGTCCCTAGGGCTCTGTCCACAGCTTGGGGATGTTTGGTTACTCTCCTCCTTATGCATCCATTGTCTTATTTTCTCTTGAGTCATCCATCTCTCACCTTCTATTTCTTGCTTTCTACCTTTCTGTGCTGCATAGTTCAAGAGTGACACTTTAGTAAGTGTCACAGTCTTAGAGGAGAGTGCAGGGAGTGTGTGTGTGTGTGTGTGTGTGTGTGTGTGTGTGTGTGTGTGTGTGTGTGTGTGTGTGTGTGTGTGTGTG
>JBBPDC010000028.1:6085808-6111349 GCA_037974485.1 Hemigrammopetersius urotaenia
TGTGTGTGTGTGTGTGTGTGTGTGTGTGTGTGTGTGTGTGTGTGTGTGTGTGTGTGTGTGTGTGTGTGTTTGTGTGTATGTTATTAGAGGGTTGTAAATGTAAACATGGCTTGTCCTGCATTAAACTTTTCAGCTGCTGGAATGAGTCACTTAACACAGAAGCCCCTCTTCTTTATCTCTCTACCTCACTGCAACCTCTCCAGCTCTTTCTCTGTACTTTTTTCTCTGCATAATCTCTCTTTGCTTCTGTGTAATCCCTTTTTCTTTACCTCCTCACAATCTCTCTCTCTTTCGACTTCTAACTGTCTGCCTCCCCATAATCTCCAGTCTCTCATTACCTCCTCCTACTCTCTCTCTACTTCTATATCTATAACTCCTTATAATCCCTGTTTTTTACCTCCTCATGATCCATATCTCTCTACTTCTACATCTCTACCTCCTCATAATCCCACTCTCTTTACCTCCTCGTAATCTCTCTCTACTTCTGTATCTATACCTCCTTATAATCCTCCTCTCTTTCCCTCATAATCTGTTTCTCGCTATTTCCATCACTCTACCTTCTCAGAATCCCCTCCTAATAATCTCTCACGATCTTTCTCTCTACTAATAATCTTTCATTTTACCTCCTCATAATCTCTGTCTCTCCTTACTTTTATAACTCTACATCCCCATAATCCCTCTGCCCCTCTTCATAATCTATACCTCCCTACATCTATATCTTTACTGCCACATAAATCCCTCTCTATACCGTCTCATAATCACACTCTTTTACTATAACTTCAGAATCCCTCTTTCTTTACCTCCTCATAATCTATATCTCTACTTATCTCCTCAGAATATCCATCTCCGTTTCACTTTACCGTCTGAAAATCACTCTTATCTTATTTACTACCTCCTCATAATCCCTCTCGTTACCTCTTCACAAGCTCAATTACATGAAAATATCCAATTTTCCTCTGGGAACTTGAACTCTTCACCTTTGTTCTTGTTTCCTTTTTTAAACAGAACTTTCAGATCTGATTTTGAATGACCTGAATCCGACATATAACTACATAGTAAATGAAGGTTCTAGTTAAATTACATTCAATTATAAAATTCAGCTTCTTCACTTTATATATTATATGATTAGTACTTTAATATTTCATATATATCTTCTTTTACTTTCATTAACTGTATCAAAAAACAAAGTTTAGGATTATTTTTATTTCAAGGAGATAAAGAACATTAGGGGATAAAGAATATTCATTAAGCTCCTTAAATTCTAGACTCATTATTCGGTAATTAAGTAAGGCATATTATGCAGAAATCGGCATAAATGATCATGAAAAAAATCAGGAAATGAAAGTGTTTAAAGAGCAGTGTTTCCCCCTCCCAATAAACAAGTGGGTCAAATTTGCTTGTTGCACCACTTAGATAAGACACATGTTATTATAATATGACTGGTCCACTAATATTTGCTTCCTAACATTCAGCTAGTGTGTGATATGTGCTTAATTTGGGCCAGAAATGTGTGGATTTTGCAAAGTAGTTCTGTGTGATAAAATTAACTGACAACACCCCATATGACTCTGAATTTGTCTATTACTTGACCTGACAAAGTCTGGAGGAAACTGATGTAGTTTTATTAATAAGAAATCAGATACTTCAGAATGATAAAAATAAACCCCAAAAATATATATATATATTTTATTTATTTTATTTAATTACCTTAAAGCTTAGAAGCAGTAGAAACTGATTAAAATGATGTTATGTAACACATGCAGTATTATGTTGACTGCAACGTCACACAAGTCTCAGGAGCTTAATCGGATGTAAAGGGCAGCATTTATGTATCTAATGTGCATAGCCTCTGTGTGCGTGTGTGTGTGTGTGTGTTTGTGAGCATACACATTTAGAGTGGCTGCAGTGTTTCAGGCCAGCCTGCTGTCATAGGCTCTACTTAATGTATGGGTAATGTCAGTGTGAACACACACACACACACACACACACACTGAGACACACACACACCCACACACGCACACACGTACTGCTGTCTTCAGTACATCTGAGCAACCTTTAGTCTCAAGGTTGAATCATCTACTTAAATTAATTAATTTTGTAGTAATTACGTTTTAAAGTTTTACAGTTGACCAAAAGTATATGAACAAAGGTATACCCTGTTACATTGAGAGCGAGAGAGAGAGAGAGAGAGAGAGAGAGAGAGAGAGAGAGAGAGAGAGAGAGACTGTGTGTAGTGTAGTGTGCTCTCTGGCTTGAAAACATATGGAGATGGGTCACGGCCAAACCTGCGAATACTAATTGGACCCAGGGGTCAAAAATAATTGTCCTGTGAGTTGTAAAAAAAAAAAAAAAATTCACTCACTAGAGAAGACGGTAGTTTTCGCAATGAATTCTAACATTAGCAACTGTACACAAAAACAGTAGTTTTAAAAATGTCACTAAAGGCTAATCTCCTAGGCAAGGTGGCCCACCAGGGTGAAATTTCTTGAGCATCTGGTTACTAGGACTGATCGGACATCTATCTGTTCGTAAAAAAGCTGAATGCTACCAAGATGCTACTGGAGACAGATGGCTCAGACACTTCAGGCAGTCTAAGACAAAGTAGAGACTCATCTGAGCCAAATGTAAATGTATCTGTTCCTTTACATGATCTTAACACCTCCCAAACGACACTCTTTCAGTTTTCAGTTCAATTCAGTTTAAGTCCTTCAGGTGATAAGTTGAAACCGCTATATTAAAAAAAATGCAACTGAAAACTCAAGTATTCAACATTTCACATACTGTTGCTAATTATGTAGTAGTGTTCTAAAAATACTGATGACATCCATGGCATGCACAGAAATGCATACTGAAAAGTAATCAATCAACCCATAAAATAGCGCCCCGTGAAGCTCTTCTTTTGTGGATATTATAGAGGTTCTGATATAATCCTGATTCATGACTCAGTACTCATCCAACACTTTTTCAAACAAGGGGGGCTCTACTCACAGCCTGATAACTACTATGCATTTAACATTATAAACACACAATATATGGAACTGAAGTTTTGCTTCATAGTGTTTCAAGTTAGCACTCTGGCCACATGCTAATATTTTGAGCTAACACATTAGCAACAAGCTAACATGCCAGTCACAATACAAACATAGAATATATGACCTATTTTGCATTGTTTTTGACTCAAAGACAGATGCTGGTCAGTGATGAGTCAAAAACAGATGACTGGAAAAGAGAAACGGAGACAGAGGGGTAGAGGGGTAGAGAGGTAGAGAGGTAGAGAGAGAGAGAGAGACCGCACACCCCTAGCACACAGAGTGACCGCAGGGTGCATGATGAGCCACTTAAGCCTCGTCCACACAGATGTTCGAATCTTGGATCAATGAAATAAAATCTTGGCTCTGAACGTCATACACGTTTTTGTTACATTTTTAGCTGCGTCTGATTGACTTCAGTGAGGAGTTACAATGCTGTTCGTCTGACGCCGTTTAACGCCAGCCTGCAGCCCAATGTGTAGTTTTGTGTTTTCACATGTGGGGGCAGTAATTATTCGGTCCTAGCTACAAAAACGTACATGCATACAAACACAAACAAAAACAGACAAACACAAGTTCATAAGACCCAGTGTGAACAGTGAGAAGCTGTACATGCACAATTCTTGCAAGTTCCTGATTTGTGATTTGCACTGGTGTAGAGGATGAAATATTAGTTGATACACTTAGAGGTAAATATTACTTCACGTTCTTGAACTGCACTGATTTAATTGCCTGTATCAGATTATTTATATTGGCTGAGGGGAAAGCCCAGTAAACATCAATACTCTCTCACTGTGAAAACTTCACTGTAATAAATATCTTTGACCTTTCTAACCATGATGTAGTCATGTAACTGAATTTCAATAATTCACCCTGAAAAAATATTAAGTACCGCAAAAGACCCCACATCTTCCCCCAAAGGCCAAAGGAGAATGAAAGGACCAGTCAACAACTGTGGATACTGTGGTACACAAGGACAAAAATGTCAGGAAAACCATGTGCATGTGTGTGTATTCTTTCATGAAAGCCTGCAGGGGGTGAACAGCAAAAGTGGCACAGTTAGCCAGGTTAAAGAGAACTCTGGGAAAAGAGGGGGGATAGAGAGAGCGGGGTAGAGAGAGAGCAAGAGAGCGAGAGAGAATTGCTATCCAGCAGAGAAACTACAAGCGCTCTGAACAGTTATGCTTTGCTGTTACCCTTGTCAGGCAATACAGGGACAATGGAGCTTGTGTTTGTGTTTGCACTGAGAAACAGAATGACCTGTGCTTCAATTTTTCAGAAAGAATAAGTGTCTGTATACAAAAATCCATTAATCTATAAAACATGTCGCTTTCAACTGTAAAAACATGTTTACCATTTTCTTCACATGTACAGTAACTGCAATCAACAATCCCAGAGCAATTTTTAAGTTCTTATACTTGTCCTGATGACCAAAATAATTTATTTAAAATATACATTCTCAAATTAATCAGTTTAGAGATTAGTTCACAATTTTAATGATAAACTGAGTATCCACAGGCCATTATAAAGGCGTGCTCAGCGGTCTGTACACTCTTCACAAGGGGGAGTTGATTTTGATCTAAAGAACTCAAAAGAGAATTCAGATTTAGTGTTTATCAGATGACGAGACAAGTGTGATAGGATTTCTGCTCACCTAAACGGCAATAGCAACATGAACGTATCTTCAAAATGAAAAATCAGTGATTTTATCATTAATGTGGCTGGTTCACTGAACACAAGTGAAGTTCTAATTTCATCGCAAGTGAAAAAACTTTGGAAGGTGAATATAAATCTCGCAGATGCTTTGACTATTTACATGACTTTTATTTCAGTGTTTAATTTGCATCCATTGCTAGGGGCTTTTCATAGCTTATATAAATCAGTTAAATCAGTTCACCATACCCCCTTAGTATACTGAACAAACTAAAGAACCTCAAAATGTATTTTAATATTTTGATTTGTGTAAACATCTCTTAATATATCTCTTTTCAGCTCTGTAACAAATAAGCAAGTTTGCAAAAGGAAAGTTTCAAGTCTATGCATTGTGTAGATGTGTATGGCATGAGGATTTTTGTAGCCAAGGATGTTGTAGGATATTTTGAAGGATATCAAGTTATGTTGAACTGACTAGAAAGTTTGTTTCATATCCCAGCTATTTAAGAAAAAAGGGGATTCTTAATTTTTTTCTTTTTCTATTGCAATTGCAATGCCTTTTAAAATGTATTTAAAATTTCCCCTCAGTCTTGAGTCCTGGGCTCACAGCTCAGTGCTGATTTCTGTCCCATGGCTTAGTTTTATTATTAAAAAAGGTGTCACTCACCATTAAAATCACATCAGCTTGTGATTGCAATTATATTACTTGTAATTATGTTAAACCATTTTGTTTTCTGCTGGGATCTAACCAGATTACGAGTTTAAGAAATCCAGGACCATTCATTTAGAAAATCACTTCCACCCCTCAGCCCTCTACTTTTAGGGGATTGTACATTAAAATGGCACTGAGTTTTCCTGGAGTAAGCCACGGATTTGTACAAATTTCAGTTATGCAACATAATATCGAAATTACAACAAGAATTGATGAGCATATTTAAAGTTTTCTTTGTCCAAATACAAAAACAATATTTCAGTGATCAGTAGTATCGATATGCTTGTATGTCTTTTGGGAACCTTTTCTGAGTCCCCAGCCCTGCTGAGGCCTGCAGCGATCATGACACGGTAGGCCTTATGTCCCTCCAGCATGCTTCATATTGACCTCTGTCATGCCAACTGCAGTCACTTATTATGTTCACAGTCATAACTGCTTTTAAGTCATGCATGACATTTAAATGAAGCAGAGAATGTGTGCCAAGGACAAAGCCAGACAGCAAGAAACAATTAAAAGGCCATTAAATAGGCCATGCTAAAGCTATTTAGGGAAAAGGAGAGGGAGAGAGGGAGAGAAATTGAAAGAGAGATCGAGCGAGGTCAAGAAACAGAGGGGGATTGAGAGAGTGATCAAAAGAGAAATAAAGAAAGAGGTTGGCGAGAGAGAAAGAGTGTATAATGCATTATATAGCAAAGTTCTGAGGTCTTTACTTCTATGCAGTAGGGGAATTTATATAATAAAGTTCCCTGGTTCATCTAATTCTTATCACAACCATTCTGCATTGTGCAAAAGTCAACAACAAAACAAGAATCACCACGTTATAATCAATAAAGATTTTTACACCATCCACAGGGGGGTGATGCAATGTAATGTTCCACCTTAAAAAAAAGATGAAGAGAACCTAATCTGCAGTACCATCTGCATCGTAGCACCCCTAGTAAACAAGAACAAAGCAGGCTGTAAAAATACATTCTATATTGCGTATGATATGAAGATGATATAAAGAAACAAAATATTTTCACAATTTTTTACTAAAATCTATATGCGTCACAATTGTTGGCACTGATTCATTTGATATTTGTGCAGCCTCTCTTCGTACAGATGATAGTGCAGAGTCTTCCCCTGTGATGTTTAATGAGACTGGAAATCACAAAGCAAAGCGGTCTGAGACCTTTCCTTCAGATTCCGAGGTCCATGCCTGTGGACTCTTCAGTCAATTTCTCAGGTTTTCTAAAAGTGTTTAAGTCACGGGACTAGGATACCCTCAGCAAAATCTTGCTTCTGTGTTTAGTGAACCATTTTTTGGTGATTTTGTTGTGGGTTTAAGATCGTTTTCATACTGGAAGACCCAACCTACCGGTTCTGATGAATGCGATTTAATGCCCGCATTACTTGATAGATGATAAAATCATGTATTAGAATAAGTTCCTTTGGAAGTAAAACAGCTCCACAAGATCACAGATTCACCACCATACTTCACAGTGGGGTACTTCTCTGCATGAATATTTTTATGTCAAAGCCACCTCTGGTGCGTGTTGACAAGAAATTCTATTTGGTTGCATTAATATTTGGCAAATGCAAGGCACTTACGTTTTTGGTCCTTGCCAGAGGTTTTCTTCACACAGCCCTCCCAAATAACTTGTGTTCATGTAGGTGGTTTCTGATTGTGAGCTGGAAGACACCTTAATCTCCTGTTGCTAATGGGCATTTTCTTATTGCCATTTCAAGAAACTTTGCTATACTGTTATCAAATTATGCCACAGACCCGTTCCTTCAACAGCGATACAACCTGAATTTTGGTGTAAGCCAAAACACACCCTAAGACACTTACTGATCCAAACACAGCTATAAAATCATAAAAACACAACCAGTTTCAAGTTTTATTGTCATATACAGATAACAGTGTAGCATCATTACCCATAATGAAATTCTTAAGAATCAGGTTCCCCCAACTTTACATAAACATATAGAAAGGTATACAGGTAAACTGAAAAAAGGTACCAGTCACAGAAAATGGAAAACTCCCTCACTCAAATGCCACATTACTGCATATTCTCCCACCGCACGCAACCAAACTCGAGACTGTTGTAACTTGAGGACCCCGTATTCACTTGTGTTTCTCATAAAGCTTTCAGCCTGTGTGATACTTAAATGAAAATTAAATGAACTGCTCACTCAGATGAACTTTAAAACATGAAATACGACTGAAAAAAATACTTTAGATAGATTTTATTTATAAGGATTAGAATTACGGCACACATAGATCAGAGAAAGAAAATATTCCTTTCATGGTACGATTTAGATCTTTTTTTAAACCCTTGTGCTTCAAAAAATTTTAGATTTTTGTTATTTTTTAAATGAAAGGTCAAAAGGATCATTTTTGAAAGAAGATATGACTCTATTCAATTTTGTTTTCAATTAACCAGTGAAACCAAAGCTGGAAGGCAGGTTGGGGGACCCATGATGTGAATGTGCTAGAATATGTTGTTCATTGGCATAAGTTTAACACAAATAGTTACATCAAATATTCTAATTACAATGCTTATTCTGCATGATGTATTGTCACTTTTTTTGCTTTGCAATATTACAATATTCTGCTGCTTAGTTACTGTGGCCCTGCATGTTTCCTCGAGGGTTTCGGCGTGAGGTTCAGCCTTTCACAAATCAACCAAATTTAGAATTTACCGCCATACATATGGACCACAAAGCAGCACAGAACTTGCTTGCAACATTTAGATGCATAACAAACAGCACAAAAATTTTGCACTGATGTGTTGGGAGCAACAGTAGTGCCTACATGGACACTGTGAGAGTCACGCTGTAGGAAAGCCAAATGAAAGCCAGTCATTAGAGGCAAGGTAGTCATCCAGCGGGGTCTGTGAAACATGGAAGGGTCAGACACATGCCCAGACTTTGCTGGGAATAGCGATTTCACAAGACTGCATATGACTGTAAAAGCAAGTACTGGATTGAAGTGACAACTGCAATCATAGTTTTGTTTATCTGAAGACCTTTCCTCTAAAGATGAGGCAGCTAAAGGGGGGCTCTATCTACAGAAGTAAACAAAGAGCTAATTATTTTGACTAATCATTATAATATAATATTTTTTTAGCAGCTGGAAAACTCAACAGTTTGCTTGTCTCCACTACTCCACTCCAACGTAACTGCACCTGAGTGTATGACTCAGTCTAACTTAGCGACTTTGTAGTGGGGAAATGAGTCTGTCCCGGTGTGTGACTGAAGTACCAGCATGTTGCCATTGCCGCAGCCACAGAAAATGTGTGTAATTAGTGGTAGTTACGTTACTTTAGTCAGCCGTAAAGTGTGTAGATATGTTTAGTAGTTACTGAAAATCTGGCTAGTAGCTCGGATAAACCAGCCTGGATCTAAGAGGTGAAATGCACTCTCACCCCCCACCTAAATAATAACCTGCTCTGTTTACCTGCTACATCTTTTGCTTGTTTAATAAAAAGTAAGTTAATTTAAATAGAGTATAAATAAGCTCTACTGTAATACAGCCTCTGCTTCATGTATGGGTGACAGCAGGGGCATTTTAATGTGGGTGGGACACCCTGGTTGGGAGGCGTTGTGCCCTCCATGCCTCGCATATCTTCCTCATATAAAATGTGGGTGTATACATTTGGGGGACAAAAGATTTTTAAAGGTAGTATACTGGTTCCGGCGCTCATGGGTGACAGGGAACGAAATCAGGCTTCCCAGGTGAGTCACCAAGGCGTTGGATCAGATGATTGATTTGTTGAATTCTTTTTTTTTTTTTTTGCGCCGTGGCAAGCTGTCACAGTGAAATGTTAGAAACGGAAACACTGCCTCATGCTTTGTTCCACCCGCATTCATAATTTTTTTTAACCATTTGGCTAAATCTGGCCCATTTACATTACAAAGGATGCTGATTAGGATGCATCATCCCTGTCATCCCAGGCAAACTAAAGTAAATTCAGTTCTTGGAGCTCAACCAGGCTAATAAAAGCATCGACACACGTCATCTGGAAAACCATGTTGACGTCCCTTCATAAAACTTAAGTCCTTCACCTCACATCCCCTCGTCCTCCCACATTGTGTCGGTGATTCACACAGCGCTGAGCCGATTGTGCAGCCAGACGGAGATGGAGAAAGAGGTGAAAATAGACGGACGTGTACAGAGAAGGAGCGTTAGAGGAGAGAAGCTAAAGTCAAGAACTTCATCGTACATGAACCACAACTGTGAGTCAGCTCGGTCCGCACGTCACTGCCTCCTCCAGGGCCATTCTCAGCTCCAGGCCACTTCAGGCCCTCTCAGCCTGCTGCAGCCGCCCTGCAAAAACCCAAGCCGGGTGACCCAGGCAGCTCTGGGGTCAGCTGAGTGGATATGGAGGAGGACGTGTTCTGAGTTCAGGATGAGCAATTGTGTATGTGTGTGTCCGGACAGCCTCATTAATGCCGTTCACTGCAAAACAGAACAAGCTCCAGAGTTAAATCCAAAGATGAGTTTAAAACACATACACATTCCAAAATACCTCCTCTGTTTTACTCACATATTTACACAGATACACCAATCATGAGTCAGGTAGAGAATCCACAAATATTTAGCCATATTTTGGCTGTAAAAAGCGACTGTTAGCATTAACTAAATGGCCTTTAAAACCAAAATACTATACAGAGAATTAACCAAGACTGTCAGTTAATCCTGATATAGCACCATTCAAAGGCAGCGAAAAATCTACCTTATTTCTGGTACTTACATAATTGTCACTGTTTGCCCTCAGAGACAGAGAAAAGAGATTATTTTCTATGAAAAAATTGTATAAAAAACTAATAAACAAACTAATAAACAAGGCTTTCTTCTGACAGCAACACATGTGTTGAAGGATTAGCCTGACTGTTAGGGCAAACAGGGGCATATAATCTTAGTTTTAATCAAAGGGAATCCGGAGAGTAATAGTGTACTTTAAGCTTTAAATCAGAGGGGCCATCCAGCGAAGGCAGCTTCTCAACTGCATTGGAAAAAGAATCAACCCTGTCATTCTGCAGCTCATTACCTTCTGACTACCTGTGAATGCCATCAGCCTCTGTCTGTGGTTCTCTCCACACACACATATACACACACACACACACACACACACACACACACACACACACACACACACACACACACACACAAAAACACATTCGCACTCACGCACATACACGTCCTTGTGTCCTTGTAAGTACACCCACTGTAAAGTTCAAAGTCATTCTGACTGCACTGAAAGTTACATTAGAACATTTTTCAAAGCTTTCTGATGTTGTGATTTACAGTTTTCTGTGAACCCACTATGTACTAGTTGCCCCTTAGAAAAAAAGACAACTATCTCCCAGAGTGACAGCTGGAACAAAAAGAAACATATGGGCTGTCTCAGCCTTTCCCTTTACTATAAATATTTCAGTTCCTATCGTCTCCCTTTCACTCTCTCTTCCGCTTTCGGAGCAGGACGCTCCACCACACTTCCCCATTAACTGACCCTGACGGATCATAGCCATTATAGAGTCTCTCTTCTGTCAGGCATTCATGGGGAGACAGAGAAGAGACACTTTGAAAACAGAGAGATTCAGAAAAATAGAAATAGCGTCACTTCTGATGATGAAACAGTGCTCACAAAGCTGAAGTATGCTACCATTCAGAAGTAAGAAATCAGTTTCTTAATAGTGTAAGACAGCAAAAGATACAAGTGTATGATTACAACAAAACCTAAAATGCCCCCAATGGAGCTGTCTACGCCAGCCATGAGCCATGATCACCTTATTTCTACTTTTGACGTTATGCTACGTTTAGTTGCTACTCATTTTGCTGCATGTTGCTACTTTAAAAACAGCTGTTAAGAAATGTTTAATTAAAACATGGTTAAACTAACAGAAACAATCTAGAGAAGAAACTGTGATGGCAAAAAGTGAGCTGCAAAATAGAGTAAGTTTCTAGACCAGTAAGTTTCAGTTAATGTGTCACATTTAGGTAATGTTTCTGATCTTATATGAGTTATTTTCAGAGGGTTTGAAAAGTTACCGTAAACATTTCCAGTGTAGCTATGTTACATTTTAATGACAGTATTTAATGCAGCAGCGCTAGATCCAGAGTACAAGTAAACGTTCTTGTTAATCAGTTTTTGTGTCATCATTGTTTCTAATTCTAACATAAAAAATCCTGACCACAGCACATTCTGCTTATTTTAGAACAGTTAAATCATTTACATTTATCAGACGCTTTTATCCAAAGCGACTTCCATTCCCTACCTACAGGGGGCAGTCTCTCCATGGAGCAACTTGGGGTTAAGGGTCTTGCTCAGGGACCCAGTGGTGGTGTGCTGAAGGTAGGATTCGAACCCATGACCTCTTGGTCTGGAGGCAAGTATCCTACCCACTGAGCTACCTCCACCCCAAATTATTATTGTATGTATTGTTTTGAAATCATAGATTTCAACTAACTCTGTTAAAATATGGAGATGATATGATGTATTTGGTAAAAAAAAAAAAGTTTTCCGCTGCTTTCAGCGAGCCCTGCTTTCCACTCTGATCAACATTTCAATGTCAAACACCTGCAACACTGTGATAGTTAAACACACCTACACTCTACAGAATGAAAATGGTTTCCATATTTCTTACTTCCTGGTGCAATGAAGTTCAACACTCCATTCAGGGTTTTTTTGTTGTGGGTTTTAGATTATGCTAAATTTCCTTAGCATCCATTTTGGTAGCCTGTTTAAGTGTCAGTGCACAACATCGAGCTGATGAATAAGATTATTATTTTTTAATCTTTTCTCAGTGATGTGTATACATTTTTCAACAAAATGTGAAACATTAGTTTCAAATATACGCCTACTGCGTTGGCCCTTCTCATGCTGCCAAAAGACCCCTGCAGCAGATACTTTACGTTTTATACCTTGCGAGGTTGTGACTAGTTTGTTCAGCACAACCCTCAGATGCCCTGGAATCTGGGGAATTTGGAGGCCAAGTCAACACCTTGACCTCCTTGTCATGTTTCTCAAGCCATGCCTGAACAATGTTTGCAGTGTTGGGCACATTATACTGCTGAAAGAGATCATTGCCATTAGGGAAGACTGTTGCTATGAAGGGGTGTACATGGCCTCTAATGTGTTGAGGAAGGTGGTCCATGTTAAAGTAACATCCACATGATGCTTCTGCTTGCTTTCTTCCCACACTGCATGCTGGTGCCCTGATTCAACAGACCAGGCCACCCTCACCCTTTGCTCCATGGTCCAGTTCTATGTTTATGTGCCTATTGTGATGTATACAGGGGGTCCTCAACTTATGACTCAGATCTGTTCCTATGACAGTGATGAAACCTGAATTTTGGTGTTAGTTGAAACACACCCTAGCCTTGCCTACGCAATCCTAACACAGTTGTTAAATCATAATCTAGAACATAAAAACACAACTAAGCCACAGAATAAGGGAAAGTACATAAATATACTGTGCTTGTTCACTGTACTGTAGTAAAAAAATTACAAAAATGCTTTTAACAGACCAAAATGGTGCGCAAGCAAACTAGTTTTGGGAGTGAGTGTCGCAAACTCGAAACGTCATATGTTGAGGCTGTCGTAACCCGAGGACCCCCTGTACAGCTTTACACGGTAGGCAACATGGGCACTCTGACCAGTCTGACTATGCAGCCCCATAAGCACAAATCTCCCACACACTGTATATTCTGACATTATTCTATCAAAGCCAACATGAACCTTTTCAGCCATTTGTGCCACAGAAGCTCTTCTGTGGGATCAAATCAAAAGGCCTGGCCTTCACTCTCCTCACTCATCATTGAGCCTTGGGAGCCCATTATTCTGTCTCCAGTTCACTGGTTGTCCTTCCTTGAACCAGTTTTGGTGGTACTAACCACTGTACAACAGGAACACCACAGACCTTTCATTTTGGAAATGCTCTGACCCATATAACCATTATAGTTTTGCCCTTCTCTGTCACTCAGATCCTAATACTTGACCCATATAACCATTATAGTTTTGCCCATTTTTCCTGCTTCTGACACATCAGCTTCAAGAGCATGACAGGTGCCACTGTAAGAAAATAATCAATGTAATTCACTTCACCAGTTTTAATGTCATGGCTGGAAGTGTATTTAACCACATTTCCAGAGGAGGTGACAGAAGACAGATGACGGCTTAAAGAGTGAGCCAGGCTGCAGCACAAGATTCTTGCTCTAATCTATAAGATCAGCTTGTGGATGAAAAATAAATTTTAAAAAAAGTTTTACCATGTGAGCATGGGTGCAAGAAAGGAGCCTCCTTGAGTGGTGTTATTGAATCGGCACTCAGATACCGAAAACACCTGGCACACCCTGGCAACTGCTGGTTCTTGGCAACTCAGAGTCCAGCAGGCCAATCCTTTCAACACGATGGCAAACATGAAAGGAAGAAGCAGAAAAAGAAGCACATTTTCTAGTAGCAATAGGACATTTGTCAGCAGTGCTAACTCAGTTATTAGTTATTAACAACCCCAGCTTTTTTGATGACGTTTCTGTCTTGTTCACTAAATTGGATTTGATGTTCGAGAAGTCCAAACATGAAATCCTTAAAAACTCTTTGGGTTTAAAGTGTTCAAAATCTTTTGGCCTGAATGCCCTCATTACATCTAATAGTGGTGTTTTGTCAGAGTTGCTCATGCTAGACAACCAGCTTGGTCCAGCTAGTCATGTCAGTTGTTCAATCTGAAAAGTTAATGTATTCTGCTCAACCTGGTTCTGAGCTATTCAAGCTAATTTAATCAAGAAACTCAACATCTGAAGGGTGCAGCACAACCCTTAGATAAAACAATTTCATTCTGTGAGCAAGTGGTGTGATCTGATGAAACAAAAATGTACTATTTGAGAAAAATCACTAAAGAAAATTAACATTTCAATTAAGCAAACAACATCTTGCCACTCTTATGCATGAACATGCTTTGCGGTTGTGTGGACAGGGAAGAGAGAAGAAGGCATTTTGATAACTATCCACTGTCCTTAGGAAAACAGAAAAATTGTTACTGTCTACAAGAATTCATTCATCAGCTGGGATTTCATCTAAGGGGGCTCTTACCAAGTAATTACTGGAATGGTGCCAAAACATGTGCATATGCCATGTATTCCTTAAATCCAGTAATAATAATAAATAAAATTAAAAATGTGTTTAGGAAATGTGTACAAAGTGTGCCATTTTCCTGAAGCACTCACTCTCATACAAACAACTGTAGCTACTATAAGAATATGATAATACACCTTATTTCAGCAATAAAACTTGCTCAGCTCTATTATAATAAAACAGAAATATAACACAGCATTTGTAATAGGAACTTTCTAACATTATTTATTTTGGTCCTGACTTTATAGGAAAATATTCTTGTTCCAGAAATCTAAGAATCTGTGCCAGCTGGGGGAATATTGCCCAGTGTTGTGGAGCGGTAGTACTGAGGGGGAAATAAAAGCACAGCATGGTTTACATTCACACACATGCACATACCAACTTATCACACATGGAATTGCTTCACTGTGTGGGTTAGACATATGACAGTATATATCAACATGTTATCTAATCATTTCACACTACAGCTACGTTAGGAGTGACATTCGGTTTCCAGTAGGGCACATGGTTCTACATTTCTTTATCATTCGCACATGATGTGACCCTGCTGCTCGCTATGACCTTTCATAATGAAATGTAATTTGTGTTGTGACACAGGAATGAAAGAAAGTGAATCCATGTGCTATTTCTAACTGCATAGCTATAAAATCTCCCACTGGTTATGACAAGCCCTGATCCTAATTGACAGATAACCTACAGCCCAGTGTACGCATTCTCAGTACGGGTCAAAGCACACGTCATTATAACACTCCCAGCTTGTTAAGGTGAGATCCCATTCGGACACTGTAAGCCTCTCTTCGTAGTGTTGCTATGGGGTTTCACCAGCGTTTCCGTGGTGCTGTTTGCTCTGTTTGTCCTGGACAGATCTCAGCCAGCACCGGGAGAGATAGAAGCACCGCTCGTTGCTGTGGCGACAAAGCTTTGACGTAACTGTTATCAAATAATAGTTGAAGGCTTGAGCTTCTGAGAACAACTCGAGCTTAGTCAATAACGGCTGAAATATCATAACTCCTAAAATATCATAACTTTGTTTCCAAGTGCTATGTTGGAAAGAATGACTCATGAAATGAGAGTAGGCCTTTCGCTACCACTGAATGCTCTAATGCTGTAAAAGAAAAGAGCATACATGAACACACACTCACCCCCACACAAGAAAGCATCAAATGCTGGCCTTTAATCACACAAACGCATACCTTTAAAGACTCTTCATCCAATTAGTAAAGCTGTCAAGTTTGCGAAGATATAAAAGTTATAATATCTGGGGCTCTCTTCATGGTAGCCTGATATACTGTATGCCTGGAAGAATGCACACAGCTGCTTCTGTGTGGCCTGCGTCATGTGCAAGTGTGTGTGTGTCAGAAACGGAGCTTGTAAAAGGCCTCATTGCTCCATAACAGATCCATAACAGAGGAGTGGAGAGAACAGGCGTTGTTGTGATTGGAAGAGTGTACCTTGAAATGGAAGTCTAATGTTCATTATCTGAATAAATCACACCTTATGATGTAAAAAAGCCAGTCAGTTGTTCTGATTTGAAATTATTGGAGATAAGCTTCTTACTTTCTTTTTAAAAGTTACAACAAAGTTTTTACATATGAGGATAGCTAGTGGCTTCACTGACGTACCCTTGGCTTCATCCCCACACACTGCTCCCTGGGTGCCTTGATGGAGGTCGCCCACAATGGGGCAGCTGGTGGGCTAGTGGTTAGGGAGTTGTCCCCAAGTTCATGGGTTTGAATCCCAGGAGTGCTGGTAGCACCTCTGAGGTACCCTTGAATAAAGTACCATCCCCACACACTGCTCCCTAGAGGCTGTGTTCCTGGCTTCCCACTGCTTCACTTAGTGAATGGGTAAAATGCAGAGAGCAATTTTGTGCTGTTCACACTCTGTGCTGTGCTGTGTTCACGTCCACAAATTGACACTTTACACTCTTACATGGTACTGAAAACATGGGCAGTTAACGGCGATATTTTTTTATTGCGTGATAAGAATCACGCACCGTTAATGCCGTTAACGGCCCAGCACTAGTAAAAATATAGCAATTTGAGCCATTTGTGGATTTTCACCAGTCAGTTTAAAGCCTTCCACAGGTCAGCAGTACACTCCCTCACTGTAGTGAATTTCATTGAAGTTAACCAAATCATTAGTAAATACTAGTCTGACTGGGCCTCGAGGCAAACTAGTATCCAGATATTGTTCATGAATATTGCCAAACCTTTGATTTGGCTGAGCAATTTTTTACACTCTACTGGAATTGAGACATAACCAGTGAAGAAAATAATCTTTATATCAGCTCCATCTGACCTGTGTTGAATGTCTGACATTTGAGAGTCATTTGTGTTTGTTACTGAGTGCCACCCCACCCTCATATCTGGCCGTCTGGTACAGCCAGTTTTAATTCATCTGGCTTATCTGTCCTTTCCAGCGGCGCTTGAAAGTCGGACAGCACCAGACTGTTGCCTCACTGCCAGATCACAGCAGCAGGGGCACTTAGGAGACAGCAGCATGCCACTTTTGCCATTATTCTAGCAGCAAAACTCTCATGTAAATGTCCAAGACCTTCCTGTCTGTCAGAACAGGGCACCCAGAGGCCAATCCAGTTCACAGCTAAGGCAGAATTCAGTCCAACAGAGAAGTACAGTTTGCACTTCTTCAAGGGCATAAAGAGAATAAATTCGTCCTACAATGCTGTGATGAGGTACATACAGAGTTCTACTGGGAATAGACAGAAAATAACTTCTTTTCTGCAGTGACAGTCTAATCATTTGTAATGCATTCTAGACCACGTGTGCCCATTATACAGGGAACCCAAAGGTAATTTTAATATGAAGCAATCAGGTGCATATCAGCTTAGCAGCTTGTGCCCTTAACATCTATAGAGTATCCACATGATAATCTCAGCAACGCAGTAAGAAGACCACCGCTCCTCAGAAGCAGAACAAGGTGTATTAGCTGTTCTTAAACCTACACTGCATAACAACAAACCTAGCAAATTGCCCCCCAAAGGCCTTCCTATGCATATTGCCTTTATCCACTCCACTGATTGAAAAACAACATTTAGTTTCATTGCACCTGGTCTTGTTGTTTCTTCCTCCAGCGTGGTTTGGAATACTGGCTCTGCTTCATTTAAAGGCAATAAGCTCACATGGAAGTATCATGACATTCCCATGGCTGTGCAGGAGTTTCCTAATACACGGCTGGACCACACAGATAACACCTTTCCCTTTCACAAAGGTGATCACACATGTGATGGGGTGGCAGGTAATAAGCAGCAGTGCTGGAACGGGGCCGCACAGAAGACACAAGAGTCTACAAGCTTTTCAGTGGGAAGAAAAGGGAGCATGCTTTGGATGAGGAGAGATAAGAGCTGAAGGAATGCCTTGAGCGCCTTCCTTCTCACACCAGCCACGAAAAAATAAAAATCTGCATCATATATGCTGTCACAGCCATACAAAAAATGTACATTATTTTTTTATTCATGATTGGCCCTTTACATTGTGTAAACATTTCATGGCATAAATGGCCTCAACCAGATAGGGGTGGAATTGCTTGGATTAAAATCTTAATGTGCTGTTAAAGCTTTTCCTTCTCTTTTAAAGCTGATGTTTGTTATGAGGCATGATATTGACAACATTTTGTGAAGACATGAGCAGTAAGCTCATCTTCAATTCAAAGAACAGTGAGGGATGTAGAATTTATGGAATAATGCAGTGGACATGTGTACTTTGTTGGGTTTCCATGGCTTCACTCTCTACATTTAACAGGGTCTGATGGTTATGTGATAGCTTACTCAAGCTTTATTTCTCTGTCCTGATTGATTGAAGGCTCATTCTTGTCTTTACAACACTGGCCAGACAAGTGATCACACTGCTGATGGGGCTAATAAACCCCAACCAATAACCCTTCCTCTCTTGACCTCCCATTGCTATGTAGCTGTAATTCCTGGGCTACTCTGCTTGCCCCCTCCCCGTGTTCTCAGCCTCCACCCACCCCATTTCCCTTGCACTTGGGCCTTGGTAAAAGCTTTTGGCTTTATGAGACCACATTGATTTCCAATGTTTACTGCTGGATCTCTCTGGCCATCACTGAAGGCAGCATGACTGATCCTACAGCTTGGTCACAAGTAAATGAACCTGCTTTTCTTAGGTCTTACAGGCTCCCACAAACACATCATCACTGTCGTTAGAAAAATAATATGATGAGATTAATGTAAAATATGTAAAACAATTTGATCCTTGTATTTGTTGACTATTTCAATTGGTCCATTCATCATAATGTCCACACAATGTAAGAATAGGCTGCAGTTAAGTAGTGTAAAAAAATACAAAAAAACAGGTTAGCTGGTTCTGATGTGAGTTGCAGTTTAGTTAATTTGTAGGAAAACTGTATATTGTGTCTGTTGTGATGAACCCTTGCATCTTGAAATAGGTAAATTTGCATTAGAAAAAAAGTGTTTACATTAAACATGGTACTGTAAGTTAATACAACAAAATTGTATTCATACATTTCTGTTGGTATGTCCTACAGATTTAACACAATGGGCACAGTAGCTTTTTTGTTTTGACGAAAAATATTCCAAATATTTTGGAATAGTTGCCACTTAGCAGTCAGGATTGCTCTGTACCATAATTTCACAAACATTAAGTTAATTGTGAATACATTAATTATAAAGAGTGATGAAGAAAAGATGGAAAGGGGGAGGGTGAAGATGCTAAATGAGATGAAGATGAACTCAGTCCAGTGCAGCACTATGTGCTCATTGTGACTGCGGGTGTCAATACAATGAATAGTTAAATGGGGGACAGGCGTGGAATCTGAGTAGTCCTTTATTTTTAGCCAGACTGCTAATGCATTTCAGTCTGTCTGCCAAGCCCTGGCAGGAGGTGTGTGTGTGTGTGTGTGTGTGTGAGAGAGAGAGAGAGAGAGAGAGAGAGAGAGAGAGAAAGAGAGAGAGAGAGTGTGTTATGGTGCTTTTTCAAAGTAGCTCTCCCTTCCATTACCCATATAGACAGTCAATCTACCCCCGTTATCTATCTCTCTCTCCCTCTCTCTCTGTTTTTCTCTTGCTCTCTATTCACAGTTTCTTTGCTCTCTCTCTCTCTCTCTCTCTCTCTCTCTCTCTCTCTCCCTCCTTTCTCTCTCTCTCTCCCTCCTTTCTCTCTCTCTCTCTCCCTCCTCTCTCACTGTCTTACTCGCTCCTCTCTCTGTCTTTCTTTTCCTTGTTTTGCTCCAGTGTGGTTCTTGTAATCCATACCTGGATGGACGCCAGCTGTCTCTGCAGGCACCTGCGTCAGCCAGCCACATACAAAAACAATCCTCCTCTGCATTCAACATGCGCACATATATAAGACACGCTGTATTTCCCCATAAAACCAGACATATTTACTACAGGTTATGTTTGTATCACAAGAACTATGGTAGTAAATGAATACTTAATAAAAAAATATGCAACATATTATTGTACCAACTGAATGATATTGTAGCATATTAACTTTCAATGTGCTGCTCTACCAGGAAAAGTTCACTTTAGCAAGAGCGTGTTGATCCAGAACAGTCAGTATGCTGAAGGTCACTTTGAGCCTTGGGTCACACAAACATGTTTAATGACAAGTTTCTGTGTACAGACCACATGTGTGAGATAGTCACTGTAGCACTCTCTCAACAGTAAACACCTGCAGTAACTGCAGGGCGAGCAGCGCTGCACCTGTTGTCATGGCTACGGGTGTGTTAGCAGGAGCGTGGCATGCCCGGCTGTTCTCGTTATCTGGCTGACCCGTACACCACAGGCGGGCTGGCAGGGGGCCAGACTCGGGCCTGCTCTCTATATGGCTTTGATTTCAGAGAAAATAAAGCAGAGAGAAGAGGGTTTATCCTCCACGCTCCGTGGCACACAGCCTCACAGCACCCCGCCCCCAGCCTCACAGAAGAGGATGCAGTGAGAAAGAAAGAAAGAGGAAATCTCTCCCTCAACCACACACCCTAATAATTCATCTATCATAGTGCTTTCAGGATGGTCCTATTTCCCACTCACAATTCTGTGGTTTGTGTGCTTTGAACTCCAGAAATATGGTTTGCTATTTATTTTCATGTCGTCTATTTTCCCAATCATGTAGAAATGCAAATAAATGTTCAAATATCTATGGACTAATTCCGGTCACTGGCAACTGGTAAATGTATCAAACAAATAGTGTTAGCTTGAGCTACATGTGTTTATATGCCATTAGAAAAGAAACACTGAACATCCCTTCCATCTTTGAAGGAAAGGCTCACTCTGTTTTTAATACTTTTTCAAGAGCAATAGTAGAGTAGAACTTTGCTTATTGAACAGGGTGTTCCAGCACTTTGATGAAAAAGTTAGTAGCAATGACAGCAGCTCTAGGTGGCTTTGCGTTCTGTTCCTGAGGAGGGAACACAGTACAATTGCTGTCATTATGCTTTTGAGGAACTGGGTGTGCTAAGGTAGTGAGACAGAAGCAGGGAGCCTCCAGGAAAGTTTTGCATCCAGAACACAGAGTGATAGAACACCAAGATATAGCGGTAGAACATCCAAGGCTTGTCAGCTTTAACTTCATTAACAGAAAGGTGAAAAACAAGTAAAGTGGATATAAATTTAAGGTTAAGCCACTGTGTCAAATGCAGCAGTAAAAGTTATTTAGAAAGCTTGGCCATTCTCTTGTAACTCGGAAAGAGTCCTTAACCATATCCCTCTTTGCCTTTAAGACATTGAGATGGGCTGGAAGATACAGTGTAGTGTCACTGAGGCATCATAGCTGTCATCAGCCTCGTAGTTGTGTAGTGGTGTAGTGTTGTTTAAAGGGCGTCTGAGCCTTGGTGAAAAACCACTTTTAGTTCATGTGTTATACGCTTCCCAGGCCAGCAAGAAAAAGATAGATACAATACTGCACGCACACACACACACACACACACACAGCCCAAAAACAAACTAACAACAATGTAAGTCATAGTCAGCTTGTAACCTGTTTACCAACCCAACACTCTCCTCTCATCATCTATAGTTTCACACGAAAGCAACGCTGGGACATTCTGTTTTTCATTACAGCCTTAAAATGTAAAAGTTACCTAGACAATAAGAAAAAGAGCTTGTCTTATTGACATCTGGGGAACAGAGGGTTCCAGCACATAAGCGAAAAATTCAGTAGACATGACAGCAGCCTTCTGGGGGCATTGCGTTCTGTTCCTCAACATGGAACACAGTAAAATAGCTACTAGCTGTTGGCACAGACTGGAGCTGCTGTTCAGGGACTGGGTGTGTCAGGTAATTCATTCTTCATCTGCATCAAATGACTAGAGGTGTTTGTTTGCCCTCACAGCTCAGAGCTAGTTTAGAGAAAGAGTCACAATGTTCTGGCGACAAACATACCAGAATCCACTGGGGCATAAATTGGCAACAGTCTCGCACTCACACTTCCAAAGCAATGGCTCACAGTGTACTATCTTTTGAGTTCAGAAAATAACTACCTAAGTCTGAAGTTGCTTACTTTGTATGTCTTGCAGTCACTGGGGCACACTCAGCCTCTTTTGTTTTAACAGCATAATTGTCCACTCTCGTTTTGAGTGTCTCAGCACACCCATCCTGAACTCTGCTATGCGTGATTCTCGAGTGTTTTCTAGTTCAACACTTTGACTGGTCATGCTTTCATTGGTTGTCACTGTATGACCAGTCAAATGACTCCAGCATCTGTGCCCTCTGTCCAGTACTGAACACTCTGTTCTGATAAATGCATGTGCTGACAGAAAGAGGCAAAACACACACACACACACACACACACTGTTGTGTGTATGGGAGTGAATAATGTGTACAAGAATAAAGGTCATTTTTATATCACACCATAACACTAACATATCACACAATCAATATAAGGAAGGTAACAAATTAAACTCCCCATTAGCTCTGCTGAATAACTCTCAATAGCTCTGTATGATGTTGGTTGTATTACGTATGCAATAATTTTGTTGCCTGTAGCTCTGAGGCCAAGTCTGTACTGGCCCAGTCGGTACTGCAAAATGTAAAACCAGAACCTGAGCAGAACTTGAACTGGCTCATTCTTACGAGTAGGAATGAATTATCACACACACATGGATTTACAGACCTTTACTTCACTAAGCACTAGGGCTGAGAGACTGAAAATGTCCTGCTGCATATACTTGAGGTTGTTCAATTCTATCATTAAACCCATACTTCTATGTGACTTGGAAGTGTGGGGACAAATAACATATCTAAAGAATACTTTAAGAGACAGAAATCCCATAGAACAGTGAAATTATGTTAAGAAATCCTTGGAGTTCACAGAAATACAACGAATCTGGTATGCAGAGCAGACCTGGGTGCGCTTCCTCTCTTATTTTTCTCAGGCACATCTTGTAGCAGACCACCACACAGCGTACCTTAGTACCTGCTCACTCTCAGACCCCCACAGACTGCTCTGACTGCAGTATCTCAGTTAAATAGCTGACTCAGATTTAAGCTGTTTTTCATGTAAGAAACAGATGTGGAATTCTTAAGCACTGATGTACGTCGCTCTGGATAAGAGCGTCTGCTAAATGCCGTAAATGTAAATCAAAGGAAATCCCCTCCTTCAAATCAGAACCCATTACTCCCTCTCGAACACACAACTCAATATCATCGACAAAACACACAAACAGGAAATATATGGATCAGTGGCATTGCCTTAATTAATACATCAGAATGCCATAGATTACTTAACAGAGAATACACAATAGCTGATTATCTGATTGAAATAAACAAAATCCAAAAGAAAGACACACTTTCATCATTTACAGAGCTTTTGCTCATCTTAGGGCAAATAGAAACAGAACGTCACATTCTGAATAGAGAAGATGACCTACATACATTAAAAACTTACTATGTATCCTTTAAAGAGAAAATGATTCTAACGGGAGATATATTGCACTCGTGTTTAGGAGATCCCACAATGAGTTAAACTGTCGGCAAACTATGTACACAACTGTCCCACCCTCAGAAAACAGAATCAATACTTTAAGCCAACCCATGTAATCCCATCCCATTTTACTGTTTGTATGAATATGTAGGTTTTTTCTTTTTTTCTTCTCCAGTATTGCTACAATTATTATGCATTCTATTTAGTGATTGGACAACAGTTGCTTATTTCATTTCATGCCAATAAAAACTCATTTGAATTGATCTGAATTGAGCTGAGAAAGAGACTAAGAGGGAGACAAGGCAAGAAAGAAGGAGAAATAGAAGACCAACAAGAGAGAAGTAGACAGACAAAATGTCGATTTTGACTCAGTGCCTGACATTTTGTTGGGCCCCATCAGGCTTGGGTCAGGTAGCAGACTTCTATTTTTCACTCATTAAAACAGGTGCTCTGTGAGGGTCATTTAAGCAATGCTATGGAACCATGTTTGCCTTCTCTGTTCAATATTGTGGTTTCTGGCAAAAACATATCCACCCTTCACAAAACTGTATTACTACTTATTATATGCATATTATTATATTTTTACGTTTATGGCATTTTATCCAAATCGACTTCTATTCCCTAACAACAGGGGGCAGTCTCCCTGGAGCCACTTGGGGTTAAGGGTCATGCTCAGGATTCCAGTGGTGCTTTGCTGAAGGTAGGATTTGAACCCATGACTTCTTGGTCCAGAGGCAAGTACCCTACCCACTAGGCCACATTTGTATTTTTATTCTTCTTTATTCTATTCTATTGTTTTACATTTTTTGCTGATCTTTGTTTCTGTCCACTTTCTGCTGTGACAATGCAAATTTCCCACTTATGGGGCTGATGAAGGTTTGTCTTATCTTAAATATCTTGGGATACAGAAGTAGAATGAATGTAGCATGAATGAAGAAACTGCTGCTGTGTCTGGTAATCTTGATTGCCGAGGAGTCGAGGATTTAAAGGGTGTGTTCAGGGTGTGAAGAATCTGTAACAATTTCACTGCCTTGTACCTGGTTCTTAAGAGCTATAATTCTTAGATGGTGGGCAGGGGTGCACCAGTAATTTTTTTCAGCTGTCCTGACTGTTCGGTGCAGTCTGTTCTTATCCTGATTTGTGGCTTTGACCCAGACCATGATGGATGTGCATAGGATTGGATTCATTGTACAACTGGCTCAAAAGCTCATGTGGAAGGCCAAACTTCCTCATTTGTTGCAGAAAGTACAGCATCTGCTGGGCCATTTTGAAGATGTAGTTGAGTCTGGTTTTCCACTTTCAAACTGTGGTTCTTCCCAATGGAATTTTGTGGTGGTTGACACACACCTACTTGATATTGTGAGTGGGAGCAGAGCTGAGATATTGTGAGTGGGAGCACTCTACAGTCATCTCCACAGATTTGAGCGTGTTTATCTCCAAGTTGTTCAACCACCATCCAACTTGTTGCCATCTTGTATGAGTTTAATAACCCCACAATATACAGGAGTTTAACAGTTGGGTCATTGAATGTGTTAATCATTAGCAGGGAGGGAGAAGGGCTGTGAAGAGGGGACACAACCTTGGGGAGCATCAGTACCAACTATCCATATACCAAAAGTGACTTCCTCCAGCCTCTTCACTGTTTCCTCCCTGTCAAGAAGCTGGTGAGACACTCACAGCGAGGGGAATTTGCAGGAGAGGATTTCTGGGATGATGGTGTAAAACACAGAGCTGACGTCCATAAACAGGATCCTTGCAAATGTCCCTCGGCAGTCAAAGTGTCTCAGAATGTAATGCAGTCTCATGCTGATGCATCATTCACTAGCCTGCTTGCTCAGTAAACAAACTGCAAGGTGGCCACCAGGTCTTCTATGATGTTTTGTAGGTGGCCCAACACCAGTAATTTCAGGACTTTATGACCACAGATGTCAGAGCGACAGGCTTATAGCCATTCAGTTCTGTGATGAAGATTTTCTTGGGAACCAGCATGATGGTGTCACGTTCTGGACTGGCGTAAGCCGAGCTTGTTGTTTTTTGAATGTTTCTGTTCATGCTTTCTGTTTGTTATGATTCCAGCGTTACGCTGAGGAACCTTAGTTCTGATTCTGTC
>JBBPDC010000028.1:6117788-6128233 GCA_037974485.1 Hemigrammopetersius urotaenia
ACACACACACACACACACACACACACACACACACACACACACACACACACACACACACACACACACACAAACAATAACATCCTGAAAAGAACCATGGTTTACATGGCCCCAATCAGAAACAGGAACTACACAAAGCAATCAGCGGTTATAGACACTCCCATACACATGCAAACACACCCGAAATTACACACATACCCATACACAAGCTTTCATATATGAATAACACAACAACTGACCTTTCTGAACAATAGACTGGACTACAAAAATATAATTACAAGCCACTCACAATTAAACACATACCTAAGCAAAGCATGTGAGCGTTCGCGTGAGTAATCTCCAGAGAGAAAAGCCACAGAGGCTGAAGTTGCAGTCCTGATGCCCACAACAAGAGCTGTTCATCACGTTGTCCACCCAAGCGCATCCCTCCCCAGTGTGATTTATCTCCCTGTGCCTCTGGTTCAACGAGAACATCATAACCATACATCAGCTGAGACACCAAAGAGAAAGAGAGTGCAGCAACACGGCTGACACAAAACTAAGTAGCTGAAAGGGCCTCAGAAGACTATCCAAAATCCGCAAAAACTACGGCAGTTCAGGTGCAATTATCTGAAGTGCTTAATAGACTTACTATGTTTAGTCATAACTGATGTTCAAACAGCAAGAAATAGACAGAAAAACAGGCTAATCAGCTTGTAGACAGAACATCCAGGGCACTGTCTGTCAGTTAAAACCAGAGTTACCTTTATGGTTCTCACTGAATGAAACCAATTACTGTCCATTATGCTGAAAAGAGGACAGACTAGTGAGCCAGACAGAGCCGAGGAGACACAGCTAAAAAGACACATATAATTGCACAAATCAACATTTTCACAGAACCATCGCAAATCTAAGGAGTGTCATTTTCAAATTCGCTTTGAATCACGGTTATTATTATCATCATTATTATGCATTACTGTGTCGTTTTCAGTTTTAAGTTGAGAAAATTCACAATGTTGGTCAGAAAAAATGCAATGAAAAGGACTGGCTCGCAATCATCACTGCAGTCTATCCTAAAAGTGCTTGATGGGTTTGAGGTCAGGTCTCTGTGTGGGCCAGTCAAGTTCTTCCACACTGAACTCATCTAACCATGTTTTTATGGACTGTGCTTTGTGCACTGGGGCACAGTCATGCTGGGAAAAAAAAGATTCCAAACAGTGTCCACAAAGTTGGAAGTATGGTGTTGTCCAATATGTCTGCTGAAGCATTAAGATTCACTGGAAGTAACTCTGAAACAAACAGTTGTGTCCCAATACGTTTGTACATATAATGTATCTGTAAACAAACAGGACTGTAAAGGGCCCTTTAGATGACACTACCACGAGCTGAGGGGACATGTAAGCACGCGCACGGAGAAGGAGGGGAGCAGAACAGCAGCGCGTGCAAGCGCGTTCAAAGCTGCAAGGGCGCCCAGTTCAAACAATTCCACAGCGAGAACCCCCTCAGTGTTCGGAACGGATATCGCAGAATGGCCGTTACACAGAAAAGGTGAGACCCGACGCAGTTCCTACAGGCTACCAGATACACAATATGGTCAAAAGCATTGGGACACACCTGTCTTTCAGGATTTGCGCTAGGCCCCTTACGTAAGGCTATCTTAATACTTCAGCATACCAAGACATTTTGGACAACGCCATCCTTCCAACTTTGCGGATAGTTGAAGAAATTGACATTTTCTATTCCATAAAGACATGGTTGGATAAGTTCAGTGTGAAAGAAGTTGAATGGTCCATCTTGACCTCAACCCTAAGAATGATGAACGGAGTTCCAAAATATTGTGGAAAGCCTTCCAAGAAGAGTGGAAGCTGTCATAGCTGCAAAGGGGGACCGACTTGCAGTTAAAATCTATATATTTGAATGCAGTGTCATTAAATTGGTGTACTGGTCAGGCGTCCCAATACTTTTGTTCATATTATGTAGCAACAGAGAGTAATACAGATCAAATATGAAGTGATACATGAATCTGAATAAACGTTTCTTCCAACTAATTGTGACGATGATCATGACAATCAGGGTTTATAGATGTATCTCATAAATGCTGTGGGCACGGATTCCTACAGAAACACCAACATTTGTGAAAAGCCTGCTAGGAGGAGTGGAAGCTATTATAGCTGGACCAACTTCATTTTAAAGTCTAGGTATTTTAATGCAATGCCATTAAAGTCGGTGTTGGTGAAATGGTCAGGCGTCCCGATACTTTTGTCCATACAGTGTAGTCAGCCTCAATTTAAAAACAAAGCTGAGAAGCTGAAGTCGTGACCCAAAACAGCTCTTCCCTGGACACCAGCTTTCAGTACTAACAACCAGGCAACCAGAGGATGATCTAGGAACAGTTTGCCGTTCAGGAGTTTGAATTCAGGACTGAAGTCAGACTGGGTTCAGCAGTCTGCCTGACTGAGAGGTGACTGGTGTCCTGAACGGGTTTAAAGGGGTTCGAGTCCCACGTGCGCACGTGCACAGGTTTAAAAAAGGCACGAAACACTAAAAAACGGCTCTGTTCCGCTCTTACCGGTTCCGTTCTTCTCCCCAGTGTGGTCCTCCGAGCCCAGCATGCTCCTGCAGCTCATCCGAGCCATCCGGTGCCCCCGCGAGCTGGAGAGTGAAAGCAAGCCCGCGCCGTGTCGTTTACCGGAGCTCGAGCGTCGCGCCCCGGAGACTCCTCTTGCGCGCGTCACGGCGCGAGCACGCGCGTGCACACTTGTGGCTGGCACGAGAGACTTTGCATTTTGCAAACTCAACTAAGCGCGCGCGCGCGCGCGCACACACACACACACACACATACACATACACACACACACGCGTATGCACTCCTTTTTAAGTGATGATCTAACAGTTAAACACACAAAGTGTCCATTTGTCATACATGAACACACCACAGCAAACAGTGTGAACCTTTGCATTTAACCCATTTACCAAATGAAACAGTGGGAGAGCAGTGTGTGGGGATGGTACCTTGCTCAAAGCAACCTCAGTGGTGCCACTGGCAGACTTGGGATTTAAACACACAAACTCCCGATTGGAGGGGCAACCATCGTTGGGAAGTGTGAAATGTCCATTTGTTATACATGAACACACCACGCAGTATGGACAGGAACACAGCACCTGGGGAGCAGAGAGTGAGGACATGTGTGGGGATGGTACCTTGCTCAAGCGTACCTCAGTGGTGCCACTCGCAGTCCTGGGATTCAAACCCACAACCTTCTGATCACAGGGGCAACTCACTAACCACCTTTTACCTGGCCTCAAATACATATTCAAATAAATTGTTTCTGAAATTGTGCATTTTTGATCCAATTGACTGAGTGCAAATCTGAAAAAGAAATTTGATTAAACCACTGGACTTAAAAGTGTTTTTTTATAGTAAATGTACAGTCAAATAAAATAGCCCTGATATCAATTCTGTAATGTTCACATCTGAAACTAGACGCTTTTGGTACATTTTTGTACTCTGAACTTGCCCAATGCCACAGCTGAAGATAAGACATAAAATTGATCAGACAATGACTAAAATGTCCTTGTCAGATCATTTTACAGTATATGGTTTAAAGTGATAAAACAGTAGAAAATCTATAAATGGGCTTAAATTATAGCCAATATTTTTGATTATGATTATGAGCCATAACTCCCTCACTGGCATTCTAAACTAAATACAGTTGTTTGAGCAACAGGAGCCTTTTCAAACAAAGAACCCTGTTGTTCACAGTGGCAGTTCTAGACCAAAATTACCAGGGGGGGCCGAGGTGGGGCCAGATAGGGGGGCACATATAACGGCAAAACAGGTCACTGTTTTTTTATATATATTTTATTTAGCTTTTCATTCATTTTCATTAGTTTTTTTTCACAGAAGAAAATCACACTATCTTTTTAAATAACACTGTCATCATCTCACAAAATAGAAAGTTAGTACATTTAGGGCTCCAGCTGTTAGCTTTTACAACCATAGTTTACAAATCGCGCTGTTGGTCTTCAGGTTGCAGATAACAGTGTGTGTGTGTATCGCTTTAAGCAGTTCATCTAGAACACACATACCATTAGTTCCGTTCTTCAAGCCAGCGTATGTCACAGCAAGAAATTAATATTTAAATCATTGGCTGTTCTTTGCAGGGGCCATAACAGGGACCAGGAACATTTCTAGAGGGACGCTGGCCCCCAATCTAGAACCGCGTATGGTTGTACGTTGGATCTGTAAGGAGTCCTGTATGTGTTTATTGTTAGTCCTGTTGGAGATGCACAGTGGTCCTGTAAGAGTCCTGTGGGAGTTGTATTATTATTATTATTATTATTATTATTATTATTATTATTATTAATACACTTAAACCTCATATCACTTTCAACTGCACCTGCAATATCTAGTGTTCTTTCTTCTGTCTGCCTTTGGCTGCAAAACCTAGAGTCATTCTTTTGTGCATTCGCCTGAACCACACATCATACATATCTACACCCGTCCATAATTGTCCATAATATTCATGTGATAATTATTAATCTGGCACATTTGTAGCATATTTGTTGCCAGACCACATTTACAAACAGCCAATAAGTGTCCAAGGCTGCCCCACCCAGCAAGCCATAATAGCTTCCCTTATACCTGCTACCTTTTGGCTGTTACTCGCTGTGACCAGTCTAAAAATGAATCCTGCCTTTATATTATTTTACAGATCATGTAAGATTCATGAGTATTTACGCCTTGTGAAGAATTACATTGTTTGTAGGAGTCCTGCTGGAGTTGTAAAGGGTCATGTAAGTGTCCTATAAGAGTTAATGATTAATTCTAAAGTCCTGTAAAAGGTGTACAGTGGTCCTGTACAGGTCCTGTAAGAGGTGTATAGTGGACCTGTAGGGGTCTGGAAGAGATATACAGTGATTCTTTACATTTATCAGTAAAATTATAGCAATATATAAATGGTCCTGTGGACCATTTTAGGGATGCGAATAAGCAAAATGCCTTTTTCTATATTTCTATAGGTTTTGTTAGAGCAGAAGATCATTTTGTATTGGTTGTGACCATGATGATGTCATTATCGAAGGCCTTGATCTCCTAAAACCTAAACCTTCTGTGCCTGTGTTAGCAATAGACAGCTAAGTTGACAGCTTGCCACATTTTTGATCAATACATAGACTAATAGTGCTAACAATGAAAGATATGCACTGGAACAGGCTTTCTGATATGTATTGTTTAGCTTCAAAAGCTGTCATTTTTACTGAGTATATAATCTATACTGCATTAAGATATATGTTATAATATGTGCAAACTTTAATAAAGGTTTACAGTATGCAGGTCTGTGAAATTAGATTTGAACTGTCATTGTGTGATCACTCACATGCTTATGTACACACACAGCCCACATCACTGCAGGCTTCTGATGAACTCTTTGTGGAAGGTTATTTTTTATGCTGTGGTTTCAGGTCAGACAGTAGCTTGGCAATCCTTTGTGTGTGTCTTGAGTTCTACTGTCAGCACCTGTTTGATGGATGCTGTTGAAAACACACTTGGATCTCCAGCAATGTCCTTTCCCCTGTGTACCAGCACTGACATACTGCTCAACCAGCAGGGAGCGGCCAACCAAAATAAATATCCACAGAGAGAGAGAGAGAAAATGAGAGAGAGAGAGAAAGTGAGAAAGAGAGAGAGCAAAAAAGAGAAAGTGAGAGAGACAGCCAAGCATGAAATACCATCCACCCCACACACACATACGTATATACTCTCTCTCTCTCTCTCTCTCTCTCTCACACACACACACACACACACACAACCAACCAACACACGCATTCTTTCACTCACTCTTTCTTTCTCACACACATACACACACTTACCATACTTCTGATACACACACACACACACACTTTCTCTCTCTGTCTCTCTCTCTCTCTATCTCTCTCTCTCACAGCACCCCCACCACACCCACTTGTTTTCACTCACACACATGTAAATAGGCCTGCACATACACATACACACACACACACACACATACACACACACGTTCCCTGTAATCAAAATGTGTCCAATCAGTCCTGACTTTTCCATTTGACTCACCTGGTTTCCATGGGAATGGGATGTAAAGTGCACATCAAGCTTTCAAACAAAAGAGACTTTGAAATTCAGCTTAATGGAGTCTGTTGAGAGCTCGCGAAAAGAGCAAAATGAATGGAAAGAGTGGACGTCAAAAAACTATTGAATGCGCCTGATTTAATCTTATGTGCCGACTAAATCTACAGTAGAAAGTGGAGCATCTTACATCTGAATACAGAAAAAAAGGTACAGTTCCAAAGGAAAAGACTTAACAGCCAAAGCAGCTTCCAGTGTTCGGGGAATTAGGATGTGAAAGCTCGCTGGAAGAATGTGAAAGTTAGCCCCAAATTATAAACCCTGTTTTGGATCAAATTGCAGTGATAGTGTGATTCTGGCACAGAAAAACAGACAAATTGTTTTCAAGATGCTCCTTACTGCAACTGTTATTGTAATAATTAACATAATGATGATGAGTAATTCCATATTGTTTATGAAAACATGTATTTGTATCTACAGATATTAAGAGCCAGGCTTGAACTACATGTCCTGTAAACTCAAGAATGCTCTGTGTTCCCTTTGCCCTTTTACTCTGTTTTTTCCTAGGTGTGGCTTCCTGAGGTGTGGGAGCTGCGCCTGCAGTGAGGAGAAGAACAGTAGCTCACCATTTCACATTTACAACACTCCATTACCCCTCCAGATCCTCAGAGAGAGAAAGAGAGATGGTGGCACGTTAGTGACGCTGCTTTGCTCTAAAGCAGAGGGGGGGGATAAAGAACAGTAGTATCAGTACAGGCACACAAATGTTACAGAATCTTGTGTTTGCCCTAGTCCAGCCCTTTTTAAACTAAATTAATATCACCTCATGCAAGACTATAACTCACCTGATTGCTGTTGAGACCCAGTATGAATCTGCAGCGTGTATAATTTTACAGTTTGAGGGTTATAATTGTTTTGTGAATGGCCTTATTGGCTGGGCCAGTGCTACCATTTAAAGGTTTGGCAGCATTTTACATATTAAGTTGACATTATAAGTAAAACCCCATGAACTCTAGATTTAAATAGTATAAACATGACACCAAAAGCTTTTTAAAAACATTTTACTCAACAAGTATTTCTGGAATGATGAACAGTTTAGTGTCAGTATGTATTTGCATTATAATTTTATGAGAGCATGGAGAGCAGTCTCCAGTTCTCTTCATCATTCTTGACCCGTCTCAACCTGTGTTCTTTTCAGGTGATTCAAAATTGGCACACAGGACTAAAATAGTTTTATAGATTTATCTGCAACCAAATGGGTTTTATTTTTCTGAAAACATTGGTTCCAAACTTTTCAGTTCTCTAAAATGAGTTCGACAACATTAGCAGTGTCTGCTTCAAAAAGCAGCTGTAGCTGCTAAATTACACAAATACAAAGGCTACTAACAGCTTTCGTTGGAACAGATGACTTACCAAATACAAGAAAATGACTGAATTCTATATTTACAGTTTTTTCACAATACTTTCCAAAAGGCTAAAGGAACACAAAGATCTGCAGGCTTTATCACCCTGGAAAAGAATCAGTATCAGAAAATGACTGCAAAGACACACAGACGAGAGCAATATAAAGAACAATATAAATTCTAGATAAATCCAATAAACAATCTGTAGAAGAAACCTCCATGTGAATACTCTATGCTATACACAAATGCTCCATATAAACAGTATACATAAAAAACTATATAACTACAGTTATACAATCAGTCTGGGGCAGCTGGGTGGCCTAGTGGTTAGAGTGTTGCCTCTGTAATCAGAATGTTGTGCGTATGAATCCCAAGATCAGTAGTAAATATCAGTAGTGTATAAGTAATAAAGACATAAGTAGTGGTATTCACATGGTAAGACATAAGCTTTTTCCTCAGGATCAATAAAGTTTTCTGATTCTGATAATGATCATATTTTAGCATTTTAAGAAGATTACACAATATTTCACATGGTTTACTATTGAACATAATAGCAAAATAATGCACATGGTGATACACATAGACAACGACAAAACAGCAGATTATTTCATGTTTGATGTCACAAAAATTATTGCCTCGCATATTTAAAATAGCCTAGCATTGTAGCTCGAGTGCAAAATTAAAGAAGCACATATGTTCTTGCACAACAGCTCCATTTTGCATAAATACTGTGTATACTGCCTGAGGACAATTTATAGAGATTTAATGGAAATTAATGAATTTGTGTTACGAGTGGGTCTTTGTGGGTTTGGATGGATTTTGAATTATTCTCAGCTCATTCAGACTTAATCAATCAGTAAAATACTGAGAGAATGTCTGAGTGGCATGTTCACCTCTGCCTTGTTTATTTTCTGATGCCGTTTACCAGGGAAGACTGCACTGAATCTTAATGTAAAACCTTCCGCCGTCAGTAGACCAGTCACAAGCTCTTTCAACCACCCTTCATCACCACTTAATTAAGCAATCAGTCTCTAATTGATTAGGGGGCTTTCATCTCAGAATTTCAATGCGCTGTCCTTGTGGACAACAGCATCGTACACTGGTTCCTATTCACTTGAGGTACAGTATTATGCCATAAATGTTCTATCAACTGTCTTCTAGTGGACAATTATCTCTATACTAGACGCTAATAAACTTCATTTAAGGCCAGAGCCCACCGACCAAACAAACACCAACATTTTCATGCTAGCAGTTAACTGTCATGTGGAGAATGTTCAAGAACCGTGTGAATGGGGAGAACATTTTAGAACAGCCTGAATGGGGACAGTGTTCTAGAGCAGTGGTTCTCAGCCTTAAGGCCCACCTATCTATCACAGCATGTTGCCAAGGCCCGCTTGGCCACATTAGATGATATAAAATAACCAGTTGTTGAAAATAATAATCCAGACAGTGAAACATTCCTGTGCAGTTGTTCTGGTTGGAAGGTTACCACAAAATAGCATATCTTCATGTAAACAATCCCAACGGTATCTCATGAAAATTAACAGTAACGGCGCATTGGTAATATAAGTGGACTAATCCATCTGTAGTGCACAATGTGCACTACCTTATAAGTCTTTCTATAAGCTGACTATGTATGTCAGAACCCATTTCAGCTATTCGCCTACTTACCGTATTTGAAGTAGCTTTCTTGCAGCCGCTTCTCCGACCATCTCGCACCACATATCAACAGCAGCTGGCAACAACACTTCTTCAGCAACAGTGCAAGCTTTATTACACTGTGCAACATGCATAGCTACCAAGTAGCTGGACCATACGACACTTTTAGACTGCGTCAACAGAGAGAATTGTCCGCTTCTGCGGTTGTAGTCCATCATGTTTTCGCTGAAAGTACTCCAAATGGTTTCTAACGAGTTTTGAAAGCGCCTCATTTGAAAGTGTTAATCCACACTCCACACACTGTGCCTTGGGATCTGTGTCATCAGCACCCCTGGCAGACCCATATTTCATTTTTTCTGGGTTATTTTTGTGCAACATTTGGGCTTTTTGTTTAACACAGTATCAGCTTCTTCTTTGCACTTCAAAAACGTAGCCATGTCTCGTATACTTGCCTGCAATCGTAATGTAAATATTAGCTGCATTGTCTCTCTCGATTTTAGATTAGCAGCCCAATAAAAAAAAAAAACGGTTCTAGAGCAGTGTGACTGGGGAGAACATTCTACAACAGTGTGAATGAGGGGAGAGTTTATAGAACATTGAGATCATGCTACAGCACTGAGACTGGGGAGAACATTCTAGAACACTGTGAATGGGGAATATTCTAAAGAAGAAGAAGAATTTAATGAATGTTCCTGAACATTCTAAGACAGTGTCAGTGAGCAGAATGATGTGAATGGGAGAAAATTCCAGGGCATTCTCAGTTTGGGAGGAAGACAAGCTGTTCCTCTGGAACATCCTATAAATTTCTATCACTACCTGTGAAAGTCACACCCCATCACCACACCATCTCCTCTCTGTCCCTCGGTTCCATCTCAGGTCTCTGGTCATTAAATGGGCATCTGGTCTTCAATGAAGGCAATTTTTTCCAAACAAGTGGGCCTGCCTAGAAATATGGAACACGCCATGGAGTCTCGACAGTAAAGACCCCAACAGTCATAAACAAAATTACATAAAATACCTAAAACAGAAAACATGTATTTAGGTACATCATACATATGTCAAGAGATCTCACAATGATGTAAAATGTGTCTAGACCAGTGCCGTATCTACCATTGAGGGCACCGAGGTCATGTCCTTGGTATTTTTTCCCGAAATTTCAAATTAGTCAAAGCTGAAATCCAGCAGTGGTGATCAATGCCAAACACAGAACCTGGTCCGTGTCCACATTCCATATGTCGTCTGTATTTTCTCCCAATTAAATTCACATTCTCCGTCTAATCTCAAGTGAAATCTCCGCCTCTATC
>JBBPDC010000028.1:6146830-6165489 GCA_037974485.1 Hemigrammopetersius urotaenia
TATATATCCCTAGTCCCCAATAATATAGTCATTATTGTTCTAGTTCTCTGGAAGCAACGTCTACTCAGGTCAGTAGGTGTCAATAACTGTTCATTGCTTAATTTGATCCTGAGGGAGCATGCCTGATGAGAACTGGTGGAGGCTTACATGTAAAGAGATGCTTTGTTTTGTTGTTGTTTCTTATTCTTCCTAACAAATGGTCAACTTCATTTTCTGCAATTACTGGCTGTTGGTTAATAAACAAACAAGATAAGTGTAACCCACATAATACAGTGGACCACCCGTTCAGGCGGAAACCAGTTTCTGAGGGAAAAGATTAGAAAGAGGGGTGACGATTTTTTAATGGATTCTGTAAGCTTCTGAAAAGTGAACCGTGATGCCGAGCCTTCCCACCCGGACCCATTGACTTTTACTATTCTGACCCTACTGCACTCTTCAGTGTGGTTGGCCCAGTTCTGGCAACACAGGGTTTTTTTTTTCTTGCTTTCAACACACAAACACATTTTTTGGGGGACTCTAACTGATAATTGACCTGAACCTGATTTGAGATACATGTTTAGGTTTGGTGAATGTTTTCAGCCCTCTATACACGCTAATTCCTTCCTACAACCCTGGAGGCTAAGTCCCCCTTGTCTTTCAATCCTAGTGACGTCCCTGGCTTGCACTGCTATGAATATTGTAATGTAGCAACTTGTGAATGAAACTGTGTCCCTGGTGACCAGATCTGAGTATACAGTGAATAATTCAAACACCAGACCTTGTTGACAAGAACAGCAACTTTGGGCTTGGGGTGAGTCTCCAGGTGGTTCTTGGCCACATAAACTGCAGCTCGAGTCTTTCCTCCACCGGTGGGCATCCAAATGATACTGTTTTGCCCCTTCAAGGCTGCCTGGACCACCTCCTTCTGATACGGCCTCAGTGAAATCTCCTCCATCTGCACATACATATATACACCAACACACACACACAGTGACTAAGCAATTCCAAAGAATTACGTAATAATAACAGCATCGTTATCCTGTAGTTAAAAGAAAAGAGAGGCTTTTAATTTGGTGGCTCTCTAGCAGTATCATTTGATGTGCGTTCATCTCTGTCATTTTGCCTTTAAGCTCCTTCAGCCTGAAGATACTTGACAAAAGAGAATGAGCACTTTTAACCTTCTTGACCAAATATGCAAAAGTGGCTAACACTGAGCGTTAAGTAGCTATTTCTCATTCTTCAAAATCATCACAGACCACCTAAACCTTGTCCTCTTATTATGGAGCACGAGTCTAGGTCCAAAGTTACTGTTTCTGTAGGAGTACCAGATCAAATAAAAACACTTAAGCAACCGTCATGCTCACTCACCTGTTCTGTGCTGGCGTTTGATCAGATCTCTCAGCAGGACACCTCAAAGACTTCTGAGGAGAAAACATCGACTCGAGTCTTTAAACGCCCGGCCTGACCCGCCTGAACTGAGAAACGAAAGTGCAAGGTAAAGGAAGGGCCAAGCATAGGGGGGCGAACGACATCCGGCAGCAGATGGTGAAGGCCTGCTGTGGGAGTGAAAGCATTTGAAGGTTTTATGGAAAGAAAACCTATCAAAAATAAAAAATGGCGTTAATTCTACACTTCTTCAGTAATGTGATTCAGTGTCATCAAATTTACATTTATTTGCTACGTAACGGTGCTTCCCCACCATAGTCCTGCAGGAACAAAGCTCTGAACACATTAGTGCACTAAAATGGACAGTGGGCCTCCCAAATCACCACAAGCAACCATGAATAGAAAAACACTTTTCATGCCTGCAACCATTTTTATGCTGCTTTTGCATTCTGGCATGAAGAGACATGTCTCTCCATGTCTCATAGATCCTCCCTATTCTATCTTAGAAGTCATTTGAATACACACTAAGGTGTATTGGGTTGGATTTCATCATACACTAATGGCCATATCTGAACATCAGGATCATTCAGTATCTGTTCTTCCATTAAAATATTACTATTTTATCACTTCCATCTAACACTAGGAAACCGAACTCTTGACAGAATGATCTGTCCAGCACTGCCGTTGGTAGGAGAATTTTCCCCTCATCAAAACCAGTGGAATAGAACATTATTTATTCATAAACTGCAGATTTTATTCTTGTTAAGCTTCTGAGTGACCAAGTATAAATATATAAAAGTATAAAAAAGTATTTAAAAAAATCAAATCAAGCAAGTTCCCATTATTACATACATAGAAAGAACCTGTAACAGTGCATGCCTGACATCCTAATAACTGGCTGTGTGGTGATGCACTCTAATTGTAGACTATTTCAATTTTAATGCAGTGGCCCCCAACCCCCAGGCCACGGACCGTGAGCTGCACAGAAGAAAAAAAAAGAACTTGCTGAAAATGCTGTTAATAAAGCTGTGAGTACACTTTGGATTTAAGTTTATTATTACATTTTAAAGATACCCCATTATTAAAATATCCCCATTTTTATGCGCATCATTTATTTGTATAAATACATATACGTATATTTATCTGCCACTCCTTAAAGGCCGGGCCGTGAAAATAGTTTCTGATATTAAACCGGTCCGTGACGAAATAAAGGTTGGGGACCACTGATCTAATGCACTCGTTAATTGGTTCATCACTTACTAGCTTGCTAAATGTATAACACTTGTCTGGTGACTCACATTCTATTTAAAACAAAAATGATGTTAGGTGGCTTTTTCAGGTCAGTAGTAAATAAAAAATGGCATTTTCAGGCTAATAAAGGCACTCAAATTGTGAACACACTGTACATGTATGTTTTATAAATAAAAGAGTGCCTTTTTAGTAAGTATGGAGTAAGTTACGTACATTAAGACAGTTTATAGTCATAATGTAATCACACCTTTTTTCAGCTTCACTCGTAAGAAGCTCTTCCACAGTGATACCAGTTCCATTTTGCAGGACACATGGCAGTTCCAACATCAACATGGAACATGAAACAACAAATTCAGAGCTAGATATGATAGGAATGCAAAGGGATGCCATCCAGATGGACAAAAAAATTACAAAAAACAGCTCATTTATTTAACTGCATGGCAGTTTTACCCCTTGTATACCTTCCATTCCCCTTTTCCATTACATCAATATATGTCTCTTTTTAGAAGGCCAAACATTACAATGAGCTTCTCCTTCTTTCTACAAATGAGAACTGTAATCAAACAATAAGGGTTCCAAAAAACAAGTTTATACCAAACCTGATTGTTTAGACCTAGCGTTCACCTTCTTTCTACAATTTTAAATCAGAGTATTTGGAAGACTGTGGAACAGGAGTACCTGGATTACAGCCTGTTTAAGAATAGGAGAGACCCTTGATGGGCCCCACACTTGTACACTTGTGAGGTCAGGAAAAGGAAACTGAAGGGATTCCCCTGCAGTGCCTGTAACTAAAATACAAGTGAACATGCAGAAACGCAAGTAAACAAACCCACATAGGCAATATATGCAAATCTTTGGCCTCACAATCATTACAGCTTTGTAGGAAACAATAATCTACAGCAAATATAAATAAGCTAAATCTAAATTGTCAAAGCTTATGGTGTTTTTCTGCAAACTGACACATTTCCTGCTCATTTTGGTGTCCTATTTATTTATTATAGGATTTGTATTGTATTGTATATTATGAACAAAACAATAAAATATAACATGTGCCATAAATTTGGCAGTGCCCACATTGTACTTCACTTAGAACATCAATAGAACATGTCATCAGACCAGAGTGCCCAAACTTTAGTATATGACTGTAAAAATAAAGAAAAAAACTGGGGCGTGGGGGGTGGTTATACTTGAAAGAGCTATTTAATATTATTTTGGCTAAAGCTCATCCTTCAGCAACTTCAACTGATTACAACATTCTAAAAACAACTTCCGGATTGTCGAAGCTAATGGCCTGTTCTCATGCCTTCAGAACTGATTAATTACTCCTGATTAAAGTGTGAAAGAAGAATAGAGCAAATGAAAGTACCTCATAAAAAATGTTTATTTTTTTATAAACAGAAAACCAGAATTACAGTACAAAGACCAGCAGCGATTTACATGCATCATCAAAATGTAACCAAAGCCATGAACACCTTCACCGTTTTTTTTTTTCTTTGGGAAACACCATGTATTTTAGACCATGAGATACATGCCTGTACTACTAAAAAAACAAACTGAAATAAACACTGCAGATACTTCCTTAAAACAAGTCATGATTCAAGTATGTGACCAACACAAAAACCGGATCAGAGTGGAAAACTGCACCAGTACGCTCAAAACGCCTCAGAACACCTCCGTTAATGCATGATGTGTGAAGTTTCTGAGAAGAGTTATAGAACAGGCACAGAAATGGGGACATATGGTTGGGTTTGTGTGTGCTTGTGTACACATTTTCAAGGAAAGTCCTTTAGACTATAAGAGATATCGTTCTTGTATCTAAATGCATCTTGCAAATCTGTACGGAGTGCTTTTTTGTATTGTTAACCACTTTATATGTACAGAATTACTGTAAAAATGCTTATTAGCTGGACGATGAGCTTACAAATGTCCAGGGCTGGCCTGAATAGTGTTCTATGGGGTTAAATATAGCCATTTTTTACGAAGCCAAAAAATATCTTTAAAAAAATCACATTTGTTTTAAATTAAAACGTAAGAATTTTTGTTACTGCAGTTAATACTAAGTTAATACTAAGCTACCATCATGTTTGGCTCAGTCAAATACAGCTTTTACAGCCTCCTAGATGCTAATGTAACAAAAATGATTGTTTAAATCATCTTCAGGGCTTGAGAATGTTTTGGTTAGTTATTTTTAGTTATTATTATAGTTACTATTTTTAGAAAACAGTAGTAAAGTACACACAAGCCAAGTTGAGCTCTGTCAGAACTACAGGGATATAGTGTAGGTCTGAGATGTTTGTTTGAAGGTGCAGATCTGTTTGAAGATCCACACAGAAGCTGCTCAACAAACAAGTTTGAGGTTCTGCGATAAGGTAAAGGTGCTCTTAAAATTTTAATTAAACCTGTTGTACCTTCATATCCACCTCTCATCAAATATTTTGCCTTTTGAGCATTTTATTTTCATCTGATAATTTAAAATGCTCCCACAGTTGTGATTCCTCAGACGTTTTTGCTCTTTTCGCTTGAATGCCTGCAAGACAAGGGGTGCAGTTTGTTGCCTTTGGAACTAAATTGGCTCAAATCTGTTCTTTTTAAAGGCCTCTGTTGATTAAACGTGTTTAGTGGTTTAGGTTACATGTGTTCTAATACAAAATGTAGAAAAGAATTCAAACATAACCTACAAATATTAATGAGTTCAAGCTCTTCTTTAAATTATTCAGACCAGCCCTAGAAATGTCAAGCAAAAACTGACATTGGAGAAACACGTGGAGCTTCATCAAAACTGTTATTTAAGTAAAATTTGGCAAGAGATAGTGGACTGAAGAAATATTGTAACGACAAATATGGCTTATACTTGCAGTATCGATGAGTGGCTCTACCACAACCAACAGCCGTGACCTCCAAAAGAGAGCAGCACTAGTTCAGTCACGGGGCAGAAGCACCTATTGTGTGATCGTTGATGGTATGGCAAATGAAAAAAACCTGATGCTTCACGTCCTCAATCCTGAAAATACAACTACAGCAACTAATGCAGTGTATGGCAAAGTCACACCAAAAAACTGACCTCAAGTCGACCATGAAGGAGGACGAGTCAGTCGCCTTAGCTTCTGAGTATCACTTCATCCTCTCTACATCATTGTGACACATAAAATACACTGACATTAAGGACTTAAAGGAACAGTTTGATGAATATGATGCATGGAACTTCCCCCTAATCCCTTGTGTAGTGATTCAGCCAAGACAATTATGTACTTCTGTCTGTTTTCCAAGGCTAATATAGCACCCATAGTACATTAACAGTTTAAAAAAAAGCTTATTTTGTATGATAATTGTTATACAGTGAGAAACCACACAAGCAAGTGCATTTGAGAGTACTTAATGTGTTGCAGTTTGAGGCGAGTGAAACGATACAGGCATGCACTTTGCACAAAGCTTATTACTGTACATAAGCTTCCATTACTTTGCCATATTAGCCTTTTAGCTCCCAAACTGAACAAGCAAGCTTGACACAATTCCATGTCTTGGCTGACAGACTACATTTAGGGTATTTTTCAACAAACTTTTGCAATCCGATGAATGTAACAGGCCACTGGGAGGCCCAGTGCTCCACAGGTTATGTATTCCCATCATTTAAGGTGAAAAAAAACCCACTGATTGTGAAACCCACTCCAAGAGTCTGAGTACTCTAATGTGTAATTTAAGGACTATTGCTATGAAAGACCCTCAATGTGCATGAGTCACGCTCTCTCAACATGTAGAGGGAGCAAAGGGGAAACAGAAACTATGACAAAAGGTTTCCCTCTCCAGTAAAGCACTTACCTAGCCATCACCACACCTTAGAACATTCGCTTCTTCTCCACTTCTCCTCAAATGCCCTGCAGATTTACGCTCCCCCTGACGTCTCCTTCTCATACTTGCACACAAGCATGATCTTGCATATCATATATTCTTACACAGCACCTTGTCAGATGAGAAAATGGTTTGAAACTGCTTATCTGGGTGCATTTTGCGTATAAACATCATGACATTAATACGGGAAAAATGAACAAGTATTGATTGATTCTTTAATTTCACAGTAGTCAGCTAGTATAAAGAATGGCTCTGATTTTCTTTGGCCACTGCATGGATTTGTTAAATTCAATTACCGGTGCAGCCTGAATTAACACAATTCAATTAAATGGGAATTCAACCATACTTATATCATTAAGATGAACAAAGTCACTGAGAGCTTAATCCACAATTTAACAAGTCAGAACAGCTCATAGCTGTGAGCTGGAAAACTCTATCACAGAAATATATTATCTGAAACTATTCACAGTAGAAACAGAAACTTTCATATCAGGCTTCTCTACAATGCCATCAGATCACATAAAACACTCTGCATGACTTTGTTCACCTCTGAGTGTCTAAATTATGAAGACATTTTGAATAACTGCTGGAATTGTCTTTTAATAATCCGAATGACCTATTGACTGGCTGAACCACTGCACTGTACTATATATTTACTAGGATGCCTTGAATAAAGGTTTGGAAAAGCTTTAGCATAATGTTTAATTGTATTTATTCTACTATTAGTGTTTTTCCCAGGGATATTGGCAGCCAGATAGGTAGCTTTAAATCTAATTTTCTCAGATGACCCAAGACTTTTATACAGTACTTTGTAAAAAAAAATCCTGTGCTTTCTGCTGTATGTGCCCTGCCTTTTTAAGAACTGGTGCACCTTCCCTGGTCCCTCATCCTCTGGACCTTCGGCTTCACTTGTCGATGAGGCCGCTCTCCTTGAGTTTGAAGTAAAAGAACTTCTCCAAGGTGTTGGCACATTTGCAGTATTCGCTGTCGGGGGGGTTATACTCCCTGCAGTTTGTGATGACTCTCTGCAGGTCAGCAATGAACAGCTTCTTAGTCACATAGTAACGGTTCTTCAACCTCTCTGTCATGGTCTTCAGGTCTAATGGTGAAAGCAGATTATGAGATTGGCCTGAATCATATATCGTCACAATAACAAGGGATACTTGACTGCATTTACACTGAGAATAAGCAAATGCACTGACCGATGGGGAATCTGATGATCTCATAGTAATCTGGAGCTTCAGACTTCTTCACTGGCTCCATGAAAGGCCACGCGTCCGGGTGGGTCTGAAATTTGCACAGAACATACAGCTTCACTGGAGAACATATGTGGGTGTACTAGGTGGATGAGTGATGTTTTATCTTTGATAAAGACTAAGCTTCAAAAAGAATCATTTTAACTGAAGCATTGAAAAAAAAGAAACAGAAATATCCAGTAATGGGCCAATTCAGGTATTTTTCAAGACATGGTTACAGGACAAAACAGCCAGATCCAAAGTTTTTGTCATAAGGGACCCAAAGTGCAATGTTTGTTGGTGGGTGGAAGGTCAATAACAATATACCGGTAGAGGGTAATCAGGTTTATACTGTATTTTCATACACTAATGCTTTATAAGAAGTTAATAAATTGTGTACGTGTTTGTTAGGGTAACGTTCTGGCCAGCCAAAGGAAACATCCTCAGAGATCAACAGGCCACGCTTTTAGTAGAGATACAACAAACATTTTCAATAACCTGCTGCAGTGAGCTACATTTTCAAATGTTAGTGGTCTAAATGCAGTTTGGAGACTTTCTGAGGTAGAAAACTAGCCAACATTTAGGTAAATATGGTCACCTAAAATGTGAACACATGTAAATTTTAAGTCACTGCAGATTTATTGTTTGATTTTTTCAAAAGTAAGGTGAATGAGAATGCACTCCTATATACCCCATGTTTGTTAAAAACAAAAGCATCATGGAAGTGTTCTGCTTTAGGGGTGCTTATATGTTAAAACCAACTGATTCAAAACTGAGAACAAAGAGCATTCAGTATAACGATCTCATACAGCAATAACGTCCTGAAAGACAAAAACTAGGGATGCACCAAATATTTGGCCACCGAAGATGGCAAAAAAAGCATTTCGAACTACTTTTTTTTTTTTAAAACGCGACCGAAACAGTGATGACGCAATCAACGTGTCTGCCTTGTAGGCGCATTTCCATATATCTTAGAAAGACACACGGAAATCCATTTGTAAAGCGCACAATGCCAAAATGTCCAGTGGTGGTGCGTCCACAAAGGCTTTTTTAACATTGGGATTAATTTATCATAATATTTAAACACGAGCACAGAAGAGGCAAGACTATTCGAGCACACCCACTCCATCTGTGTTTTTGAAAAGGCAAGAAAGTTTTCCAGTGATTACAGTTAATATATGGGCTGCCAGTCTTTGTTTTAATACACTATTTAGTTGAAGGCCTACACAGAATGTTATTATATCTTTAAACAATTTTTAAAGCACTTGTTCTGAATGCAGTTTGCTCAGAATATTAAAATGCACTTGTTCACTTGTTTTATAAGAGAAGATATTTTAATTATATAATATTTCAGCTATCTTGCTTTTAGGCTTTTCATGAGTGGGGCCAAGTAAAATATTTTATTTGTGCATTGTTTGAATGTTAAATAAATATTTTTCTTCTTTTAATAACTTAACTGATTTATTCTTTTAATAATTTAACAATAATAATTTCTTCCAGTGTTTCGGTATTCGGTTTCGGCCAAAAAATAATAATTTTGATGCATTCCTAACAAAATCTATTACATTATAATTACAAGGCTACTTGTATGTGCTTTTCTGTTATGTTCTGATAAAATCCAGTTTGTGATCTAAGGCTATATTTGCAACAGAATCATCTTAAAATTATTCTTTTTTCCTCCCCAATCCAGCATCTTCTGCTGCACAGCCCCTTTACTGATAGATATTCCTGGTAGGAATAATCCTGGGACAGCAGGTGATTAAATGAGACAGTCTGGTCCCAAATGGGCCAAAACAACCTGACCGCTAAGAAAAGAACTGATTTCAGAGAATTACACTTACTTTAATCTGGGCCAATAGATTCTTCAATATGTTGTAAAGCAGGTCAGGATCTTTCAGTTCTTTACTGCAGAATAAAATACAATTCCGATTACAACACTTACATATATATAGTATAGGTGTAATAATCATCCTAATAATAAAAACGATCAGAATGGCAAATGTGCCCAATCATGTGTTACTTACTTTTTCTCTTTGGCACTGGGTTTCCAACCAGTCTCCCCTGCAGAGAGACGGAAGAAAGGGAGTGGGAGTAAAAGTGAGAGAGGAAAAATTATCAGATTTATGTCTGTATGGCCTCACACACACACACATGCACACACACACGCACACAAAGCACTCAAGAACACGCACATCCCCGCACACTCCCATCCATACACTTACTAATTCCAGGAATGCTCTCCACAGGTATCTGCCTGACTCCCTCTTTAAAGCAGGAAAGCCCAGGGTACACCTTTCTGATCTGAGTCTGCTTCCTCTCAATCAGCTTCTTAATGATCTGCAGCAAACAAACACATATACACACGTGCACACACACACAATAAATGAAACAGGCTGATATACACAATAAGTTCACCAGCAGTTCGTAAATAACTTGACAGTGACAATGTTTACTGATGGCTGTGAACTCCTGCACAATGGATTTAAAATTAAATACTGTTGTATTTTAATGTTATCATATATTTACAGAGTAAAGTACCTTAAACGAGTAACTGTGTGAAAAATAAATGCAATCCGTTAAACCAAGATGAAGTGGCTGAGGGTTTTTTGCCATACATTTACAGTGATAGCAATAATAATAATAATAAATATCAGCAACTCTTTTTCTTTTAGAAATGGTACATTACTGTGACGCAGATGCTGGAGCAAGTACAAAGATAGCGAGGACTTTGAAAAACAACAGCAACAGTGACAAAGGCGGGATAAAAATACTGCGCTGTTTGACTTGCAGCTTATTGCCACCACAACTTGTTTCACTAGTTTCCATGACTACAGCCTGAAGGCAGAATTATTTGTGGAAGGCGTCTAAATAGTCACTGGTGCCTGAAATGTCTAGTATAGGAGTTGAAACGTAGTCTACAAATGAACTCATTAGTAAAACAACATTATTTAAGGGCCTTTGTCAGTTTTAAGGGTCAGTTTTCACAATAAAGTTAACAATCATTGCAAATTACATAATAATGACGGGCTCCACACAGGCAAAGGATGCTTGCATTGCTTGCCCATGTCTTCATGGATTAATAGTCAATTTTCAGTCTCATGTTTCACTGCTTTACTAGAACAGAGACCTCTTTGGTCCTCATATTGTCAGAAGACGGAAACAGACTACAGATGCCACACTTAGAATGAAAAAAAATAGTCATCAGCTCTCAGACATGAACTAATGATTCACAGAAACACGTGTCCCAGGATGACTCAAATATTCAAATTACAGTCCTCTAGAAAGGAGTTACAGGGGCCAGAGCTCCTGCACAGCACTAAGTGATGTTTATGAGTAGGACTCACCTCTTTCTGTCTCTTGATGATGTGGGACAACTCGGTGTAAGGAATTCTGGGATTGAGCTCACACTCCATCAATGTAGCACCTTCATAATCCTTAATGTAGCCAAGGTAGCGACTCTTTGGCACTTTAATATCTTTGGAGAAGCCCTTTCGTTACAAGGGGAAGAAATTCACAAAAATAGAGCATTAACAAAGATCAACATGATAAAATGCTCGTAAAATATCACTACTTTTATCACTACTGCTTCATCCCCTGCACAGCACTGGAATTGTAAGCTGAATGAAGTGCGAGAATTTGAGGAAAAGAGTAAATGGAGAGTGAGTATTACCTGCTTCTTGAAGTAGCCAATGGCATATTCATCAGCATAGGTGAGGAAGTACAGAATGCCATGTTTGATGTGATACTCCTTTAGGTGATTCATTAGATGTGTGCCATAGCCCTAACACACACACACACACAATGGGCATATACAGAATCAAACCCCACTTCCAAAAAAAAAAAAAAAAAAAAATCAACAACTCAAAAATTCAAACAAAAATCATACATGCTTTATTACTCAGTGAGGTAGGAGTATAGACACAAAAATACATTTGGGAGCTGTGGATATCATTCATATGCACATTTAAGTTGGTTAAGCCTGGTTATTATGGTAGCAATCAAGTTACAGAAGCACTTGTGCATATGCCAGTATTCAACAAGCAGATCCAACACTGTACACACAAGTCCCTATATTTTTCTCCTGCTTTTTAACACATGATGCCGAAAAACTCAACACAGGAGTTTTTGTGCTGTAAATATTAAATGTAAAAAATTGGAATATCGGTCTGAGCTGTATCACAAAGCCAAATATTGATTTGTTTCCTCTCTCACATAACCATATTTTCTGAGGCCTCATCTGCTTCTGATCGAGCTCTTGACCTGGAAATGTGTTGCAGTGTGTTGCATCTGTCGGAAGGAGTTAACCGTGGCTAATAACAGATAACATGTACATACTTTGACTTGCTCGTTTGAAGTAACAGCACAGAAGACAATCTCGGTGAAGCCTTGAGTGGGGAACATTCGGAAGCAGATCCCTCCGATTACACGGCCATCTTTTATCAGAGCCAACGTCTTGTGCTTCCTGCATGCACACAAGTCAGGGTACAAAACTCTCAGCTGTGCTATTATACTGGGTTTTCTTTGGGAAGGGTAATATACATACACTTGAGTATTTGGGGCTGTCAGTATTGTATTTTTTGAATATTCTAGGTTTCATGATTTAAGACAAGTAAGTATTATTTTAATGACCATTTTAATTGTTGATCAAATGTATTTCTATAACTACAGTCTATTGTTCTTATAAATACATATAAATAATCAAAAATACTGTGAGCTAATTTTAATTACATTATTACTTATGACAAAAAATCTTTTTTCAAGTACAACCTGTGTATTTTTCTAACCGTTTCAGTCAGCACTCTCTCATTCAACTTAGGTGACAAATTTAAAAGAAAAAAAAGCATGACCTCTGTTATGTTATTCATTTGTTTATTTACAGAAGTAGGCATGGTTTAAAAGTGGTACACGTCCTTAAATCAATGTCGTGTTGCACGTTTGCCCATTTTAATTACTGATTTTTGTATAAAGATGAAATTTCTTTCTAAAAAAATATATATAATATTATACACCCCTAATACAAAGTACTATTCTAAATTGTGTTTTCTGACATGTTTGTTGCCAGTTATTTAAAAGCAACCTTGGGATTTCAATTTGTTGTAGTAATATACCATAATCCAATGTTTGAAGGTCTGCTTGGTCTAGTAAGCGGTCTCTGCATTTTAGTGAATATGTGAACACATCAAACTCAGATCACTTTAAATAAAAGTGTGTTTTGTGATCTGATTGATCAGTACAATATGAAAGAGTCCAAATATGAAGACAACAAATGCGACAGATCTACAAAGGGTTTATAATAAGCTGTATTCAATTTGGCACACTAGGCTAAAATGTTATGTACAATGTTAGATACAGGACTTACGGGTCAAAGACGAGACGTGTGATGTACTCTTTAGGCATCCGTGGCAGCTGATGGGAGAAAACATTCTGAAGCCCCACAAGCCACATTAATATCTTCTTATTGGATTTCTGAGAAAGTGAGTTTCCAATCACATGGAACTCAATAATGCCCCTTCTCTCCTCCAGACGTGCCGTTTCATCTCGTGCTGCGTTAGCCGAAAGGAGACTCGTCTACAAAAAACAAGATTCATATCTGAGGAAAGAGTGTGAAGACTTAGGCAGAAAATTGCTCTTGATTGGTTAAAAAGTGTATGTGAACTGTATAACTGCATGGGAGATCTTTGTCCCACGACTAACAAAATAGTGACTTCCACAGTCAAACTACATAGTAAGTGTAAGGCTAATGGAATACAAAATTACAGAGTGCTTGTGTGATTTCAGTGCTGTTGCCATGGAGAGTGAGTGAACAACCACAGTGTGCAATGTGAGAGTGGCAGACAAATACTGCTGACCTCTGGGCCCAGCATGGCAGCAGGGTCAGTTATGGTCATCATGACCTCGTTGACCAGCTCCATGGGGATGTCCCCCATCACCCTGATCCGCTTAGCATCCTCCAGGGTCAGTGCCTCTGGCAGCTTCCGCTTCTCTCCTAATAGAGAGAGAGAGAAACAAAGAGAGGGAGAAAAAATAAATGACGGATTGGGGGAAAATCTGGTAGAGATGTTTTCAGGTAGAGATGTTTTAAGCATATTGAGATTGGTTTGTAATATTTATAGACTAAATGAAATCAAGAAACATTGTCATTAAAGCAATAATAAGGTCTGATAATGCTGTACAGCAACACTGTGGTATAGTGACAATGCAGTAAACTGAGGAGTTTAAAGCGAGTACATTTCATGCTTTCTAGTAACTAAATGAATTATAAGTGTAATACAATGACATTATGAATAACATACCTGTGATGGGTTCAGAGACAGTCGTGTCCAGAGCAGAGCCTGTTGGGCCTTTCCGCAGAGGAGAACCAGACACCGCTACAGGACTCAGAACTGCAGAGGGAAACACACACACACATATATATACACACTTACTCAGAATGCATCACTTAGGGAAATACTACACCCACATACCTGCAAGCATCCACACAAACCTGTCTGGGGCCCCAGCTGTGCACCCTCAGAAGCTGGCATGGTGAAGTCAGCATCCCAGATAGGAGAGTTCTCTCCATATATCTCTTCTTCAAGCATAGACAGAAACCTAACAAACACAGCAAAAAGCAAACAGATTGAAATGCCTGGGATTAAATTGTGTTTTTTGCAGCTAAAACTCATTATGTCTGCTGCTGGACTGATGTAAGCTTACTTGGGAAAGTGTGTCAAAATAAGTGTTCGTTTCTCTTGTGGGAGTTTGTCTTTCTCCACCCGGAATTTCTCCAGCAGCTGCCGGCGGGTGACCGTGAAAATGGACTTGAGGAGACTGCGGCCGAATACCTGGCATGTCTCATATCGTGGCAGACTGTCATTACTTTGCGGGACGTGACAGTAGCACAACCACCTGCAGAACATACACACACATTATATAATTCCTCAACAAGAGCGGGTTACAAAAATATTAACATAGCACAAACAAATTATATAGTACAAAAGATCTTAATACCCTACTCAAAAGAGCATATTACTACTGTGCAACAGCAAAAAGAAGCAATGGACATTACATGTATTACAGAACATGAAAATCCAGCCTCATCTGCAGTTCCCATAATGAACAACTGACCTTCCTCTTTTGAACAATGAACTCTATGACACACGTAGCATTAAGGCGTCACAGCATGGCAGCGTATGTCAATAAAAGTCTCAAATACATTGTTGTACACACACCTAGTATAGTCTACTTTGTATGCGGAAGCGTCTTCTTTCTGGGCTCGCTGGCGGAACTGAGATGGCGTCTCAAGTTTCCAGTAGTTCAGACACAGCAGAAACATCTTACTCAACTCGTACATCGTCTGCCTCTCCTTAGGAGCCAAATGACTGAACTTATACTGCACAAAGTTCAAAACCCCCTGAGAGAGAGAGAGAGAGAGAGAGAGAGAGAAAGAGAAAGAGAAAGAGATGAGAGACAGAGAGGGAATACAGTGGGAGGGAAGAGAGGGAGAGTTAGAAAGAAAGGGAGGAGGACAAAGGGGATAGAAAGAAAGGAGAAAATGAGAGAGAGACAGAGAAACGGACAAGGGGAAGAATGAGACTGATAAAGAAGGATGCCAGAGAGGGAAATATTATCAAATATACTTATTTGTACTGCATTGTATTGCACACCCACACTCACACCTACCTGTTCTATGTTGGGTTTTTCAAACGGTGGGCTTCCAAGCGAACCCTCAACTACTGGCTTCCCCATCTGCAGAATGCACTTCCTCAGCAGCTACACGAACACAACAGACACATACAAGAACATAATTTCCATCCCGAACAAGGTGTGAAACTGTTTAACCACAGCTACAGCTGTCCTGCAAAACGTCAAGTCATAATTTGGTCAATAACTTTACTATTATAAACCATGATCACGATGTGAAATAGGAGTGTTTGTATTTACCTTAAATAGATAGAAGTAAACCTGCTTGGTATCCGTGTCCTCTTCTTTATGGACGGACATAAAAAGATTTTCTACATCCACCACCATCCCCAGCAACCTGTTTATCTCATCCTCTGACACGTTCTCCAGGTGAGACACGTGCTCCGCTACAGATATGCACACGCATGCACGCACGCACGCACACACACACACACACACAAGTGCAATAAAAGGTACTTAAATCAATCGTCCCACATTACTGAGAGTTATATTTCAGTAACAACTAATCTATATGTTAAGTCATTTTTAGAGTGTGAAATGCACATGTGGACACACAACGACTGGTTTAAGGGTTTAAAGAATAATCAAACAGCACTACTCCATGGCATGTTTAGAAGTGAAAGCAACAATAAACAGTCTAATGCAGTGACCAAAAACCCCTTTTTCGAAAGGTAAACCCGAATGTGATTTCATTTCCTAACACACATATTAATCTCACTAACAGTTGAAACAGGTGCGTTTGAGCGCGAAAATCAGCAAAGTGCTGGCCAAACGCCTTCAGAACCAAATATGGACACTTCTAACCAAGACAATATCCAGAGTGGTTAAGGTTCCCATGTCCAGAAGGACACCGCTTCAAATTTTAAATGTAAATGTTCACTGCAAACAGAATGAAACTCTCTGGAGTAGCCACACATGAGCCACCATTGTCACCAAGGTCACTATACCCAATGCTAAATCAGACGAAGGGGCAAAAAGTCCCCCCATTTTGGCGTGATGGAGCTCCATCCAATACCTCTGGAGTGAACAATAACTAATCACCCCAAATCAGAACCTGATCTCAGTGGATGCAATTTTACTCCAGCATAGGGAGGACAAACTCCCATTTTGGTCTTCAAACTCCCTTTTTGGACTGTTTCTGATAGACAGAGACCCAAACAGATTCATACCCAAGGCATGGCCACAGCTGCGACATGCCTCACTCAGGTTAGCTGTCTGCTGCTGAAGGTCCATCCGGGTGGCAGTGGGAGGATGAGGGTTCTTCCAGCCGTTACATTTACACGAGTCATTAGCCTGGGGAAGAACATCACACAGTTTGCAAACAGCCTTGGTCATCCAGGTCAGTACAGCGGTTCTCAATTGTGATCCTGTTTCACCAAATAACCAGGAGAATAATGGAGCAGAAACACTAAACTCTGCAGGGCCAGGGCTGGGAACAACTAGTAATCCCTTCTACAGAACTCGATTTTTAACAGTATGTTATAAGGTGTAGCAACAAACTTCAAGAGAAGAACATTTTCTTTTTACTTGACTGCAACACACTACATACTGTTGTATTATCGTCAGACGTGCTACATCTGAAAAGGTGATGGATTAAGACTAAACAAATGCTGCAATGTCTACTGTGCTGTATAACACTAATAATATACTATTCCTGTAAAAGTGTATAAATTGTACAATGTCCTATAGTATACTACAGATAGAATTTACTAAAAGGTTATTATAGGAGTCTTGCAAAGTCATGTAGTTTTACTACAGATCTGTCGTAAGAGACTTGAACAAATCCACACTAATGTAAGATGTGCCATGCAATTTAGTTTCATGGGCTCCATATAGAGAAAAATAATTGCATACACAATATAGGGACAAAAATATTGGGACACCTGACCGTTACACCAACAGGGACGTTCATGACACTGCATTCAAACACAGACTTCAATATGGAGCTGTCCCCTGTGCGGGCACGTCAAGTTCTTCCTCACCCAACCATGTCTTTGTGGACCGTGCTTTGTGCACTGGGGCACGGTCATGCTGGAATAGAAAAGGTTCTTCCCCAAAATGTTGGAAGCATTGCGTTGTCCAAAATTTCAATGCTGGATCATTATGATTCACTAACCCTGATCCTGAAAAGTGTCCCAACACTTTTGTCCATATTGTGTACTTGCGTTCAGCAGTGATGGACTGTATGAATGGGTGTGTATGGGGGTGTCTGGTTCATAGAAGACCCTCACCGGGAGTTTATCTCCGCCTGTGTGTGTTGTGCAGCTCAGCATCTTTTTATTTTGAGTCCTAAACTGGGTAAACGTTGTCATCATTCAAACAACAAATTGAGCTTGTTTGTTTTTAGCCTAGCCGGCTAGTTAGTTACCTTGCAGGCTGAGAATACTCCGAGCTTCTCGAGCTTCTTCGCCCGAGGGAAGGCGCGGACTTGGGCTTTTTTCTGGCTCGCCCACTGCTGCTGGCTGAGTCCGGGGCGGGCCGGGTCGCTGCTGCCGGTCCCAGAGCTCGGGTTCGGCCCGGGGCCCGCCGCGCCCCCGCTCGGGGCCTGCTGTAGCCGGGCCTGCGTGGAGGCTTGAGCCGCCGGTTCCGCCATAACCAACACGGTGCTTCCCTCTCGGGAGAGTCTCGGTAGTCTCGGAGAGCTTTCCGAAGCAAAAAAAACCTTATTTATTTATTTATTTATTTGTTTATTTACGATTATTCAGGCCACGCCGCCGCCTATCTCCACGAGACACAATCCTTTCATTGCGCATGCCCAAACACTAAGTGGTTTCTGGGTAATGTAGTTTACAAAAGGCTCTGCTCCAACCTCAACTCTAATCGATGAAATATTAAAAGTAAAGTAAATCGGCCCCTTTAAGTCACGCGTGAACATACCACAGCACACACTGAACAATGTGAAATTCTTTCTCTGCATCTAACCCATTCACCAAGTGAAGCGGTGGGCAGTCAGGGAGGTGCCTGGGGACAGTACATTACTCAAGGATACCTCAAGGGTTTCGAATCCACGACCTTCTGATTGCAGGGATAATGCCCTAACCACCAGCTGCCCCACGTGAACCTAAATATGTTGATTAAACCTCTTTTGTAACGAAGATTGCGAGCCAGGCAATGCCTGACCTCATAAATGCTCTATAGCAGTGGTCCCCAACCCCCGGGCCGCGTACCGGTACCGGGCCGTGGGTCATGTGGTACCGGTCCGCGGGCTGCACAGAAAAAAAACGTGGATGTTACCCGTGTTATGTTGTTGGCTCGTTGTTATGAAAATGCTGTTAATAA
>JBBPDC010000028.1:6165589-6176481 GCA_037974485.1 Hemigrammopetersius urotaenia
GGGCCGTGAAAATAGTTTCTGATATTAAACCGGTCCGTGACGAAATAAAGGTTGGGGACCACTGCTCTACAGAATGAATGAGCACAAATTCCCACAGAAACTCCAAAATCTTGTGGAAAACCTTCCAAGGGTGGGAGCTGTTAGAGCGGACAGTTTGATTTCACAGACGTGTGATTGACTTGAAATTACATTGTGTCGTTTAAGTGTTCCCTTTATTATATTTTTTAGCAGTATATTTAATGCACTTAGGACAGAACCTTCTCACAAAACAATTGTACATATTGGACTTCCTGCAATGTAGGCCTGCTTGTCACCATTTTATAATAACTTCCAGAGATTTGTCTAGAATAGTGCATTTTACATTAAACCATTTACTTAGGAGGCCGAACAGGGAACAATTCTTCCCAAGGCAGTAATGATCCCTTCAGAGAACTCCCTGGCTTTAGTTCTTATTACTGCAGTTTCCACACCTACTGTAGCTGAAACTGCTGCTTACATCTCTTCCACTGGAAGGCAGTATAACGTTTCATTTAGATTTTCAGACACAGTACAAGTCAATAATGTATGGATGTGATGTGCCTTCCAAAACATGAAATTAGGACATACTGCACATTTCATAAAAAGTTGTACCTTCTAAGAGCTATCCCTTCTAGGACAAGCTAGGCCAAGTTGGAAGACTTAGGCTACATCATAGTACTACTGTAATTTGTAACTTAAGAGGTCTGTAAAACAGGCCGAGTATAGTAATATTTCAACATACCTACATTATTGTCCATTATCTTTTATTTTTAAATATGTGATTTAAAATCACCTGCTTAGCAAAGACCACAGCTGCTTTATCATGTATCAACTGAAAAGTAAGTAAGTAAATTAAAAAAGCACACTGACCTCCCCAGCAAAATACCTTCCCCTTGTTTATTGGTAAAATTACAAGTACAAGATTTTTTTCTGTGTCCCCTATTTACTGCATCCTGCAAAACTTTTTGTCCAAACCCTGTTAAACTGGGCCTGGGCAGCCACTCTCATTTGTTGTGCTAATTCACAAGAAATGGAGAAAATGATGGTCAAAAAGGGAGAGAGACCCTGCTAAAGAGAAAAGCAAGAAGAAAAAAAATCTTGGAGAAGGAAAAAAACCAAAACAAAAGGAAAATGACATGTCACAGAGGACAAGACACAGCCAGTGCACTCAGAGACCTTCATTACAAAAATCATTTCACAGAAGAAAAAAAAAATCTACACGAACAGGAACAAAAACAGAAGAAATGATGATTGATCCGTTTCGGGAAGGTACTGTATTGATAATGGCTAGTGATTGGGTATACTTTTGCAGAAGAAATGGAAGGAAAAAAAAAACGAGTACAAATACAGCAACATAGTTACCTTTTTTCAATACACAAATTGTGATTTTGGTCAGAGGAGGCAAATCTTGTCTTGCATTATCAATGTTTTTAACGCCTGGATTGTTGACTATTTCCGGAACAAAAAAACCCTCATTTCATTAATGCTAAAAGACACTGATGTTACGAAGTCCATTAATGCATTATGCATCTACAGCCTGATGTCTCACATGTAAATGGTTTGCGGGGGGCGGGACTAGCCTATAAAATCATATTCATTAGTTCTGGAGTAGTGGTAGTCATAATTACAATAATAACAATAGCAATAACCAAGAATAATACAGAATCTACAGAATTGCTGAGCATGAAGGGAAAACAGCATCTCATCCCTCTTTCTCTCTTTCTCCACTCCATTCTTCCTCCTGCTGGACATGAGAGTCCAAGAAAAAAGTGACAAGAAACCAGAACGGCAGAAAGGGAAAAACTCCTTTGATGCGTCAACAGCCCAGTTCAAGCAGTAAAGATCAGACTAGACTCGCAGGAGAAAAAGAGAATGAGGACACAAACTGGAAGGAAGTGTTTTCCCTCCAGCAGCAGGTTTGATTTTCTTGAATACAGACTAGAACAGAACAGAACCTTACAGCTCAGTGTATGTGTGATAGAATTGATCGTTGTTTTCCCTCCTTGTTCCCCAAAGGCATGTCTTTTTTTTTGTTTTTCCTCTTAGTTTTGGTGGGTGCGTGACCGTTTATTGTTTACAGCAATGCCAGTCAGCTGACTCTCGATCGCAGGAGTCTGTCTATTGGTTGGAAGGATAACTGGTCAAAATATTTACAAGTGGCTGTTAATATCAATGGCCCCTTTGGTCAGTTCAGTAGTAGAATCTGTTGGGCTGCTGATGTATGTCACAGTCTAACTGACTAGATTTTTCCAGTTAGGCTGCGAATAGACATTTGTCAAACTATGAGTTGGTACGGTGTTGATAATGTGTCTGTGTTGTTCCTCGGCCTTATTGGTTGATTGCGTGGATGCCTAGTTTCCGCCTCCACAGCACTGGCCGGATCTGCCCTGAGGTGCCGCCTCCTGTAGGTCAACTCCACCTCTAGCTCGCCCACCAGGCCCTGTCCCGCCCTGCGGCTCGTTCTTCGGAAGCTTCTTAGCTGCAAAACAACACATGCACACAAATGACAATACGTTTTCTTACAGAGAAGGTTCAGCTTGAAATCAAATGTACATCATTTTCTATATCAGTTCATTCATGTTTATCGTCTGACATTCTGCAATGAGTTTATATAATTAATACAAGTAATAGGAGTTTACACTGAGCAAGTTACCACTATGCAACATTTACACTTGGGGGATGTTTCTTTGAAGGTGGTGAAAAAAAAGCACTTCTTATTTTCATACTAGTTTTTCTAAATGGTACTTCTGGGTGCGCATCTCATTGTTGCTATGCAACAGCAGCACTGTGAGGGTCTAGCAGATGCGCTGGCTTTGGCTCAGAGCTCAGTCACGTACACCTCTTTAGAAAGTGATTTATTAACTAGCAAGAGTGGTGCTAACAGTGAAAGTAAGCTACAGTAAAAGTTTTTGTTGATATTGTGCTAATTTGAATCCATGAAATCCAATGGCCGCCGGAGCCAATCCTCACTACTCATCCACCCAGTCCTGTTTCCATCACTTCACCATAAATAAGGTTGCCATCTATTCTGTAAAACATTGAATTGATACGTATTTCAAAGATAAACGACGTGTTCCTTATTGAAGAGATGCGGAATGCACTTTGTTCTGTATTCACAAGACCATGAGAGAAAATTTGCAGATTAGTCCACAAATGAATATTGCGCAATTTGTGCAAGGGAAACACATGAAACATGGAGTGCAGCATGTGCAAACATTCGCCCCCCACGCCCCAATTAAACACTATGCTATAGCAACCCTCCCAGTCAGTCCCCACCCCAACAGTGTGTCACCCCCTCATTAAAATGCTTCAAACACCAATGATGAAATCAAACATTTCATGCTACAGAGAGTCTGCAACTGTTCTTGCCCTCCATTTGATTCAATCATTTAGCATCGAAAGATTCATGATGTATGTTACTTAACACTTCCTCTACATTTCAGGGTGCCTGGCACATTCTGCACAAAACACAGCCAGCCAGGGTCTAGAACATCAGCCAGGGTGTAAAACTCTTTATTTTAAAAACAGAAGAAAGGTGCCTCTTAAAAAGCACACACAACATGAACCCCTTCTACTCATTAGAAGGCTCTCATGTAAAAAAAAAAAAGGAGAGACGAATGCAGCACGCAAACCTTTAAAGATTCAAAATATACAATTCACGTGGCGCACTTTATGCTAAAGTAGTATAAGTAGCGTTTCAGCCAATGTGCAAATAAAAACTTCAGGCAAACAATTACTTTAAGCCTTAGATCATCTTTCTGATGGCTGCTGCTTACCGATGGCCATGAAGATCTCGTTGACATTCATGGCGGTCTTAGCAGAGGTCTCCATGAACAGCAGGCTATTGTCATCTGCATACGTCTGCGCTTCCTAGAGAGATGGGTGTAGAAGTTATAAGTACACTTAAGCATGTCTGTTGGCTGACACGGGCACTTTCTTGTGTGCCCTTCTCTTTCTCAGTAAAATATACATGAACACATACCTGGAAATCAACAGCTCTCTTGTTGGCAAGGTCAGCCTTGTTCCCAGCCAGGGCAATAACAATGTTGGGGCTGGCCTGTCTCTGGAGCTCCTTCACCCAGTTCTTTGCTCGAGTGAAGGTGTCCTGGAATGAAATAATGGAATGAACAAACATATTAAGACGGGGCTACATTTTGATAGTACAAACGTGCTTTTCAGTGTTACTGATATAACTGATAGGTTGCATCCATGACTGTGGTGGGTTTGATCAGTATGAATGCCGAGGCGGCGTACAGAGAGGTGTGACGGCTAACGGACTGGTGCAGAGCCAGCAACCTGTCTCTGAATGTGAATAAAACAAAAGAGATGGTAGTTTTATCCTGTATCAATGGTTCCTCAGGGGAGATCATCCACAGCACCAAGTTCTTTGGTTTTGTATAAGCTTTGATTTACTGTGTACTATGGCTGCACTCCCACTTGACTAATCTTGACCATTAAACGGGAATGTTCCTGTTGCCAAGTGGTTTATTTTTTGTTTTGTCCACATTATTCATGGTATCCAGGACATAATGAGTAACTGTAATATATGCTATTTATTATGTGCTTTTGTTTTGATTTGACTGTTTGGACAAAAAAAATCCATAAAAAAATGGCTCCCTTTGAAGTCATTTTAGAAAGGAAAACAGAACAGTACAATCATTTTTAAAGTCTTTTGCTGACGAAGTGTGTTGCAGATTAGGCTACAAATGTTTGGCTTCAAAAAAACAGCCAAAGCTTCCGTAATAACTAGAGGAAAAAAAACAACTAGCACTAATTACTAAATACTTGGATATAGACCAGCTGACCAATCTAACACTACTACAGTGGAACAGAATGGAAATATGGAAACTGCGGAGTTCAAAGCGGTTCCTCCCATGGCTTAATTCCCAAACAGCTATTGCTAAAGCCCGACATGAGTTCTGAAAACTGCTCCTGTTCAGTGAGCAAGGAATTGTGTATACGACCTTAATAGTCTGCACAAACCACACGAGTGTATAAAAACGTGTGTGTGTGTGTGTGTTATGACCATTATGCTGCTTACAAAAAAGGCTCTATGCATTTCACATGCCTCACATTGTAGCACTAGAAAATCATTGCTCATAGTTTACAGCATACCCACCTTTAAAAGACCTAATTTCTTTACAGGATCTGTTCAGAAAGCCTGTGCGCATGCTTTGCAAGAAAATACTTACCCCGACAGGACATTCTGAACATTTTCCACTATGTAAGGCTTTTGATATTGCCATTCCTTCCTGCTATCAGTTTAAGTAGAACATATTTTACTGTAGCAGAATCTAATTACAATATGACCTGTGCAATGTGACTGCATTTATGAAATATTTCAGCCCCAAGTGTTCAAGAACACAACCAAAAAGTTAGACCACGAGCTGAAATCAATTCAGTCATGTTGCTCAGAAATGATTCCATTCAATTTTGAATGTCCATTAAGACACATACTGGATTAGGCTACGTCCCTGCCTAGGAAACCAACATTTTTGTTCACAGCTGATGGTGAGTTCATTTAAACACATGACGATATAGTTAGTGTGTGTTTGTGTGTGTTCCCTTACTGTGTTAGTAATGTCGTAGACTACAATGGCAGCCTGGGCTCCTCTGTAGTACATAGGGGCCAGGCTGTGGTATCGCTCCTGTCCGGCTGTGTCCCAAATCTCAAACTTTACTGTCGTATCATCCAAACAGACCGTCTGTGTGAGAAATGCCGCTGCCGAAACACAAAGAAAGAGACAGAGGGACAAAATATGGTAAATAGATTTTGCTTGCATTTAATTACATCAGGCTCAGGCACTGAACTAGCCCATTTGAAAATAAAATACATTTAAAACCATGATGTGTAAGTCACTTATGTAGTCAATGTGCTGCTTATGTGTATTGTGCTCATGTTCAATCCATTTAGGAATCAGCACAATTACACGGCCAACACTGCTATCTGCCACATAGCAGAATTGGCCCTGTAATTGTGGTAAGGAAGTCAGGAAGTCGTGAGTTCGATTCCTAAGACTGCTAAGCACCTCTGAGGTACCCTTGAGCAAGGTAGCGTCCCCACACACTCCTCCCCAGCTGCTGTGATCCTGGCTGCCCACTGCGTTACTTGGTGAATGAGTTAAATGCAGAGGAAGAATGTTGTGTTGTTCACATATGACAGAATGGTCACTTTTACTTCAGATACTGACATATCCAAATTGAAAATAACATTCATTTACATTTTTGGATGTAAATGGATTTGTAATTTGCTGGGTAATGTCAAATGATAATGTTTTGCTTTAGTCAAGCACAGAAATAGTAATCCGATGAACCACTGTTATTTGAAGTAATGACACTTCTGCAAATCAAATAATTTACTTAGTACTGTAATCGGGAAAGAAAAAAAAAACCCACACCAAACTGTCATGACTTGCACACTGCTTGTTCTGAAGAACTGGGTTCAAAAGAATAACAGTGTAGAGTTTAACTCCAAAATGTGTTCAGTCTGTTAAAATACAAGTGTTAATTGTCCTTTATTAATGAAGGGAAGCAAATGACTCACACGTTGTTATGAAATATATTTCCGTCTGAACTGCTAAGTAAAATGAGTCGTTCCAAACCCTGTTCTGAGGAACAACGTAAGTTGCTTGAAGAGGGTAAAACCTACAAATCAGCAAAGCTGTTGAACGAATTACTGTTAAAATGAATCAAAGAATAGTCAAAATGGCAAATCCATGGCCAATCATCACCTCCATTACTGTCACATTCAGAAGCCGAGAATGAGGAAACACCAAAAGAAATTCTTATACCATTTTTGTAATATTGCCGTTATGGCTGGGACGGTGTGTACTTGCAACTGCATAAATTAATATTCATGGTTCAAAGAATAAATCTGTTCCTAAACTATGAAAATATTTATTAGGCATTCAAACAATGCACAATATAATGAAATAGTATACAATTAAATATCTTCTCTCATGAAACAAGTGCATTCAAGTACATTTTAATATTCTGAACGATGCATGAACAAAGTGCATTCAGAACAAGTGCTTTAAAAACTGCTGAAAGATATAACCAAGTTCTCTGTAGGCCTATAACAAAATAGTGTATTAAAACAAAGACTGGCATAGCCCATAAAAATGCAGTTTCCGAAACAAAACCCACAAATTCACAGGAACTGTTGGATGTAGTTCAGTTATTGTGGGCTGAAATACCTGTTTATAGGTGCCAGAAGTTGGATGACTCTATGCAATGCAGATGAACAGCAGTTATCAAAAACAACGGTTACGCAACTAAATATTACTTCAGGTTGAGTTTGTAGAGAAAAATGTCGACACTGCTATTACTTTACTTTGCTACCCGTAAAAAAAAAAATGGACCTGAATATGGAAAATATTTCACTTTATTCACTTTAAATTAACTTGTATTTATTTGAACAGAAATAAATATTTGTGAGGAAAGCAAGAGTGACAGTGAATTAAAAAAGGACAGAGGCACCAAAAACTCCAGTTCCTATGCTGTTCAAGTATGTTCCCCTGCAGATCTAGAGGTTATGCAGTATTTAAGTAGTTATCAGCTACTTATTATCGGTCACTGAATCTGTTTTAGGAGTGATACTTTTTTTTATTGGAATCAAAACTCTTACTTGAATATGAGCTTAGAAACTCCACCAACAATTTTAAGAAACTTGTGGTCTATCAGGAAACACTTCTAGAATCAACACAGAGAATAAATTCTGCCAGTATAAGCTTGATCTCAGTTATCAGTAGCACTCTCAGCTCTTAACATTAGTATTGTTTTTAGCAACTTCTCTTAGCTGTTGAATCCAAATCCCTGATGTGTTTGCAGTACTTCACTATAGGAAATGCACAGTCTTTACTATCATAAATAATTTGCTTGTTGCCAGCCCTGGTAAACTAAGTGGGCTGGGCTTAACCGTATCCGATGAGTACTATCTGTGGGAAGTGTTGCATAGGTGCTGTAGACACACATTTTCCTGCAGCTTATGGAAAAGATGATAAATAGAAATGCCTGGGGGAAAAATTAAAGTTGGAAAGCGTTGTCAACCCTGCTTAAGCAATGAGTCCTGAGTCAGCAGATCTGCTCACATGACCAGAGCTCAGGGACATTTAACCACAGCAATGAGCTCTGCAACCTCTAACCCACCTGCTGACAGAATTGAAAAATGAAGGGAAAAAAAAGTTTGTTAGAAGAGAAAAAGTGCTGACCCTTTCCGTACTCTCAAGCTCATGCAAGCATGTGGTATCCGGTCTTGGAGTTTTTTTCTCTCTCACCCTGCCTCTGTCTCTATCGCCGCCCCCTCCATTTCAAGGCAGATGAACTGAGTGGACACAACCCTGGTGATAGACAACTCTTCCTTACATAGACACAAATTAGCCAGAACCAAGACAGACCTGAAGCAGCTTTTAGGACAGATCACTTTAATCTTTAAAAGATGGTCAGTGTACTCCAAATAAGTCACTAAAGATGGCTTCATTCAGGATCACCCCCCCACCCCAACGAACCCCAAACACACACACACAGGCACGCATGCATGCGCACAGTTCCAGGAAATCCCATTGTCGGCATGCTTCCTCTTCTCTCTGCAGAGGCTGAGTAACTGCTTCCTGTCAGCTCTCTCTCCCTGGGAAAACGTCAGCCCATTCTCCAGTGACATCAAACCAGTAAACTGCTTTCATAACTGTGGGGCGTCGAAGCTCCACTTCTTCCTGAAGCTAAAGCTTCTGCTTTAAAGACAAATGTATCATTGCTGTCTTCACTGTTTTCTATTTGAAAAGGCCAACTGCCCTTGATGTGTAGTGAAGGTTGAACAACCACTGATTTATACCCATTGGTTAGAAAGTAAAAAAAGTAGTTACTGTGTTCCAGGGGTTGGCAAAAAGTATTTTTTTTAGGATATTTCTGTTCTGACATTCTGTTTACTAAGTTACATGCATCATATAATGTAACTGCAAGCTAAAATCACCACACATTTCAAAGGTTTAACCTGTACTGAGTGTAGACAATTCTGTACAATATATAGAACTATAAGTGAAATGTGCAATGAAAACACTGATTTAACACTTATATAGGTAAACCCACCTAAACTCATTTTCCATTTTAGAAACTTCACTTACCATAAAGTTTCATTTTGTAGTTTACAATAACATGCTGTAATACATTTCTGCATCATTTGCTAGCCTCCTTTACCCTTTTCAATCTTACCACTGATGACTTGCACAAACTGCGCAGATGAACTGCCATCAGTATCCTTACATGCATCGTCTAATGTAAACTGCATGATAAAATCACCACACATTTTAATCTGGTGGGAAACATAAACCTGAATTGTAGCAGCAAGCACAACATTCCTGCAAAGCGATGAATACAGCCTTTTAGAAATAACTGAAGAATACTGGTGATGTTCCTAATAAATACTAAATAATATTTTTGCTGTATTCTGAATAGTATTTTGTAAACCACAAACATCCTTTCAGTGCAAAAGTACTCCATAATATTGGTAGCCTCCCCAAGAAATGCTTCTAACATCTTGGTGCCATCAGATGTATTGTGGAGTCTGGGCAGCATGAGGGGGACCCTACACTATATTAGGCAGGTGGTTTTAATATGGCTTATTAATATACATCTGGATACCGACAGGGCACTGTATGTACTTCCCACTCACTGGAACCACTGGCCTTACCACACACCTTAAAGGCCACCAAAACCTGGCACCTTAAATTGCTCCCAGCACCTTAAATTTGCAAAATATTCTGGATGCTCAAGCAGATAGTCTTCCATGTGGATTAAATCAGTCATCTCTCAACTGTGGTTAAACTATAGCCTCTAACACATGCATGTTTTTACAAGAATTTGGTAAAATTCCACAAATACTGATGCAGTAATCTCCCAGGAAAAAAACCTCTTGCAATTTCCAATTAATTATCTGGAGTGCTCACATGTGAGGCCAATACACTACAGGCAAAGAGGATAATGGTTAAATTCCTCAATCATCCTACAATGCATTAACACCTTTTGTGGAAGTTAAAGTGCAAAAGGAGGAAAGCCTAAGGTCAATGAAAAAGAACAGGAAAAATGTCTTGAGAGCAAAGTCATACAGAAATTTAACCGCTAACAGCTATTTAAGTAAAGTAAATGTGTGCAACCGAGTAAAATAGAATTTGAAGGTTGGTTCAGAACATTAACAAGATGAATGTAATGTCAGTATTTTGGGTTTAAAACAGGGTTCACCAACCTTTTTGAAACTTAGAGCTACTTCATGGGTACTGAGCCATATGAAGGACATATATTGACACTCATCAGCTACAGAGAACACATTAGTGCAGTATAAAATGACAACTACTGACTGTAGTCCATCTGGTTCAATGTGTTATTAGTCCTCACTAACCCATTCATCAACAGTCAGGTTTTTTTTTTTTTTTTTTTTTTTTTTTTTAAATACTGTGTCCACTCACTGACTTATTACACACAAAACACATGCTGATCCACCTTCCAGATGTAAGGATACTGATGGCAGGTCATCTAGTCCATTAGTGGTACGATTGAAAAGGGTAAAAGAGGCTAGCAAATGATGTAGAAATGAACTACAGTATGTTATTGTAACTACAAAATGATCCTTTATGGTAAGTGAAGTTTATAAAAAGGACAATGAGTTTAGATACAAGGTAGATTTACCTTGTGTGTAAAGTGTTTAGTGTTTAGTCAGTGTATTTCATTGCACAATAGCCTTGCATGCAGTATTTATTAAACCGCAGGCACCAATCAAGCAACTGTTTCAATATTTTCAGTGCGAACTCAGACAGGCCACACTGTGGCATAGATATAATGATCAGTGTCAGTCAGCTACCACTGTTTCTTCAAAAACACTCAGC
>JBBPDC010000028.1:6176581-6186903 GCA_037974485.1 Hemigrammopetersius urotaenia
AACTTTTGGCCAATAAAGACACCATAACTCAAATTGGACAGTTGAGATATAACACGCAGCACAGTAAGCTTAAACACATGCACCTAACCATCCTAATCTGAAGCATACTCGCATGGCTGGTATGAAAAATGCTTATGAACCATGTATGTCTCACCTTTACATTTATGGCACTTAGCAGACACTTTTATCCAAAGCGACTTTAATTACCAAACTACAGGGGACAGTCTCCCTGGAGCAACTTAGGGTTACCGGTCTTGCTCAGGGACCCAATGATGGTATGCTGAAGGTAGGATTCGAACCTATGACCACTGAGCTGCCTCCAACTTGACTCAATGCCTTAAGGTTGGCATGAAGAAGACTTCATAACGCAGCCCACTTCAGCTGTACGAGTACGAGAGAAGTACATTTTGGAGCTTCTCTGATCCAGACTTCTAGCCATCACAGTTTAGCCAGTCAAAGTCATCCACACCCAACTAATCCAACCGCGTTTTAACGGAGCTTGCTTTGGGAACTGGGACACAGTCATGCTGGGATAGGAAAGGGCCTTGACTAGGTTGGACTAAACACCTTGTCCAGTGAATCAAAGGAAACTTCTGACTTGCTGGAACTGCCCCAGACAGCTGTGTGTAGTTGTGAAATAGAAGCATCTAGGAGTAACAATGAGAAGCAATAGAACACAGAACATGGCCATCAAGTGCTCTACTGGGCCTGGGAGCTGCAGAAATGTGTTTCTAGCATGAATCACACCCCATTACCTGGTAGTCTGATGGATGCGTCTGGGTTTTGGTGGATGTCTGGAGGCCTCCCAATGGCCTGGGGCTGTTTTTCAGAAATAGGCCCCTTAGTTTCAGTGAAAGGTAATGTCACAGCAAAGACATTTTTGACAAGTATTGAACAGCATTGCCTTAGTTTTAAAGGAATAACAATACATCAAAATAAGAGAAATGATGCAGTGTTTACTTAACTTAAATAATTCAATAATTCAAAGAAAACAAACTTTTTAAAAAAAAAAAAGCCAATAATTACATTTGACATACTTCTAGTAGTGTTTCACCATCCAACAGGTCACATTGCAAGAGGAGAGTGTTGATTACAGCAGAGGTTTTTTAATACTTTTCCTCATTAAATAATATTTGATTCAGGTGATCACTAGTCAGTACCTCATAAAGCAGAATGAGAGATGCTCATTGCAGTGGTCTCTTATTTTTTTCCAGAGCTGTATTTACACACACTATCAAAGGTTTTGGAGTTTTGTTTGTTACTCACTTAATGTTTAGTATTAGTATTCTTTAACAATAAGTACAATGACACTATGTTCACCTTTATTGACCAGGATATGTGTTCTTTTGCTAATCTCTAAGGACCTATAAAAAGTCACCTTGAATTAATTAGAATAACATTGTGGATCACCAGACAACTTGTAGATATTTAATGAGCTATTAAGTGACTGCCAATGGGATGAGACAGTTGACGAGTGCATTTAAAGTTAAAGGACAGTATAGAATTTGACTCATCACCACACAACCAGTTAATAGGATGTCTGTTACATTTCTTTTCAATGTCGTAAAGAAAACTTGTTTAATTTGAAATATGTTTTAGTTGCTCACTCAACAACTTACCGATACTGAAGTCCATGAAATGAATGGGTAGGTAGTAAAAAACTGTCACATACAGTGTTTATTATATCTACACTATCAGCCCTTGATGTTCAAAATGGGTCGCATTACATGATATAGTGACTGTTGGACAGCAAACATTTTTGTTCACCAAATCACCCAATGAAACTCATCTGATTTAGTCAGAATGTAGACTGCACATACAGAATTGAATGATTTATTAAAAGTTCATTTGCATATTGTTGCCATTTTGGTATCACAATATTGCCAATATATTGAAAGGGATCAACAGATATATCATGCAGCTCTAGTTTCATTCTTGATTTTCTTCACATTAAAATGAATGTCATGATTCAAGACCATTTAGAAATTGCCATCCTCCCCACACAACAGTCCACAACTGTAAATCTTTTCCCTTCATTTTTTATTCTTCTTTTGATGCCATAATATCTTACAGATTGAAAAACATAATGCTAAAAATGTTTTTAGGTATAAGTGGTAATGCTGACTGCATTTCAGTGGAGTTTTCGTATTACACTGATCAGACATACATCCATATGCATGTGCTATGTAACCCCAATAATGCCATGATATATTCAAGGTGGAGCTGCTGTAATAAAAACAATACTAGTTCATTTACAAAAAAACAGACAGATTTGAATGAGAGATTCATCATTGTCCTCCCCGAGTCCGTTATGTGCTGATAAAGAAGATTGGAACAGGGTCAAAAAAAAAAAAAAAGGCAGAATAATACATAAGAAAAAAAATTGCTACATGCACCCTTCACCAAAAACATACAAAGTATTAGGTTTTCATCTCTTGTTCTTTAAAATGAGATGAACGACAGAATCATGTTAGTATTTCTATAAAATAATGATAATCAAGACATGTGGTGAGAGAAAGAGAGAGAGTGAGGCACTGTGGCACTCCCTCTAGCTTATGATTTTCAGAAAAAGAAAAAAAAAAAGACGAAAAAAATAATACAGGAAAAAAATATGAAGATATATAATCTCTCTTAAGTGCGATTGATCTCCTTCTCAAAAATGGTCTGTCTGTTTCCAAGGTTAAGTTGTTTAAGACCCTTGACTGTTGAGTTAATTTCCACAGCACTTGCCGGTGGAGCCCTGGGGAGCAGAGTCTTGAAGATCCACACCGGTCCGGCCACGCCCACTCGCCCCTCCACCACCCTGAGGCTCGTTCTTCGGCAGCTTCTTAGCTACAAGGAAAGAAAAGTACAGTTAGCGTTCACCTGCTGCAGAAGTCAAGTCACTTCAATCTGTGGCACTGAAAACTTAAATCTGTCACTAACAGAAAAACACATCATGAAAAAGCATCAAAATGATCTGGCTACATCTGTCTTGCAGACATTAGCACAGGGGTGCTAGTGTCCAGCACAGTATAATGGTAGACCAGTGTCCAGCACAGTATAATTGTGGCTGACCTCAAACACATTCACTGAACCTGAACATTATCTGAGGAGGTGAACCAGGTGTTTCTGAGCAGAGAAAACACAAAGAAGTGTTGGACCACGGCCCTCCAGGATTGGAGCTCGACACCAACTTACTCAACTTACTTCCTGCATTAGCAGTATAAACCTCCAATATCCTAAAGTATGTAAAAGACAGGATTGTGACAGGGTAACGAGAAATTTTGAGCAATTTAACAGTTAGCTGAAGTAAATCATTTAAGTGAATTATGATGGCGTTTAGAGCAATATCAAAATGCAAATATAGTGTGGGTGAAGTGTCCATTTTTATCCTGCGTGAACACACAGCATGAAATCTTCTCTGCATTTAACACATTCGCCAAATGAAGCAGTGGGCAACCAAGAACACAGTGCCCAGTGAGCAGTATGTGGGGTACCTTGCTCAAGTGTACCTTAGTAGTGCCACAAGCAGGACTTGAACCCATGACCTTCAGACCACTTGGCCACAAGCTGCCTGAATTGCTTATCATGCCAGTTAAAATAACTTCCCTAGGTGTAGGTGCAAGCACTACCTCCTGTAGTAGGCCAACAGCTCCGAACGTCATAGCACAGGTCTCATTTCAGCAAATGCTTCACTCACACATTTAGATCAAGATCAAATTGAGTGACTGGTGGTGGTGTATGTTGAGCTCAGCTAATGCTTTCCTAAATATCAACTGAAAGTTTATTAAATTGAGGAATTAAGTTCATTTAGGTTCACTTGCTAATAATGTTAAGTGGGAATTCTTTTTTTTTTAATGTTTTGCTCTGTTCAATCTCATCTGTTCAATATGCTTTTATGTCATTATTTGTAGTTTTTTAGCATACAAACATTTGGTCTCATAGAAACAGTCCTAAATGCCTCCTATATAATTATTAAAATGGAGAAGATTTTATGTGGGTACGCTGATTAAGGAGTGCATTTTTTTTACCAATGGCCATGAAGATCTCGTTGACATTCATGGCGGTTTTGGCGGAGGTTTCCATGAACAGCAGACTGTTGTCATCAGCATATGCTTGAGCTTCCTGTAGATGTTAAAAAGATCAAATAAAGAAGAGACAAAATCAAATAGTCCTAATAGGGGTATAAAATGTAGCAGTTTAAATTTAAGCAGCTTGAATATTAAATAGTATACACATTCTCCTCTCCATCAGTTTCATGATTAACCACAAGGAGGTGTTACTAGCCGACAAGAAACAGCCATGACCCCAAGCTGAATAATATAAACATGTTGGCAATGACAACTGAATACTGAAAGCGAAAGTTGATCACCAATAGATGTTGGGTTACACAACATTCTAATGGTCTTTGGCAATGGAGCACATCTGTGTTTCAAATTATCTGAAGGTGTCTGTGCTGACCAGCACTGAAGTGTAATGGAAACAAACAATTTTCAATACTATTATTCCTTTATATTGTCTTAATTTGTTTTAGGTACCTGGTAGCAGTTTTTGATTTTGATTCTTTTTTTCTCTTTCCAAAAATGTCATTTTTAACAATTTTGGACTGAAATCTTTTGGCGACTCCACACTATAAAAATCCAGATGTTTCTCAACACACTAAAATCATGGTGTGTTATTTTGTCTACATCCCACAGCCATAAACTGATTCGCCAGTCACTATCAAATTAAATTGACCTGGTGAATGGTGAAATGTGAATATTCGTGACACATAAGTCATTTTCAAAATTGAAATTGTAATTAAATTAAATATTGGGGTCAGAGATTTACACATACACACCTGGAAGTCAACCGCTCTTTTGTTGGCCAGGTCAGCTTTGTTCCCAGACAGTGCAATGACGATATTTGGACTGGCCTGTCGCTGAAGCTCTTTCACCCAGTTCTTAGCTCGTGTGAATGTGTCCTAAACACATAGCAACAGAAAACCATTTCATTATTACATTATACCCATACAACTAACAATCATTAGATTAACTATTCTATCAAGCACTTCTCCATTAATAGGTCTTTGAAAACAATTACAAAATAACAGAAGTTACAACGAAGGCGATCATTAGCTGAGAATTTCCTAAAATTACAAATTCACAACAAGAAAAAAATAGAACAGTACAAGTGTCCTGTACAAGGCTTATTCAGAAGGTAAAAGCCGATCTTGAAGTGTGTATTCCCTCACTGCAGGAGTACACACTAGTCCTGGAGGGCCAGGGTCCAGTACAGTTTGGGAGTTTCCCCCACCAATACAAACCCACTTCACCTCAGCTCATAAATATAGAGTCTTTTACAGCAAAAGTGTTCTTTTACAGCAAAATTCAACAGAATTTCCGCTTAATTAATATAGTTAATATGTAAATAGTCATTCAGAGTGGTTTGATGTGCCATGCTACATTCAGACAGAATTGGTCACAGAGGTGGTGACAGGAACCAGGGGTCCAAAGAATCAAATGTTTACAGATATGTTAATTGACTGCTGAAATCTTGTTTTTCTACTAGCTTTGAAGAAAAGCTGTCAACCTGATACATTAAAAAACGATTTAATGTAAAATTGATTTAGGATCAATCAATACCAGATTCACACTATTTTACAGTCACTATCATTACATGCAAAACACAGAAAACGTATTGGTTCACTGGTTCTTTTAGATAGTAAATAAAATGGCAATATGCACACTGTGACCTCTGGTTCCCATCACCACCACTGTAAAGAAACCAGTGAGTAAGTCTACATCAAACCATGCGGAATACCAATATGCATTTTTAAAAATAGTAAGTGAGACACTATCAAAAGTGTGTGTATTTTCCAATTATAGTGATGTTGAGAGTGTATTGTCTTACTGCATTAGTAATGTCAGAAACCATAATGGCAGCCTGAGCTGCCTGACCAGTAAGATGCATGTGTAGACATTTTGTTGCAATAAAACATAAAGCAAAGATTGTTTGTGGCACTGGCCTACCACTGCCCATCGGTTTCAAAATGTATATCGAGTCTTAAAAAACCCTGCTACTTTTTAAACACGTGACGTGACTCCTGTTTAGAAGGCATCTGAATGTCCCCTAAATCTGTTAGAAAACTCCTGGAACAGTTTCAATTACAGTGATGTTGTGAGTGTATTCTCTTACTGCATTAGTAATGTCGTAGACTATAATGGCAGCCTGAGCTCCTCTGTAGTACATTGGGGCCAAACTGTGGTATCGCTCCTGTCCAGCAGTATCCCAGATCTCAAACTTTACTGTTGTATCATCCAAGCATACTGTCTGTGTGAGGAATGCAGCTAAAGATTGGGAAGAAAAAACAGAGACCTAATTTTAGTGTGCATTTTAATTACTGTTTTTAAACTGTATAAAAAATACGCGTGAACATTTTTGTTCCTGGCACTTTCCAATCACATGTTGACAGTGTCCAGCTTTAAACAACTTGGCTCAAATCTTTTGATGCATTTTTATCATTCCACTTAACTTGTTTAACAGAAAAACATGGCTGTGATGTTTTTTTCTTAGTCTAGGCTAACGATAGGGGTATTAATGTGATTTGCACAATACAGCACCTTTTGCTGTATACGTACACTAAAAATATTTTCAACTTTTAATAAAGTTTATTCAAAAGTATGCAAAAGGAATGACAATACTTGACATAAACCATATGCATTTCCCTTTGCTAGTATGATTAACTTCTTCTGAGAGTAAATAAGGAAGCAAAATGTAAAACTTACAACACTGACATCACTTCTGTTTAAAGTGCAACATTAAAACAATTAAATTACCACCAGAGATCCCTGCAACAAAGCTAGAAGAAACAGTGCACTGAAAGGGTGAATTCAAAGAACACATCTCAAACACTCAGGCACTTTTTTTTGTTTATGGAGGAACATAAACTGCTGCTGAAAAGGACTCCTTCAGCCTGAGCAACAGGCTTTGTTTTCATTTGTTTAAGTGGAGAATCTCTCAAAATCTCTGCAAATAAGTGCTACAGTGTCATTCACAGCTGGCCTACCGCTCATCCAACATGGAGGAAAAGCTAGTTACGTTGTTTTTAAAACACACTGAGCTGTACAACATTTGGCTCAACGTTATGAAGTAGATATCTAAAATGTTTATAATTATATAATTAATTATTATAAAGGCCTGTGTATGCTGACAGGTCCTAGTGATGGTTTTAAAAAAAAAAAAAAAATAGAAAAAAAAACCCAACCAAAACCCAAAACACAAATAAGTGCCGCTGCAACTTCCAGGTATCATGCCTGTACAAAATACACCTTTGCGGTTTCAGACTTTCAGACATCAAACAAAACTGCTTCAGATCTCAGGAAAAACAGTCACATTCAGCTCAATGTGGCTATAGACTCACACATCAGGTTAATGGCCTTGGTTAAGCTTGTGTGACAGTGGCAATTCCAACTTACTCAGCTAGTTTAATTAGGCTTGTGGTCAAATGAACGTGTTTGTGTTCTTTTATTTGACAAAGATAAAGCTTAAACTTGCATGCCCTCACCATTGCACAATAACCAGTAAGATGCCTGTGCAGACATTTTGTTACAATAAAACATAAAGCAAAGATTGTTTGTGGCCCTGGCCTACTACTGCACATTGGTTTTGAAATGTATATCAAGTCTTAAAAATGCTTCTTTATAAACATGAGGTATCTGAATGTCCCCTAAATCTGTAAGAAAACTGGAATAGATTTTTCTACACACAAAATATACAAAAGCAATTTACAAAACAAATATGTAACTACTAAGAACAATTCTAATAGTCATACATGCTTGCAGTTTACGACATTTTACTGTTCGACAAGATGCATGGGTCTGACAACGGTCATCTTACTTACAGCATTTTCATAAGCTATCTTTAGAGCTGTCTATGACTGTTTGCTTTGTACCTGACTGTGTGGCAGAACAAGTTGGTTGCCCTACATGTAGGAATGTTTGATCACTGGCTCAGGAAAGCATACTACTGCTCTTGGGTACAGCTTGAAAAAGTCAAACATAATTCTAGCTCCATACCTGCATAATATACTTTAATGCTAATTCATTATTGCTGCCTCTAACTGTGTGTTTAGAGCAGGAACTCATACCGCAATAACATTAATAACGTGATTAACTGTGCTGGCCATTACCCACCTCCAATAGTGCTCTCCTGGTACTCGTGGAACTGGCCTTTGACGAAGCGCAGGACCAAGCTGGACTTACCCACTGCCGATTCTCCTAGTAGAACCAACTTAAACTGACAGATTTTGTTCCCTGCGGCCGGCCCGTTGGGTCGACCCGCCATAGTGCCAAACGGATTCTCTGCTGGGGTGAGGCACTCAAACCTGGGCCAAAGGCCACAGGGACAGAGAGAAAGGGCAAAAGATTGGAGGTCCTGGGTTACAAATGCTCAGGTTAATCCGTCCAACCCTGAGGCAGGCCTGATGTCCTTAAATAATGGGAAGGAAAAAGGCAAAAATGACAGTCAATGACAGTAAATACTGATGAAAGCAAAACCAGACATGTACTTATACAGACTATGACCAGTTTATAAACTAACTAATAACAAATGCATTATGTATACAAAATAATACAATTTAGATCGCCGTTACAGAAGCACTTGTGATGGTTATGAGGGCAAAGAAACAGTTAAAGCCTTGATTGTCTACAGATAAACTTGTGTAACTGGGTCACATGCACACATCACATACATTATATGGACAAAAGTACTGGGACACCTGACAGTTACACCCACACTGACTTAGATAGATAGACTTCAATATTGAGTTGGTCCCCCTTTTGCAGCACTTTTCTTGGAAGGCTCTCCACAAGATTTTGTAGTTTCTGTGGGAATTTGTGTCCATTCATTCTGTAAAGCATTTATGAGGTAAAGCATTTCTGTAATGCATTTATCAGGCACTGATGTTGGACGAGAACGCCTGGCTCACAGTCGCCATTCCAGTTCATCCCAAAGGTGTTGAATGAGGTTAAGGTCAATGCTCTGTGTGTGCCAGTCAAGTTTTTCCATACCGAACTTATCCAAACATGTCTTTACAAAGCTTGCTTTGTGCATTAGGGAACAGCCATGATGGAACAGAAAAAGGTTCTTCCCCAAACTGTGTCCACAAAGATGGAAGCATGGCTTTGTCCAAAATGTCTTGGTTTGCTGAAGCATTAAGATTGCTCTTGACTGGAAGTAAAGGGCCTAGCCAAAAGCCTGTAAAAAATGTGTCACTTTTGTCCATATAGTGTACTTTCCGGGGTGCAGTCCGTGGTGATATGAGGAAGGGAAGTTCACTGATAAAGCAATGGGAATTCACACGAAATCATTTTGTCCATATAGTGTAGAACAACAACAGCAACACACAAATCAGTACAGTGACATGGCCCTTCTGAGGTCCATGAATCATTGAGGAACTGAAGACGTGCTACGCAAGTAACCTCCGAGATGAAAAACGAAACTATGAAGCGTAGAGACAGAAGCACAATCTGTAACTCCATAAAAAAATCTATGGCATGAGAGAACTTCCCTAAAACGACTCAATATCTATAGTAGACTGAGCTCAAATACCAAAAGCTAAAAACAGCTGACCGAGCTAACTTGTCCTTAAACTGAAACCTGTTCTTAAAGTAGAACAATTATACATTTTACACAGGCCATGTTATCTGTATCTATAATGTGAACAAGAACCAAAACAGTTCTTTTCTAAAATAAAATCATCCTATTAACTCGCCTGGAGCCTGCGTTATTTAGCTAATTAGCTTAGCCTAGCTTAGTCTAGCGAAGCTGTTTGGTTCCTTCTTCCACAACCTGCTCCACATAATGTTTATATTTACCGATGAAAGTATCAACTTCAGCGTGTATTCTAGGTCTGAAAGTTATTTTAGTTGAAATATTGTGAGTTTATAGCGTGTCACTCCTAGCCACTGTTAGCATGCTAAGCCAACGTTCGGGGAAGGCGCGAGCCGGTTTAACCGGGATATCAGTCATTAAAGACCCCTTCACCTCACCTCGGTGGTCTTAAGGACCCGTGTTCTGTCTGAGCAGCGGCAGGTCCGATGTCTTCGTTCTCCTCCACTTTCTCCTTCCCCGTCAAAACATGACGGATTACAGTGTTTAACTGTGGCCTTCACTCCGCCACATCCGGACAGAGAGACTCTGAGAGAGTGAGGGAGAGAGACAATGTGAGATGTGTGTGAGAGAGAGAGAGAGAGACAATGTGAGAGAGCGAGAGCGAGAGCGAGAGAGAGAGAGAGAATGTGTGTGTGTGTGTGTGTGTGTGTGTGTGTGTGTGTGTGTGTGTGAGAGAGAGAGAGAGA
>JBBPDC010000028.1:6192622-6208686 GCA_037974485.1 Hemigrammopetersius urotaenia
TGTCTTTCGTAGATATGTCGAAATGCGCCCACACGGCAGACCCGCAAGCACGATTTCAAATTTGGGCCGGCACGTGCGTGCCGAAGCGTGTAGAGATCGGTTCGGATCACGGATCAACAGTGATCCGTTGCACCACTACTTTTTAGGGTTACCTACTTATCTGTTCTATAGACACCGGGGTCCCCAACCGCCAGGCTGAGGATCCTTTGGAAGTAGTCTGCATTGAAAAAATAAATACTTTTTAAATGTATTTTTTGTTCTTTACAGTACTCCGGAGTGTATTTTATTTTGGAAAAACTTCAGTCCTTGCCTCTTTTCTGCACTTGGCACAACTGCAGTTTTTCTCATGTGCCGGTAAACCAACAAGCTAACCCTAGCTGCCCCCCAGTCCGTGGTAAAATTATTCTTGCATGAAACCAGTCCATGGTGCAAAAAAAGATGGGGGCTGTTGTTCTAGACCAATTTCTCCACCACATATCACCTGCATGTGCTGCCCACCCACAAAACAAGGCTACTACCACAGACTCTAGTTGAATCTGCTACTGACACAAACTAATGAACTACTGACTGTAGTGGTCATCAGTGGTTTAATCTGTCTTTCTGCAGTATTGTGCAAAAGTCTTAGGCTCTTGTGCAAACTGTTTAAAGCCATTTCTCTAAGCAGGGATGGATTCTCTGCTGACAGATAAACAAGTTAAAATGAATATAAAGAAACAAGAAATAAAAATAATATCAAGATCTGTTTGTAAAAAACACAGGTTTGGAATCCAGATTTCACCTTGATGTCTCAAGTCTTTGCATGGACTTGTGAAACTACATCAGCAGCTCCTGATTTAATCTAATGAAGTATCGAATGGGCTGAACCTGGTATTTGAAGTATTTTATGTGAACTACAATGTAATACTGGGCTTCCATGAGGAGTGGTCTGTGAATGATTAAGCAAACACTTGGACATGTAAAATCACTATGTACAGTATTAATAGTATTTGACTTCTAACATTAGCTTTTAAAAAGATACACTGCTGAGTTAAATGGATTTTAAATATTACCGCACATAGTATTAGTCTACTCCATAGTGATATTCTCTTACTCCCACTCACTATCTGATGCTGACCACAAGAGGATGCGTTCCTCTTTTGAGTCTTGGTTCCTTCCAAGGTTTCTTCCTCCAGCTTTCGGGAGTTTTTCCACATCCTTGATTTGCTAAGTTGACAAAGTGATGAGTAGGGGACATGTCTAAACAGTTAGAACTTCAAAAGGTTTTACAAAAGCAGCACAGCAGCATTCCAAGACTACTTCATAGTTTAAAGAAAGTAAGTAAACACATACTATCACCTGTTAAAGTCTTCATACTATCACACATACTATCACCTGTTAAAGACTTCAAGGGGTTTACCTTTTCTAATTTGTCAGTTCCTGCTCCTGGTCACGTTAAGCTTAGTAATACAACTGCAAATTAACAATGTAATTCTTGTTTGGATCAACTTTTGCTTACCCTGGCAAGTGAGTCAGAGTGTCTTCTGATGTATGGTTGCATCACCATGCACCAGCAGGCAAAAGATTAACTAGTGATGAATAGACACCCTTGAGAGTCAGTTACATTAAGTAACACCCAATCTGAGATGGTTGTTTCACAGGTGTTCTGATCCAAATAATGTAGGTCAGTGTATATATAGTAAACATACTGTGTCTAGTATAATGAAAACATAATTGTATTTTGTCTATACTGCAGAACCTTACTCGCATCACATGCCCATTTCCGACCCACATGCCCATTTCTGAGCTATTTTTTAATAGAGGTGTGTGTGTGTGTGGGCGGGAATTCACAACTTGTCAGACCACAACTTTGCATCTGATGTGCTAAACCAGCAGTGTTATTAAACTCATGATAAACCTTAAGGCGTGTTTCATGTCACTGTGTGCCGAAGACCAAAAGTCCACTCTGCTGCCATATAAGAGCCCTTGAGTAATGTGATGGTTGTATATAAAACCTTACTGTGTATCAAAGGTTAAAAATCAACAGTCAGGACCTGACAGGGGTGTGAGAGAGGCTTCACACTGACTCAGACCAGCAGTTTAACAACATGTGGTCACAGCCTATTCAAATGAAATGAGACAAGTTAGGACAGGCGTGGGCTCTAGATAACTTGGTGAAGACTAGAGCAATGACTCAGCTAGTCTCGTTTTAGACCCAAGCCTGTTTCTGATTTCACTTTCTGATTCTGGTGCTCAAAGTTGGACACGCTAAGGAGACTTATACATACATACGTGACATTATACACAGAGGTTGGTACATATAGGGCCCAGAGGTTCCGGGCCAGAACTTTTAACACAGGCCTGTGATGAGTAATGAAAAGTAAAGTGCAGTGACAGTGAGGTTTGGATCAGCAAATGGAGGATGGTTACCTGTTTTCCCCACAGTTAATCATCAAAGCACCAAAACAACCATAAATACTAATCTTTACAATAGTAATTCTCTGTCTGCTCTAACCAGGCTTCACCAGCTAGCCACCCTATCTTGCCCATTCCTAAAAAAATGACATTCCTGGCAGAGCCAAACGCAAAAACAACCACCAAAGGACTAGAAAAGTTGCGATATATTTTAACACAGCACACATCCATGTGCTTTCCATTACTAGTACACACAGCTGTAAAATTAAGAAGTACGTTTCTGTTTGTACTGTCAAGTTAGCAGCACTGTGAGCTAGCTTCGTGAAGGCTAACCAAAAGGGCATTTTGACACAAAAGCAGAGAAATAACCGAACCATTTGTATATAACTATTGTCTGCTGAAACGACTGCAAAAAAAGTAAAAAGAAAGCCGAACCAATCTTCACCAGTAACATACTACTAGCTACGCTAGGCTAGGCTAGGCTAAGCTAGCATTCCCATAGACAAGTAACGCTTTGTCCAGAGTCATTTATGGCTATTGCTAGCCAGCTAGCCAACTACGTAAGACATGAAAACTAACACTAATTTGAGACTCCAGCTTTATTGTATACACCCCACAACAGCAGAGAGACCCAAGAAGTGTAGAAAAGCTGCTGTCACCATTAAGCTATGCTGTTCTGAGTCCAGTTATAAGTGTTAAAGCTGCTGAGTTCATGCTAGCTAGCAGCGTAACAGGTTAGCCAGTCTATGGTTTGATCAGTGCCATCGAGGTGACAATAAATAAAACTGTGAATAAAACACCCAATGATATTACCTTGTCAGCTCTTTCAGGTGAATGTGGAGGAAAGAGATTCTCCTTCTCGACGCCCTAAAATCTAAAATCCGTTTCTCTTTCTCTTTCACACTTTCTCCTCTCCCCAGTCCTCGGGCCGGCTGGCCTTCTCTTCCGCGACTCAGCAGCCCAGCTCCTCCCTCAGAGCAGAGACTCTCACTACAGACCAGACTCAGCAGCCCCGCTCCTCCCTCAGAGCAGAGACTCTCTCTCCAAAGCAGACTCAGCAGCCCCACTCCTCCCTCAGAGCACAGACTCTAAACCAGACTCAGGAGCCCTGAAAGTGTCACTGAGGTCCAGACTCAGCAGCCCTGCACCTCCCTCAGAGCAGAGACTCTCTCTCCAAACCAGACTCAGCAGCCCTGAGAGTGTCACTGAGGCCCAGACTCAGCAGCCCTGCACCTCCCTCAGAGCAGAGACCCTCTCCAGACCAGACTCAGCAGCCTCTCTCCTTGCGCAGAGCAGAGACTCTCACTACAAACCAGACTCAGCAGCCCCTCTGCTCCTGATGAGACTATCACTGAGAACCAGACTCAGCGGTCCTGCTGAGACTCTCACTGCACTCACAGTGGAGAGTGGGGGCATTCAGAGGATCAGACTGTCTCAGTTACAACTGAAATATGTATGTAGAAAAGTGTTCTTTGCATCATACATTAAGCAAACAAGTAAAAAAAAACCCATCACCATCACCATCACCATCAGATTCTGATGAATTATTATTATTAATCATAACATAATTGTACATAAGTACATAATTGTACTAATTCCATCTAAATGTATGATACAAAAACTTATTCTGTATAATACTTCTGTATAATACTAATACTACTTAGTACAACTACTACTACTACTAATAATAATAATCAGAATCCAATTCTTAGATCTCCTCAGATATCATCTCCTGTCTCTTATCTGAATCATTAACTGTACATAACCCCCTACATATACACACTCAGAAACAGAAACACATCTCTTAACTGAATTTCTTCCTCTTCCAACACAACTCATGTACACACTGAACTGTTCTGCCTTAAACACCACACCTGCCACTGTAAACACCTCCCATTTGTTATGTACACATTCTCTGTCTGCTGTTATGTGCACAGTGATATTTATTGCTGTCTGGCTCCATTCTGCATTTTTGCACACCTAATGACTTTGCTGCTACAGTATCCACCACAGTACTGTATGCATTCAAATGTTGACTGCACTAAATGTTGTCTTGTCCTGGAGTTTTACGGCTTGTGTTTTTCTTGCACTCTCCTTCCTTCTTTCTGTGCATGCTGTGTATCTGCGTTTATGTAGTCTTGTGGTATTTCTGTTTTTTGTTCTTGCTCCATGGTCCTGGAGGAATGTTGATACATTTCACTGTGTGCTGTATGTATGGCTGAAATGACAATTAACCTACTTGACTTGACTTGACTCATCGTGTTGTTATGGTGGCATATGGAAGTTGCACAGAGTGATTAATACAGACATACTAATATTTGTGACTTTTGGCTTTCTTTTGAGTGTGACATTGAGCTAATTACCAAAAACTCATGACTCATCTTTGCCAAGGGTGCCAGTAATTATAGAGCTGACTGTAGTCACTGCACTTCGCCTAGGGATGGCGCTGGAGACAGAGGAGAAATCAGTGCTCCTGTCCCACCTGGTATCTCCCCCCTCTTTCTCATTTAACCTCTTAATAGACCAAAGTCAGCAGGACTCCCACTAAAGGTTAATTCCCATAAAGTTTTACTCGAGTTTTTCTCATCGCGTGTTGCCGTCCTGCTCCTAAAAATCGAACCCTCTCTGACTTAACTCTCTTAATAGGTTCCTTTCCACCCACTCCCACACTGTCAAGCAATTAAATTTGATATTTTCACTTGGTTTCAGATGACACAAACCCTGCTAATTACAGCCAAGCAGTGTACACTGAATGAGCACGCCAAGTAGACTATCATTAAAATGAAAGGGGGAGGAAGAGTACTTACACATTGGCTAACCTTTTCCTAACAACTGCTTTATGGCGTTAATAAGAGCCTGTCTTGCTGCTCGAGAGCTCAGCTGCTCCCACTGCTCTCATTTTTATTCGCTCTGAATACACTGGATTACTTGAGCTGCATTCTAAAAGTGGGCTAGTGTTCCAGCAGTGGATTTACACCGCTCACCTGGGGCTAAACTACATCAAAACATGTCACACACCAGTCTAGCATGAGCCTTTCAAACACAGTGAGAGTCCGCTCTCACCCACCGCTCTCCAATCATTTCTGGGAAACATGAAAAGTGACCGCAGCAATGTAGATGACTCCACAAATCTGTTCCTAAAATATGCCGATTATTTGAACATATATTATATGGACAAAGGTATTGGGACACACCTGTGTTTCAGGGTTTGGGCCCCTCACCTCTGGTCAAGGGCAAGCTCAATGTTTCAGCAGACTGAGAAAATGTGGACAACATCATGCTTCCAACTTTTGAAGTTTGGACAAGAACCTTTTCTATTCCAGCATGACTGTGTTCCAGTGCACAAAGCGAACTCCATAAAGACATGCTGGAAGAGTTCAGTGTGGAAGACACAGAGCCCTGACCTCAACCCCATCCAACACCTTTGGGATGAACTGGAACAGAGATTGTGATCCAGGCCTTCTGTGTGGCCTCTTAAATGTTCGTAAATTCCCACAGAAACTCCAAAATCTTGTGGAAAGCCTTCCAAGAAGAGTGGAAGCTGTTATAGTTGCAAAGGAGGACCAGCTCTGTGTTAAAGTTTATCTATTCGAATAAAGTCCCTGTTGGTTTAATGGTCAGACATCCCAATACCTTTAGTATATTCTTCAACTGAGTCATCATAATTATCTAATCATAACAATATTAATCATACAACAATTATTGTTGTTGTTGTCATAATTATTATTACAGAGAAAAGGCTTCTTTGTACTGTGTACTTTGTACAATTGTTTCTAGTAGCATTATTACAGCACCAAAATAATAATGCTAAGGTAACACTTTACAATATGACTGCCCTTATAAAGGGTTTATAAATTAAATATGTTCAGGTTGTTAATTAGGTTGTAAACATCATTAATAAGCAGTTATAAACAAGTTATAAACAGTCATCATTGATGCAGGCTTACCATTCGCCTGAGAAAGGGACAAGATAAACCAAGCAACTACTAAAACTGTTATAACTTGCTTACTTATGATGAATGATTTATAAAAGTAATTTATAAATCATTTTAAACCCTTTATAGGGGTAAAATGGTACCAGTAATAACAATAATAATAATAATAAAGTGGTATCTATCATTTACATATATAGAAACAACAAAACCATTTATAAATATTGCTATTATTGTTGTGGTTGTTGTTATAAAGAATGAGAGCATTAACAAGTTTAGCACTTTCTTCATATTGTTATAGCAACAACAATAACAACAACAATAATGATTGTGACTGTCATCTTCAGCGAAGCTGTTTAAAGTGTTTTTTTCTCTCTCTTTATGATCATTTCCCCTCTTGCCGTAGTTCTGTATGTAAACCCTTGTTAATCTGATTTGTGAGTGTAGGCTGTTGCCTACAAGCAGCTATTTTTGCTGCTAATGAGAAGGGCAGGGGAAAGCAGATCTCTGGGAGCAGAACTGACACCCACATTTGAAACATCCCAGCTGTGATTCACACGCAGGCAGGCTCCCTCTCTCCTTATCCTACCGCAGCTTCACATCACTGTCTCGTTACAGAGAGAACAGCAGCCATAAAACCCAGCGCAACCGCAGTGTGTGTGTGTGTGTGTGTGTGTGTGTGCCAGGTCTCATTCTGCGTCTCCACACAGTGTTTCTACACTAATTACCAAAATGAGAAATAATGTCTGATCTGCATGCATATAACAAAAAACAAACAGGGGTGGGTCAGAGAAAGAGAGAGAGAGATAGAGAGAAAGACAAAGACAGAAAGAGAAAGAGAGAGGGAGAGAGAGAGAGAGAGAGAGAGAGAGAGACAAAGACAGAAAGAGAAAGAAAGAGAGAGAGAGAGAGAGAGAGAGAGAGACAAAGACAGAAAGAGAAAGAGAGAGAGAGAGAGAGAGAAAGAGAGACAAAGACAGAAAGAGAACAATTAGGCTCAGCCAGGGCACAGCCTGTTAGTGAAACTATCTCTCTGGCAAGTGGTCTGCGTGGGAAGACCCCTGCATTTAATGGTGTGCTTAGTCTGAAGCAACATGTTCAGGACATACATGCTGAAGAAAAAACATCCATAAGTATGAAGCAATGTGTCTACATTTGTATCAAACTATGACGGACATAAGTGTACATTGTCATCTTTTTAAAAAAGAACCTCAAGGTGTTTATTTTAGTACAGGACTGTTTCAGTTGGCATTAAGTGCACACATTTTTCACTTTACAGAAAGAAACAAAGAAATGCAAACAGAATGCAAAAGCCAAACAAGTGCATACATTTATGCAGCCATTCATAAAGCCTAAAAAAGTCTGTAGTAACGTAAGGATGCCAAAGGTAGTTCTTTCATAGTCATCAACCTTTAAAGTGATACTCCAAATTTTTTCAGCATAGTAACTTTCAACGTACCACATCTGTGACATACAGTTGATTAGACAAGAACAGAAAACAAAACTCAAAACATTCACAATTGAAACCAGTGGGCATGTGATCTCTTTACAATGGTGGTGATAGCAACCAGACATCAGGATCCCAGAAAACTAGTCATTTTATTTACTAACCACAACCAGTGAACCTACACATCTTTGTGTTTATAATGACGGTTATGGAAATAAAAATGTGATGAATGTGAAAGAAATGTTTTCTTTGGATGATATTCTGCCTGACAATGCAAACAATTGTTTTAATAATATGTTAAAGGACAAAACATGCAGTCTAAACATTGTAAAGGCAGGAGGCATTTTATTCATAATCACGTCATGTAAAAACATTCTGAGAGGTAGCTTTTAGAGGTATTAAATGCTTCAGATGTCTGGTTCCATTCACCACCACTGTTAATAGTTCTGACTGTAAGTTTTGTCTAGAACCACTCGGAATGAATTTACTCTGAATTTGGATTATTTATTCATTACTCTGACTTTGGTTTATATAAAAATGATGAATAATAATTTAATGGAATCCCCCTTTAACCTGTATATTGAATGTAAATAGCATCTTTTCTTTATCTAAACTAAAATTCCTCATATTGAGATTTTAGTTGAATAAATAAAATACATTTCAATTGCTTGTTACCATATAAAAAATATATTTTCAGCTGAACTGACTGTTTTATCCAGTGTATCATGAGTATATGATTTTAAACACCGGGTTTTCTAAGTTCAGGGAGGAGTTATTGATATAAAAAGACATGAATATTGAGAAGCATTACTTTAACAGGTTTCAACAAAGCGACAGTGGATATACATTCAGTTGTTTGTAAAAAAAAACAAAAAAGTACAAAAACATTACAATCTCAAAGCCGAGCTGTGTTAGAAATTGAACTTTTGTGACATTTTGAAAGGTCCCTCACTGAAATGTATGGAGTATAATGCAGCATTTAAGTACTGGTGCCTCATAAAGTGTTCCTGAGTGACAGGCTACCCAGAGCGAGCCTGTTTAAATGAACAGCAATTCATTCAGAAAGGTACTTTTTTCTGTCCATCACGTTGTAGAGGCTGTGAACAACAGAAGCAGCGAAGCAACAACAGAGCGCACAGTCCACAGACAGAAAGCTCTTCGTAATATCATGCAGTGGAAGGTTTGAATTAGCACGGCATTGGATTTGCCTGTGCTGGCGTCCCCATAGTGAATTACAGTAGTGTGAACACACTCCCCCATGCAGGCGTCCACAGCAGAAAATAGGTGATGTGAGTTAAAAATCCAGGGGTCTTTACCAAGCTCACCATGTGGAAGGCCCCTCGATTAACCACCGCCTTTCGTACATTAACGAGTATGCTCATTTTCACACAGAGGGTGCTGATTTGAGCTCAAACCTCTCAGAGGAATTCTTACTTGATCGCCTTTCCTTTTTCCTGGGGACAAGACGTTTTCTTCAGTCTCCATGGAGACCCACTATCTGTGACATTCTTCCATATAGCCTATAAATATCATTTTGCAAAAGCACCTCTCAGCCTGCTTTCCAGCGTAACGCAATGCATTCCAGCTCCACATCACACTCCGCTTACATTCATCACTCCATCGACCCAATAGTCCAAAACAGCTAGGACAAATAAATCTCCTGGACTGGAGAAGCAGACACAGTCTGGTCACGTAGTGAGTTCAGGCACACATTTGTGGGTAAACATTTATAAAGCAATTATACACTTTAAAAGCAATTTGAGTCACTTAAACACACAGGATTGAAACATAATAACAGCGAAGCTCCTCAGTGACCCCAGACAAACCTTTCTTTAATAGAAGAGTCTAGGGAAAATGTACAAAAACTTTCCACTTTACCTGATGTAAGCAATCAGCCAAGAGTCTATATTTCACTCCTTTAGATTAGAATCTCAGTTATGAGGCAAACAAAACACTAGAACTCAATGGGCACTCAAAACTGATGAAAATACATCACCAAGACTTGGCTCAACTTTTTCAAACCATGTCTAGATCTCTATTTAGCTTCAGAATACCAGCCCTTGTGTTGTCTGAAATGGGTGGTTTTATGGCTCACATATGTCATACCATGTCCTAAACCACAGCAGTTAGTCTGCACTACCTTGAAAAAGATCTGGATTTGTTTGAATAGGTTAAGAGAAGCTTTGTTGAAGTATTTTTACCAAAACTAGTAAAAGGTTCTAAACTAAAGAAGCCACCAACCAATTTGGCCACCACAAATGTCTTGGTTAGTGTCTGGGAATTGGGAATTGAATTCCTATAATTTATTTGTATCCTCCCTTTTAGGAATGTGTGTGGAAGCTTAACACAATGTTAGAAAAGTAAGATTTTTAAGAACCATTGTCAAAAACCATTTTTATTATCCATCTAGTTCCTTTATTTTTGATCTTCCCACTGAAATGTGTTTCTTATCAATCAGCTCAAACTGTTCTGGTTATTCTCTGTCATGTGAAAACATCACTATCAACAACTGTTTTCTGATTTGAGTGAATATTTTCCCTTGAGGTAAATTTTTGAGGCATGGCTTACATTCAAAGGGTCTCTATTCATTTTATATGTTCAAAAACTGCCTCTATCCTTTGGTTTGAAAGGAGAGGTGGGCAGTTCATCAAAAACATATAATACATACAATGGAATGGATAAAGTGCAGCAGTGATTCCATTTAATTACAATTATGAAAATAATGAGTACTGTTTTTTATTCAACTAATTGCTTGCAAACGTAAGTTATAAATAAACACACATTAAAGAAAGAGGTGGGAAAAAATCTATAAAAATAATCAGCTCCTTGTTACCTTGTTATAGATTATGCAGTTACTGTACACTGGTTGCTACTGTTTACAGGCTATAACTGGTCTAATTCTTTTTTTGAAATCTGTAGTCATTGAGTGTGTTCTAGAAGTACTGATGAGACCCACAATGAACTCAGAACATAACTGTGACAACGATATATAATTATTTTGCCCACCCTTGGTAATTACCATGAAGGTAGTATTTAGGTTGTGTGCAATCTTATAAAAAAAATTTAACAGCCTGCTCATAATGCATGACTTACTGATTATCCAAGTGCAAATAAGTGAACACATCTTCTACCTAAATGTCATTGCATATATTAGTGCACAATTTCTGTTTCAACATTTTGGAAATTAATGAAACCTACAGTCTACAAATGTGAAATTTGTTTCCAATACATTAAATTCGGTAAGTAAACAGTAAATGTGCATTAAAATGTGCAGGAGCGTGTTCCCGGTGGAGGATGTGTTCTAATTTCAGTTTGTGTAAAATGTCAACTAAACATTATTTAATGACTTTTACATAGTAATCAAAGACAAATGAGTCCCTTAAGTTTCAGGGGTTAAAATAGAAGTGGAGCTGGTATGCATTGCATCTCTTTATAGCGGTGAGAGGGTTCAAGGGTCCAGTCTGCCTTTAGACAACATTTGACACATTAGCTCTTACCCCCGTTTTCGTCATGTCCCCGGGGGCAACATCATGAGTATGAATGGGACTTGACCCGACTGGGTCGTTCTGTCTAGGCCCTGTGGACAAATGGGAGGCACTGGGACTACAAATCCCAGAATGCAGCAGGGGACTGACGGCCATGAGGGGCTGCGGAGGGCTGGTGGGCGTGAGTGAGGCATGGATGGGCGTGGCCATGGTAGAGCACTGGCATGTGAGGTCGGCGGTTGTCTGGAGGTTCAGAGAAGGATGGGACTGACTGAGGTTGCCATGGGAACACAGATTCCCCATTCCTACTTGAGGGGCCACTCTGGTGGGACCAGAAATGGAGGAGAAGTTCGGAGCCAAGCTGAGGAGAGAGGGCCCTGGCTGGGGGGCTTGACGGCTCAAGTAAGGCGAGCTGGGGGTGGTCCTTGAAGTCTGGTAAGGGTTCGGTTGACTTTCCAGGCCCAGGGTAGCCATTCTCTCTTCATCGGCGCACCACATAGGGTGTGTGCAGGTACTGTGGGGACTGGCCGGTCGGTGGACATGCTCCCCTTCTTGACCCACCACAGAACCTCTTCCATGGGCCAGACCTCCACTGCACCCACAGCCCACCCGGAGCCCTAAAGAGTCTCTGGTGGAGGGTTCCGTCTGTCTGCAGGGGGCTTGTGCTGCCAGGCCGAAGGGCAGGTGTGAGGGCCAGTCCGAGGGTGAAGGGGTCAGGCTGGTGCTGCTGGGCTGTGTGTGGAGGCTGAACGATGAGTAGGGCGGAAGCGTAGAGGAAAAGTGGGGCAGCGTCATGTGAGTATGTAAGAAGTGCATCATCTCATGCAACTCTTTGGCCAGATTCGACACTTCTTGGTTCAAGCGGTTCATCTGGAGCACAGTTTGATAAACACATGATTACTCGAGGGGACATGACAGTAATAGTGCAGCAAACTGTGTGAAAATAAAGCCACAAGGGTGTATGTTTCTGTGTGCTGTGGGCTGCTATATGAATGATATAACAGTGATACAGTTATCTAGAGAGTTTAACATAATTAAAAGATTTTAGGATTGTTACCATTGATAATATGAGTATGTTACCGATTATTTTAGTGAGTAAATATGTATATGCATTTTAAAACATTGTACACTATTATAACCATTTATATTACAGTTTGGACTCAATTGAGCAACAGCAAACAATACACATCCTTTCAAAGATCCAAAATATGTTACTAAAAGTCTGTATGAAAAAACTGGATCTAAATGGGATTATAGTAGTATTTATTTTAGCAATTAGTTGAGACAAATATGCACATGCAGTTTAAAGCAGTATTCAACTTTACTTCATAAACATATAATTTGTAACTACAAGTGCACACACACATGTTGAGTTTGTCCTGTTGATGTTTCCTCTTTCAGTGATATATAGCATGTTACTGTGACAACCCCAGTTTGTCTATAAGACTGCAGTTGGAGCATTTACTATTCGTTTCTGTCCAAAGAAAACTATTTCCATTTTTGTGTACTAAATTTCTACACCATTTGAACACAGTAGCTGCCCTTTAAACTGTGTGAAACTTTCATGTTAATCGATCTACTAAAACTACTTAGGTTCCACACAAAAACTTACATTGACTTGTGAAGATTGTTTTTCTGTCTCCTGTAGAGTTACCATTTTGCACATTTTCTGAACAGCGAGGCTATGCATTATCATCATGCAAAATGCAGACAAGTGCAGATTAAAGGTCAGTTCTAATTAATACCTAATGGTGACAGCCCTTGTGTTTGATGCGTTTTTATTCAATACCTCGGTGTTGAGCTGACAGATGCTTTGTCTAACGTCTTCAGTCTCAAGCAGAAGGTTTGCGTTCACCTGAAAGGGGTCTGAAAGGCACAAGCAGATGTTTAAAAGCAGCTTGACAACAAGCACCAATGAGAAAGGAGTCTGGTATAAATTATGCCTGCAAACAACAAATTTAGTTTTTGAAACGGTCACTGCTGTTTCACACTTTTAAACACATGCCGTGAAAATGAAAGGCTGGCTAGTCAGCAATGAGTGAGTGTAGTCCTCACCTTTGACTCGTGCATTAGAGCTGACCTCACTGGGCTCCACATTGAAGTGAAACGCTGGTTCATTATCCTCAATACCATCAACAACCCTGCGAAGCATCAGCAGATTTTAAATAACTGTGCCTGATGACATGTGTATTATGTTTTCAGTGAGGCCAACCAGAGCAATCTAGCAACACATTTAGAGCCTTGCTTGTCAGGTCATACTGCCATTTCAGCAAATACCATTTATAGGTTTGAACGAATACAGTCAAAATTAACAAGAGAATAAACTTTTAGAAAAGTTAATCTGAATGGATCAGTGGATAACAGACTAGCTGTTGATTTCTACTGGCTATGAAATGTCTCTGTAAGTTGATGCAAATTGATGTGAAACTCTGAAATAAGTCATATGTCATCAATAGCAAATGAGACTTGAGTCTATATTCGCTTACTAAAAGTCATTTGGAACACACTGGAACAATGAAAACATTAAGTAAAAATATTTCAACGATTAAAAATATACACATTGAGTGTATCATTACTATCTTGATGAGTAGAAGTCCAGATGTGCCTCAACATCTGAAAAACAGCAGATCTGAATGTTCTAATGGACTAATGGAGTACTCATTAGGATTTTTAAGTACCCTTATGGAGATAGTGTGATTGTATGTATGATGATTTATGACTTGACCTATGATTCAATATTTATCATCCATATAATTTCTAGATCATGTCTTTAGAGCAATACTGTTCAGCAATAGTTAAAAACTGTGATTGCTAGATTGCTTTAAAATGTGCTTTAAACCTTGCAAAGTTGTTAAGAAGCCAAGTTTTAGGCTGTCTTATAAGACACAATACTTCTGTTTAATATGTAGAAACATGAATTGTTCCATACTTTCAACCTTTTTTTCTATGGCAATATATCATACAGTATCAGAAACCAAAGTAAGTATTTGAGGCAGCTGTTGGCCTACTGGTTAGGGAGTTGCGATCAGAAGGCCATGGGTTCAAATCCCAACACTGCTAGTGGCACCACTGAGGTACTCTTGAGCAACGTACCATTGCCACACACTGCTAAGTGAAAGGGTTAAATCCAGAAAAATAATTTCTGTTTACATTGCTTGGGGTTCACACGTGACTATATTACTTTACTTTACTTTGGAGAGTTCTGAAACAAGTGTATGATGATTCTGGCATGAAAATGGTGTATATATGATTAATCTATTCCTAATTAAGACCTATATAGACGTATAATAGACGTGTTGAGACTGTTTTTACCTGGGGCTCAGGTCCAGCGGGCTGACACAGTTGAGAGAAGGGATGAGGAGCTTGGCCGGCCGGTGAGCGGGGCCCGTGTCGACTACAGGAGCACACAGCTCCTCACTGGCCGGCGTCGGCAGGGCGGGGCTCTGCCCCCGGTAACCCTGGGTTGGAGAGCGGCAGAGGCGGAGCATGTTAAAATGCCGCAGCTCCTCCCCCAGCATAGCACTCAGAGTGGACTGCGACGAGGAGCCGCCCATGCTGGACAACAAAGGCTGCTTGCCCATTTCTTGTCCAGCATCGTCCTCCTCCTCTGCCTCTACGATGAAGGGCAACTTTGAGTGAGCAGCATCAGGGCGGTCCTGAAAAGAGGGCGAGCGACAAAGGAAAAGAAAAAAGTCCCTAAAGTGTAAGAGTACTAGATCACAAGGTAAAAGTAATCTTAGAAAAACCATTTAACCTTGAGGCAGAACTCAGAACTCTTTTTACTTCATGAAACATAACATTGCTGCCACCCACACACTCAGAAAAGTACATTACAGTGCACCCATAAAGAAAACACTGAATTATACGAGCAACCCCCAACAGAAGGTCAGTGGAGTTTTCCCTTTGCTTGATGTTCTATCATACTGATGTTAAATGACTGCTTCTCATACTATAGTTTGCAAAAGTTTACGCACACCTCGTCAAATGAAACGCTTTGTTGATTTTCTAAGTGCATCCTCTCTGACACATTTTACAGCTTATTTATAGAATTTAACCTACTGGATATGACAGACAAAATTTGTGCAAAATTTATGGCACATATTATAAAAACATGTTATTTGACATGGAATGTACAAATGTTTGCACATGACTGTAAATGTTTAGAATTTTCTTTGTGTGTGTGTTACATCTGGCATGCTGCATGGCTAATCCAAAAATCAGCAGAATCCCCCAGAGGATTTACAGCAAAATCAATGCAAGCAAACCCAACAATCATCCATAGCCACACTAACTAACACATGTCCAGAAAACAGGAAAATCAGTCACAAAACTATTTGTCTATTCTTTTTTAATGCCATGTAAAAACATGAAAATGGGAACATATTTCCCTCAAAAATAAAGTTCCTGTTTCAGTAATACAAGGTTTTATTATGACAATATACATGACAACAAGTGGGTATTGCCAAGTGCTGGAGAGGATTTGAGACTGAATGTCAATTATTAGTATGTAAATGAATGATTTAGAATTTAATTAGTATATAAAAATAGAAAACTATACTTTCACTAATTATAGTTCTCTGTACTTTTTCCATTGTGTGTGTGTGTGTGTGTGTTTGCCCCATTAAAATTTGGAAGCAGGGTGTGCATACTACTTTGGCTGAAGCTAGCTGAAGGCAATTACTTTGAGTCCTAATTCACTTCCAGATCAATGGCTGTTGGTGTTGGTTAATATATTCCTGTCCACACAAGCAAACACACACACACACACACACACACACACACACACACACACACACACACACACACACA
>JBBPDC010000028.1:6213140-6226635 GCA_037974485.1 Hemigrammopetersius urotaenia
AATTAAACCTGCTGGATTAGATCTGGCTCTGTGGCGAAACTTAACCGATGGATGCACTCATGACTCGGCCGACCCGTCTTTGAGCGGCTCAGATCCGGCTCTGTCAGAGCCTGAATCGGGTTAGCGCTCCTTATCTGAACCGCGTTCCGTAAGTTAACCGATACATGTACCGTTACAGACCTAATATATATATTACTCCTCTGAAGAATTGATTTTTATTTACTCTTTTTTCATTTCTCTGCATCTTTGTCCAGGCCTGCTTAAAAAGCCTGACATCAGTGTTTAACATATTGAACAGTTTATGACTGTTGTCCTGATGGTCTGAAAACCTGACTGATAAATGAGAAGCGCTTCTTAATCCGCCTGCGGAGTGTCTCTCACCTCGTTGGCGTTGATGCCGTTGTTGACAGACCAAGTGGTCTGGAAGTACTCCAGCATGCGCTGCTTTAGTTGCCGAGGCAGACGGTGGACGCGTATGAAGTCCTTCAGGTCCTTCATGCGTGTGTGGTAGAGAGAGCGACGTGAGTACATGCGCTGGATGATGGCCGTCACATTTCCAAACACCACAGCGTGCATCAGGGCTGCCAGGGGAAAAAGAAAAAGCTTTTCTTTTAAAAGCAATTTACACCATGCCCAAAAGGAATTAATTGAGATGATTTAAGGTGCCCCATTGCTGATGTAGGCACTGGTTTATGCACTCACAGCTATAATCTCCAAAGAAAAACACTGGCAACAAACTGGGATGCTCTGGAGAAACTGTACCTTAAAATAAGCTCAACAGTCAAGCGTCAACTGTACGGGCATACAGCTCCAACCCTTTGGACTGTAGAGTAAAGTAAGTTAAATAAAGTACCATTTTTGTTATGTGTGAGCACAGCACTGGGAATCGAACAACCTTCCAATCACAGGGGCAACCCTCTTACTACCAGCTGGTGTCCTGTGATTGTGTTTCACACTCTCAATCTAATAAATATCTGATGAATTAGAGTATCAGAACTAATGACCCAACATTTGTACCTGACCTCATTAATTACTAGTGCCCAGCTGCAATCAGAGACTGTCATTGCTGCAAAATGAGGGTTTACATAATGTATTTGCATAGTTAATTACTTGGTTAATCACTGAACTCCCTTTAGCCTGCTAAACTAAAATTTTAGGGCACTTTCTTCCGGTAATAATAGTGTTGAGTTAAAGCATTTCTTTGAAGTAAATATTATCCTTTTTTTACTTCAAGTAACTCCAGTGCACAGGTAATGTATAAAAAAAAACATGTATAGCAAAGCAACAATAACAGACTAGACTTCTAAGCTGTAAGTGTGACAGAAGAAATGCCTCATGAAGCTCAGGACTGGAAATGAACTGTCATGATGCAACCGCAAGCATGGTGTGATGAGATTAGTTGTAATGAGGATGAAGCTCAATCCAAAATAATGTACTGAAGATGTAAATGAGGAACATCTTGTACAAACCACCATCACTTTGTAAAATCCAGCTTATTCAGGCCCTAAGTCTAAATCAGATGTTGTTGATGAGTTGATTACTGCAACAGCTGTTCATGTCTAAAAAATCGTTGAGGAGGAGACATGTTTTCAATTAGCGACTCTGCAGCTAGAATACGGTATAATACTGTATTCACTCCCACTAGCGCAGTTACTGCTCCTGTTAGCCGCAGTCTATGCTGTCCTGGAAATTACTGTACTGTACTGCTCTTGTGTTTTTGTTGCTCTCTCTCTTTAGTCCTGTCCTTGTATAGTCTTGTGGTGCTCTGTGCTCCGATTTTGTTCTTTGCGGGTCTGATTTTGTTCTCTGTGTTGCACCATGGAGCTAGAAGAATGATATCTCTCATTGTGTACTTTGGATATGGTTGAAATGACAATTAAAATCTACTTAAAAATATAACACACACCTCCGATCAGCATGGTGCAGATGGAGAAGATTTTTTCAGCGTCAGTGTTAGCGCAGACATTGCCGAAGCCCACGCTGGTCAGACTGCTCAGAGTGAAGTAGAGTGAGGCGATGTAGGCGCTGCGCATGGAAGGACCACCAACTGTGCCGTTGGTGTACGGGGTCTCCAAACGCTTCCCCAGTTCCTGCAGCCAGCCTAAGAGAAGAAAAGCACTAAATCACTACTGTCCATATCAAGCACTGGCATCTCTGGTGTCAGCTTGGAACATGCTTGGAGAACTGACTGTTTTTAAAAAAAAATCAAAACAGTAAAACTGCCTTTTTATTCATTATGTGAAATAAATCTTAAAATGTGTGACCAGTGGTGTACATTTACTTTCCATTTCAATTTTTGGAACATTTTGCTGACACACAATAGATTTTTCTCATGTATCTCAGTATTTCTCATGAGTTTATAATGATAAATGTAATTATAGCATGGAAGTTTATGTGTTGCAGTGATCATACCACAGTCAGGGGTGTTGCAATACACTATAATACACACATAATACAATAGACTGCTAGATTTATCCTTTTTTCCTGTGTTTTGCACATTGATTTTCTGGATCCTAGTTTTAAAGGGGCAATATAACGGAAAACTAACATTTCCTTTGATGCTGTATGTTAAAATGTAGAATCTCCCCTGTCAATAAACTAAGCTGCAAAAACAGCATGAAATCACTGTTTTTGTGATATCACGAAAATCAACACATTTGCATATATATCTGCCATTTCAGCCTAAAATAGTTTATGCTGAAGTTGTAAGAACATTTCAGCGTTCACTGTCTTTTCAGTTAGGCATAATATAGTGCAGCCAATCAGAGCAGGTAATTTATGTATAGCAGTCTTAAAGGTGCCGGAACCAAAACAGCTGCTTTAATTCTAAGGAGTATAGGAGGATTGGACAAACTTTGAATCCTATCAATTAAACTGGGTTCTCTGATGGATTTAGAAGATCAAGCTTAATTATCTCAAATCACCCTTTGTTCCATTTTACCAATAGTCAGCCCACACAAATACAATACACACACACACACACACACACACACACTTACCAATGTCCCAGGTGAGTGGGTCGTTGCTGGCCAGCTCTTTGCGGCCGATGACGTACCAGACACAGGCAAGCCAGTGGGCGAGCAGGGCAAAGACGGACATGAGCAGAGTGAGGACCACCGCACTGTACTGAGAGTAGCGGTCCAACTTCTGCAGCAAACGCAGTAAACGCAGCAAACGCACGGTCTTCAACAAGTGCACCAACGATGTCTACAACACACACACACACACACACATAATACTGATGAGATTGAAGGATACTGAAGTGCTGGGCACATTTACCCATAAACAGATATTACTGCTGTGAGATATCTGCATCTACTTTATTCCGTTCAGCCAAGAAAGTGGTTTATGATCCAGCAGCCTACAAAGGTTTTCTGAAATTGTTGTTACCTTTCACATTAGTAATGGATTAGTCATGATCTTAGAGAGTTTCCCCTTTTGTTTCTTCACTGGATTTTTTTGGCATAATTTTGAAGAATGCTTGTGATCATTATACTGGTGAAGAATTAACTTTTGTCCAGAGATACGAAGGAATTGTGTGATAAAAGACTTAAGCCAGACCTGATTTATCAAACCATCATTTTCAAACCATTAGGCTAAATCATGTGTTACTATGGTATTTCTAATGTTTTCTTTTGATGCTTATTCAACATTTTATTCTTTTGATAAAATGTTGAATAAGCAATGTGATGTTTTTTTTTAAATCAGAGGATGGACCCTCAATATATACTTGTATATGTGTGTGTGCCTACTGTTATGTTATTTTGATTATATTCAAACTGGTAATCAAACAAACAAACACACACACACACACACACAACCACACAAACTCACCACTGAGACGTTGAATGCGTACAGCAGGTCAAAAGGCAGGGCAGCGATGAGGTCCAGGATGAACCAGGTGGCTGAGTAGTGTAGGCAGATTGACCTGGAATCATAGACCACCTGGCCTGCTGGTCCCACGTAGGTGGTGCGGAAATTTAAGATGATATCTGCAGTGCACAGTGTATTACATATTTATTACATGTCCATTGGGCATTTATTAAACTGCTTTATGGTGAATAAAAGTTATGTAATGCCGTTCTTTCCAGCGGCACAATGTTCTCTTGGTTCAAATGCCTGCCTGAAATACATAAATGCGAGTATGAATATTTAAATATGTTCAGAAAAATGCTAATGACTGTGATAACACCATGAAGACAACACAAGGCGCTTTATGAATATTCAGCGCCCTTGCAGTGCACTTCAGCAAACACAGAGGGCATATTCTGGACACTAAATGTTTGCTCACACTTGAGAGATGTGTTGTTTCTAATGATGGAGTGTATTGTCTGTGCTCATTGTGGGAGCTTATTATGTGGGAAATGACTGAAAGAAAACAAATGAAGGCCAGTAATGCAGAGCACATACCCTTTTGTGTAAAATGAGCCTGTCATGTCAGTCAGAAATCAAGGTGGTTCAGGCATAATGCATTTAGGCAATAATCCCTTTGAGTGTTTGCCTGTGTTTTCAATATCTCTGGCTTATGTTCTCTTTCAGGAGAGTTATTCGGGCTTCCTCAGCCGCTGTAAGAGTGCATGTGTGGTGCGGAAAAGAAGGCTTTGGTGTAATCGTCACCTTGTCTTCACCTCATTTACACTTTTATGAGTCTCACATCTCGGATGTCACACCCTTTGCAAGCGCAATTGAGGTAAAACTAGAGACTGAATGGTACACTTGACGCTTCTCAACATAGATATATGATTCTAGAAAAAGGATTTGATTGGGATAGAATCTCTCTATTGTATGTTTTTTACTTTAAAAAGGTTCTTTGTACATCTCCTTACAAAAGATTCACCCATTAAAAGGGCTCCCTCCAGAAATCATTTGTGTGTGTTTCTGTGTTAAAAACAGTCATAATTTCTTTTACATTATCATTTTCCAAACTGGCTTTACCACTTATTAACTATACAGGCTCTTTTTAGTTTTGAGTCTGGTTTGGGATCTATCAATTCAGAAAGTTTGAATTTTTTTAATTCATTGTATTGCAAACGTATCTCAATTTGATACATTTTTTGATATAGTAAAATATAAAAGGAATGTAAACTTTACATTAATATGTTAAAGATCTAGAATTTCAATTTCTGTAATTTAAAGCATTCCATAAAGTGCTGTCAACAGCAGCTGTGGATTCACAGTACCAGGCGTAGAGTGTAGACCACTTCAACAGGCTTAAAACCCTCCAAATTTGTGACTGGACTGAAGCTGGTGTCAAAAATTTAGTTAGCCCTAAAACAGCAGAAATTTTTGTGCCCACACTGATCATAAAACTACTATAATAGAAAAAAAGCTGTGGTTTAAATGCTATTTTCACTCCACCACTGTAGGCTGAATATATGAATATACACCATTTGGACATAAGTATTGGGACACACCCATTTTGTATTTCAGGGTTTGGGCTGAAACTTCCAGTCAGTGTCATTAAAATCCCTGCTGATGTATTAGTCAGGCATCACTGTACTTTTGTCCATATACTCTATGTAAACAGGTTTCATGCCATCGTAAAACCAATATATTAAAAACAATACATTAAAATTTGCAGTTTAGGTTCCACATAGGCAGTGAATAGTATGTTTTGAAACTTACATACATATCATACAAATATCACAAAATTACAGATATGTTTGACAGGTCATCTCTTACACTGAAAATGTAATTCTTTAAAATAGATATAAATTAGGCAAAACCCAAAGGGTACTAAAAGTTGTCCTTCTGTGACTCTGGTCAAAAGATGCCTTTTTAGAGAGCAGGGAAAAGTGAGGGGGTAAAAGAGGAGCAGGTTGGGTGGACACTAATTGCTATCTGTTCAGTTGGTTAGGATGCTGGCATGGGGTGTTGTCATGGCAATATTTGGCAGGTGACTTCACACATGCACAGACACACACGCACACACACTCAAACACACTCACATATACACACCAAGGATGAAGAGCATCTCCACGGCTATGTCACTGACAATGGTGCTCCGGGAGGTGGAGTCACACTCTGGGTCTTCATGGTTACTGTCATCAGGAGCAGAGAAGCACACATTGTACGGGACGGTGACGGCCACGTAGAAGGTCGCCAGGAGGATCAACCAGTCCCACAGTGCTTTGCACACGCTATAGTGGAGCAGGATGAAGCGTGACTTCTGGACCGATGCCACTTTATACTCCGGGAGGGTGGGCTTGGAAAAAACGTTCTGGCAAAACACAAGAGGGTTTTTGTTCTAACTTCAGATTCATACACACACTGCACTGTGCAAAGGTCTTGAGCACCCAAGGAAGTGTTTAATGCATATAAATAAACATGGTACATCTTAACAAGCATTTGAAGTTTTTAAATACAGTAAGAAGAGAAAGTAGAAAGAAGAAATTCCCCAGATCTCAGTTCGATCAAGCATCTTTGGGATCTTGTGGAGTCCCTGCCTAGAAGATCAGAGCTGCTTTGGCAGTACAAGGGTAACCTACACAGTTTTGTGGAGGTGGCCGATTGTTATGGTCGATTGGTGTAAGTGTAAATATTGGAAGACTGGTTGGAAATGGTTAATCTGACACACTCATGTACATCAAATCACAATATATTGTTTATTTGTTTATTTGTATTTATGTTGCAAAGTCAATCTAATATCAAAGTGGTTTAAAGAACAATGTGTGGCCACATCCTGGTAAGTCACCTTACTAAGTTCTGGTCACACATTAAGATCCTGTCCTTATCCCTTAGTATGTTGTAGGCATGCATTATAGTATTCAGGAGAAATGTCACCAGTTACCTTGAAGCCTATTAAAAGGTGGTTTTCCAAAAGCCACACTATGTAATGGTGCGAAAAAAATAATGCAACTGAAATGAGCACAAGGAGGGTTTATTTAGGCTAAAGCCTGGATGTACACAGGAGAACAGATTCCATCACTGTTTGTTTCTAGCTCTTCTAGAATGAAAGATGGTATACAAGCTTCGGGTGAAAATAATTGAGGCAGATATTAAACAGCCTCAGACAGGCAGTCCTGACATTTTCATTTTTACACTAGAAACATTACAGGTCAAGCTTTAAACACACCGTGGCGCTGGTATAGTAAGAAAAGATGGGGGGAAAAGCCATAAAGGTAACAAAGGAACCTAGCCAGAGCAGAACATAATGCACATGAAAATTAAATTGATGCTGATGCCTTGACCCCTCAATTGGTTTCATGCCAATTAAAAAAGTGAGCAAGGCGACAGAGCTCTACGTTTGCAGTAGACATAGTAGGAGAGATGCACCAACGTATGTTTCATTAAATGTAAGAACAGTCTAATTATAATCATGCTGTCATGGTAACTTACATTTGCCAGCTTTCCTTTGCTCCGATTCGTGAACTGACTGGTCAAGTGGTACAGAACACTTCGCCCGCGCTCGCGTGCTCGACTCAGACGTGAGCGGCTGGACTTCCTGTTCTGCGTGCCGTCTTGTGGTGTGGCGACAACAAAAAGAAAAACTTCGATTTACCTCCATTTACCTTCACAAAATCATGGCAACAAAAAGAGCTCTTTGAAAGATTTACTTTTGGTTCCCTAAAGAACCCTTCAGTGCTCTCAGCCGGATTAAAACCCAACAACATCCATTAAATGGTCTATTAGGGAATAGGTTTGTGTGGCATCGCTCCAAATACACTTTGGTTTGGAGTGTGCTTGCATTTCTTGAACATGTGTGTGAGGCTGGTTTCATACCTAGTTTGTTAAAATCACACCAACATTTAGAGTTTTGTGTCTTTTTTATTTATTCAATACATGGCTTTTGATTGGCCAGAAATTTGGTGGGGATAAGATTTTTCTCCATTAGTACCAAAAATACATTCACATGCCAGAATCAAATGAGTTTTTTTTATATTCAGTAATTGCTTAACTGGAAATACTGGGGGCAATATGAGCATCAGTGATAAGTAAAATGTTAAGGCAGCTAACAGCACAGGCATGACATGCATTGGAGAAAGTATTGAGCATCCTTTGTTTGTTGCAGACCACTGTAAAGATCCACCTGCCACAACCTGAACCAGGGAATCGGTGGAAGGAGACTGATGCCCTCCAGTTTTGGTGGACCGATTTATTTGTTTAGTGTGAATGTCACTAAAGAAATAGTTTGATTTCCACACAAAGCAAGGTAGGAAAAAAGATGCTCAATAAGGTGAAAGCAAAGTATTTTCTCTTCTTCTAGTGGTATGTTAGAGCTGGATAACATACCACTGGATACGCTTATAATAATAAAGCAATAAGCCACACAGTGACTTAATTACTAGTGAGAGAGTTATTAGATATGACTTCTCTATAAATAATTTGTAGTACTAATACATTAGAGATAAACTATGCATTGTAAATGTAGTCCAATCAGAGTATGTTTTTGTTGCCAAGTATGTTTTGTTGCCAAGCAACCATGGGCAGACTTTTCAGCAATGTCAAGAAATGTTGTAATGCACAAAAAAACTTGTAATGTAAAAAATAAAACATAAAATACAATATAATAGTTTTCAATGCAATTTTTAAATCCTTCATTTACAAGCAGTTTTTAATTCAGCAGATGCCTTACCCTGACTCTTGGAACAATGGTGAGTCTTGCCGTAGGAGTCAGAGATGTCTTTGAAGGAGAAGAGGAAAAGCACCACCTCTCCTTTCTCATTCTTGATGGGTACAATGTCCAGCAGGCACCAAAATGGAGCTCCTGATGCCCAACAAAAGAATCATTCTCAGAGAATAGTTTTTGTCTGAAGACAAACTTCATCAGAAATGAGAAACACTGACCTCAATGGCCTCAATCTATTCTAGTGTGGGATTCAGTGGTTCTGGCCTTTGACCTGAACTGAACAGGCTCTGGCTTGTCTCTGCTCTAGGACATTGTTTGCTAACCCTGGCTCTAGAGTTCCAAAGACTTGTACATTTTGATGATTGCCCTACTAAATGTCTAGCGCTACTGCTGAGCAGTACTGACATAACTAAACTCTAGTATTCACAGAGGGGGTCAGGTTGACCTGGTAAGATACAGTTTTATTCCAAAGAATATTTTATTGCTCTATATTGAATGCATTTTCTAATAATCATGTCATGAAAAATATATATAACTGTTCAATTAAGTTTTTAAACCAAAATATATACATTTCCTAATTCATTCTGATTTTCTTCATGTGATAGTGTATGGTCATTTTATCTACACTCAGAAAATGACAGATTTTTTAAAACACAAATGTTAAGAATTTCGACATAATTAGCTAGTAAGCAACTAAAGCTAATTTGTAGCTAGCTGGCCAATATTGACTGGTGCATTTGTGTTATGTTTTTGATTAACTGATGAATGGATTGAGAGAGCCATTTCATCCCAAGAGACTGCAATCATAGCTTCTAAAGCAGCATGTTGCGCAGGAACAGCTGGGCTTCAGCTGAATATTAATGTATTGTTGTTGCCCACTGGATAATTTCAAGTTTACTTAAATAGCACAGAGTGATTTTAACAATAATTTTGAGAATGAATTTTCACAAATATCATATATAAGTGTATACATAAATGCATATTAATTGTGCAATGCTGTTGCTATCTTTGGTGTCCAATAACACCCAGTGACTTTAAGAATCCTGTTTGTTTTACTTGCATTTTAAAAACTGCATTTAGCTTTCTCCATTCTCACATGAATTGAATCAGCCTGGCACAAGGAAGGCCGATGGCTGTGGCGTACCATTCTTTTTGTAGTAGCGCACTTCGGCCTGGTACTCCCTCTGGCCTTCCAAGGCCTTCTGCACCTGCTGAGTCACTCTCTCGCTTGTCTCTTGGCCATGCAGAAAGTGACACGTGCACGTCTTCTTCATGACCTCAGTTCTTGCAAATCCGGTGAGCTCGCAGAAGCCATCTGAGCAGTAAACAATGGGGTAGCCCCGGGAACCCTGAGCATTTCCCAGCAGGAAGTTGCTGTCTGTGCGCACGCCCAATAGGGGATCATAATTAAAGCAAAAAATGGAAAGAAGAGAACAAAGTCAGTCTCATAATTCAGTTCACAGGTCTAATTCTGAATATCTTTATTTATTGAATCACCAACAGAAACCCATCTGAACTGTGATTGGTCAGGATGCTCACAGCTCATTTGCACTCTGTAGCCTTCAGTATTGCAAAGGCTTATTCTACAATAACGATTAACACACAACACATCATCCATCCCTGTGCGAAATTATACAAAAGTGTAACTCATTAATAGATCACCCATGAATCACATTACTCTGGAGACGCTCAAGCTCACTAAAACAGCCCACGCCCGGGAGGCTGGACTACATACACAGCCTTTATTTTCATTATTTCACAATGCAGGAGGAAAAGAGCTGCTCCAGAGAGGAAGGAGGAAAAAATCTTTCTCATACTCTAGTTTCCTAGTGCTCTAGTGAATGTTAAAAACAAAATATTGATAAACATATAAGATAAATACAAGAGACGTGTATTAAATGATTAAATATGATTAACTCCTTTACTCCTAAATCTTGCTCTCTCTCTCTCTCTCTCTCTCTCTCTCGCTCACTCTCTCTTTGCCCTATTTTTTCTTTCTTGTTTCCTGCTCTCTCTCTCTCTCCCACTCTCTGTCTCTCTCTCTCTATGTTTCCTGTTCTCTTTGCCCTCTCCATCTCTTTTGTCTTTCTGATTCTCCCCTGCCATACACTCCTCCATCTCTCTTCCTTTTCTGCTCCCTCTCACTCAACAGTTAATAAAATAGTAGCTTTAAATTTTATATTAAAAATAAATTAAATATATGTGGGTTGAAAAAGTAAATATCTACAGTATATTATTATTAGTCTTTTTATCCAGGACATTTTTCTCGGCAAGCCAGACTGGTCTATGTGTGTGTGTGTGTGTGTGTGTGTGTGTGTGTGTGTGTGTGTGTGTGTGTGTGCTTTGAAGCGCAGACTACCTTTGGTCGGAGGATCAGAGAGAAGAGAAAGTGCAAGGGAGCAATGGGGACATAGACAGCGGAAAGGGAGATTAGAGAAAACAGAAAGAGAGAGGGAGAGAGAGAGAGAGCGAGAGAGGGGGGGAGTAGAAGAAGATTCCACAGTCACTAAAAGGTTCAGTTACTCATCAGAACAAATCGGCCAGCTCTAAAATATGAATTATATAAACCCAATAATGGAACTGCAGCATTCAGTGAATACAGGCTACTCTTCAACCGTCCCTTTCCCTTATCCAAACCAACAGTCTCCTGTCTCTCCTCTATGTCAAGAAACCTTCTGTCTCTCCTTCTGTCTGTCTTTACTGCGCTTCCTACTGTGGCAGCTGTATTAACTGACTTTAAATTATAAGAAATATTTTGCCGTAAAGGGCCCATATCCTCCTTTTCTTGCATTTTATTTTTTACCCAGAGCTCCATGTATGCTCTTTGGGAGGAGAGGAGCTTATGTCGCAAAGGGGGGATTTTTCATTCTAGTCCGAGTGTCTCTTTAACTCGCAGTCTTAAGTCTTAATGAGAAATGGCACTTTGCCAAAATAAAATAATTAGCTACATGGAACAGATGAATCAAGTCAATTCAGGTTCTTGGAATATTTATTCATTTTGATGATTAAAAGTCAGATTCATGTTAATACTGTTTTCTGCAGCAAAAAACCAAGGCAACTGTGTATTGTGTCCCCATGGCAACCCTGTTGTGTGTTTAACCTTCACTTGCTTTACCATTACGTAAGGCCTGCTCTGGTGGGGGTGTTGGTCTGTATGTGTACAAACATGTGTGTTTTGATATTTGCATATGCATGTGTTTTTCCAATAGTGTGTGTATGTCTGTGCGTGTGCGCGCACGTACATCTGAGCTGATTGTTTCAAGACTATTCCAACCGCCTCTGGCTCCTTCTCCTAAATATATCAAACTCATTTCATCATGTCAGACCCTCAGCCACAAGCTAGCAACCCCCTTTTCCTCAGCCAAGCACTCAAATGTGCTCCAGTTCCACAGTTCGTGTGAAAACATGTTTACATTTGCTCTGTTATGAGAGGCCAGGAATATCTCTCGCAGATAAAATATACTTGAATGCAAAGAAAGGTGAGTCATGGTGTCCTTTTCACATTGGTCTTTTCCTTTCTTTCTGATTTTTTGCACTTTTCCTCCACAAATGTTGTCACAGGCAGTTCCCACCTGCTAGATATGTCTCCTCTAGGCACATGATACTACTTAATAAGTTTTATTTTCAGTCACTGTGCTAACTTGCAAATGAATTATCACCATTTTGCGAGTATCTAACTAACTTGTTTCTTAAGCTTCAGTAGCCCACCAGTGTATCTTTTAAAATGCCAGCTCAACTCAATACATTAAGTGCAGAACAATGACTGGCATCGCCTTGAAGACAATGAGTGAATGACGGCCATCCAACCTACCCAGAGGAAATGAGTCCAAATGTACTGCTCGACTCCTGGATGGGTAAAACTCAAACTCAAATACAACCATTAAGAATCGTACCACTGCAATAAAAAAAACCCTTCAAATTCCAATTAAATAACATGCATTAAAGACACATCTGGCCTATTGCAGTAACATCATATATTAGACGTGGTAATTCCATCACACTCGCTACCAGACACCTGCATTAACTGACATTATACTAAACTGAGTGAATGAAGGAGGGCCACGCAAACCCACAGAAAGAAAGGCCAATTGCACCCTGGCTTCAGAAAACGATGGCATTGTCAGGGAGATGAAATAGCATTTTCTTGATAACAGAGCCAGCTCTTAGATAGCTGCACCACTTGAGGATCATTATCACATCTGCCAAATATCACACACACCTCACACAAAAAGTGTTAGAGGACTTGACGAAGAAATAGTGAAGGAGAAAATAGTGGGAATGTTTGAGGAAACCGAGTCGGTACTCAAAAAGCAGGGCTACTGTAGGCTATATATGGTGGAAAACAACAGTAGATGTTCAAAAGGATGATACTTTATGCACTGTAACTGAAAATAAGACGTATTTATTCTCTGATAGATTTAAAAAAACGAGGGCTATAGGGGCCCTCAGCTTGAAAGGACATAACATCACGACTGAGGGAAACGTGAATGTGACGTCCAGTGCGGCTGTTCACTCTGCTCACTGCTAGTACTTCCTGTCTCTAGAACTATCTGAGGGCTGAGTTTTGTAAGATGACTTTTTGGAATATTGCCTTCTTTAGTGTACTAAGTGTTTTATATTCTCTTTTGACTGGTTATGATCTTTGACTTTGATTTTTGAAGCATTGTCTATAATGACCTCCACGATGATGATCGCCCCTGTGTGACTTTGAAAGGTTTAAAGATTTCGATTCTGGATTGTCTTTGTTATACCTGTCGGCCTAATCCTGATTCTGAACTGAATATACTTTAAGTGAAGTAAGTAAACTTTTGACCGCAAATGAGTCATTACAATGAGTTTGAATGACTCATTTAAAGCTTTTAAATTTGATATTTTTTCATTCTATTTTATTCTATTTTACTCTATTTTTATTTTTTATCTTTTATA
>JBBPDC010000028.1:6230289-6245287 GCA_037974485.1 Hemigrammopetersius urotaenia
ACACACACACACACACACACACACACACACACACACACAAACACACACACACACACACACACACACACACACACATAAAGCTGTGATATTCTCACACCCTTGGCCAAGCCTCAACTGCTGTTCTGGCCTGGAGGGCTGGAGGAATCACAAATTGCTGTGTACGGTACGTAAATGTGTCTGTGTGCTTTACTCCTCACTAAAATCCCCAAATGATTGTGAGGTCGATTCCTGGCAAAGCCATAACCTCCCTCTCCCGGGCGAGCAGGATGGCCTCCTCTCTCCCACAATCACTCAGTGTGATGAGAGCCAGAGTGGGTGTCTGTGAGCTGTTGTAACAGAATTGGCAGTTAGCGTTCTCTTCCTGAGCTGAACAGCAGTTTGAAAGAATGTTGGAGCCTCACATGACTCAGGGAAAGTATCTGGGTAGGATACCCGCCCCTGGATCAAAAGATCATGGGTTCCAATCCTACCTTCAGAATACCATCACTGGGTTCCTGAGCAAGACACTTAATCCTAAATTGCTCCAGGGAGACTGTCCCCTGTAGTTAGGGAATGGAATAAATGTAAATATCTGCTAGTCTTCATTCTCTCTGGTAGCATCATGTGTTTGGCGCCAGTCTGAATTGGACTGGGGGGACACTGGGGGAGGGGGGGACTTCAGTAAGTCAAGCAAATTGTGTGATCAGTCACACTTGTATTACCTCCACCCAGTTTGTGTGAGATCGTCCAACATTTTGCCTGGTCCTCCCAGTGCATGAGCCAGAAAAACACTTTTTGCACTTTTGCATAAACCACATTTCGTTGGATGGTTTTAAACAAATGGCTCCTAAAAGGCACATTTCGTTTTTTTTTTTAAAAGAATGCATACTGTACATTAGTACATCTGATCTTGTGTCAGCTGTTTGGGTAGCATGACATGACTTTTTCCTGTCTGATACCGATAACAATACCTTGAATATCTGCCAGTATTGATACTGCCCCCCCCCCCTTTTTACAAGTTCATAATACATTTTCCTGTATGCTCTCAGAATCCGAAATGCTTCCTACTTCCTCCACAGTGTGCTATGTAAGCTATGAAATTCCAGTATCTACAAGCACATTGTGCACAATTTGTCCATTATGGAATTCTGCACACGTTGTTGAATCGATCATGGCTCTTTGTTGACACATTAAGATTGTTTGGGTGCAGGAGCCTGTTTTCATTTTGGGTCCACAACTGTTTAACACTCTTTACAGCATGTTACCCAAAACGAGAACTTTATTCCAAGTTCTGCTTAACCTGTAGTTAGGACCGTATACACATCTGAGTGTCTTGGAAACAGGTCTTCGAAACAGTACAGCTAAGATCTCAGTCAACTCAAGCTTAGTGTAATTAAAAGCTTAGCAGACACAAGTTCATTGCGGATATTCCAGGCTGATACTGGTGGGAGAGTCGGACAAGTGCTTAGATCACAACTACCACCCAGAACTTCTGTGCCATTTCTGGAGCTTTTTTTGCAGTACCACACACGTTGAGAGCTTTCTGACAAAAAAAGAAACAGGTCAAAGAGCCGCACTCCTGTGAAGAGGAAGAGACGAGCCTTGCGTCAAACATTTTGACAGATACAGACACATTGCTGTCAACCAATGCAGCTTCCCGGTATATAATATTTTTTCAGGTTTTGGAGATATTTGTCTGTATCATGCTGGGATGCTGGAAATACAGTCTGACGCAGTTACCCCACTTCACATCAGTAATTCTGAGTTTGCCGTTGAGTGCCCAAAGTGTCGGTTATCGCTGTTTTATTGTCAGCCCCTCATCTACACTGACTAAACGAGAGAGTGAGAAACAAATGAACTTCTGATTTTGGGGTTGGAGTTATTGTCCAGGTGTGATACCTCTAGTTTAAGCTACACGTGTACGACATATAATGTATGGCGATTTTATCACTTGTTAATGTCATCAGTTTGTTTATATTCATGGTTGTTTATTTTCAGGATTTTTTATTTTATGATTACCTTAAAATTACAGAGCCTGATTTCCTGTTCAGGCGCTCTCTCACAGCTGTGTGTTGATTTCTGTCCCTTGGTGTTTTCCTATTTTGGCGCTTTAACATCAAATATATAAATGAAAAATGTTTCGATTAGCTGCTGAACATGTCCGATAATTGTCAGGAATTTCAAAAAGGTGCTCTAGAATTTTGTTGGGATTGAAAGGGTTAGACAAGAAACAATAATGACTTGTTTGTCAGATCAATCAGTGGATTAGTCCATTTCCAAGATGATCTATAGTGACAGCCCAAGAGCTAAGCCATAGATGAAAAAGTGTTGGTGGCAGAAGCTTTAGCCTCTATGTGCTTGAACCATGTACTGAGCACTAGGGATGGGAAGCGCCACGAATGATACAATCATGATATCACTATCAAGATACAATCATATTATGATTCTTTACATTTCATGACAAAGCAAGTATTGCCATTCAATTCTGGAATAGACTACAGACTTAATTCACTGAATTTTCATCGAATTCCTCATCTCCATCAGTAAAATGAATAAGCAACATTTGGCCTCCAAATATATCTTGTCTGATCAACTATAACTGAGGTAAGTGGAGAATAGTGGAGAATAGCTAGGTTAGCTACAGCCATGAATGCTGCTTCAGGTTTTCGTCAGAATGATTCCTCTAGTTTACATTTTTTATTGTTTCTGTAGCTAACTGACCCCACTGTGTGATGAGTGAAAGAGATGTAGCCATCAGGTGTGATTATTTTGTCACTGGTGGTCTGCTCATTCCGCTCTGTGGCCAGCAGAGGGGTGTGTGAGTGAGTTCTGGTCCATGGGCCTGACCAGCTGTCCTTCACACTCCTGACCTCTCTAAGATGTGTGGCTGAGCCTTAAAGAAGATTCCCCCTCTTCCTCTCTCTCTCTCTCTCTCTCACACACACACACGTCAGTGGGGTGTGAGTTAGATTAACGGTTTGTTTAAACTTAACAGCAGAGGAAATGTGCGCGGGGATATGTGCTTCCCACGGGGGGGACGATCTGCGGGCGCATAGCATATGGAGACACACACACACACACACACACACACACACACACACACACACACACACACATACATACATACACATTCTCTCATATATAATGCTCTTTCCCCCATTTTTTTCTCCTTTACATGAGGCTTTTCCCCTGCAGTTCAATGGCCTCTCGCATCATGGTTCAAATTCCATGATTAACTCATGAACACACTCTCTCTCTCTCTCTCTCTCTCTCACACACACACACACACACACACACACACAAACAGAGAGCACAGGAAAATGCTTCTTCCATAATATATTCGGATAAATTGTTTCAGACACTTTCTGAGTGTGTGTGTGTTTGTGGTCTGTCAGAACCAATCACCATATTTGCTTGTATTGGCAATCCTTCTAACTAAAGCCAGCGAACATTACAAAGGAAGGCTTTTCATTCTGTTATTGATCTACTGATTGATATCGATCAAGACAAAACACTACAAACAGTCATGACGTCACTGAATGTTTGGTCCTGTCAATCAGCATTTGTCAGTCAATTTTTTGAAACATTTACCACTTAAATTATAATCAGAAACATTTACCAGAAATGTTCAGATTTAAGTAGATGATGCCTCATTTGTAGATGATGTCTCACACTTAAATGCCATTTTCTTTGCAATACCAGTCCTAAAAAATACTGTAATCATCTGGTGAATATTCTCACTGATGCATATTATGTTAAGAAAGAACCTCTTCGCTTGTTGTGTCTCTTCATAAGACGTATTTGCAAAAATAAAATATTTAAGAAGGTACAAGAGGGGGAAAAAAAGACTTTTTTTTTTTTTAGATTACAGGATTTCTTTGGCTTTTAATCAGATGTCCAGTGACTTGGTGTCCTCGGTGAACTGATGAAACTCACATCACTAAATTTGTGATGTGTTAAAAAGTTAGTAAGACCATCTTCTTGTCTTGCATGTATATTTACCTTCAGCTCATGGAAGTAACATGTTACTGCCGCCAGAAGGTAGTGGCAACCACCTAAAGGCTGTTTGCAAAAAGAAGAAGAAGACTAAAAGGGGCTTTTACCATGTTAAATGTGTGGTGCACAATTTGATACTATTACATCCCTTAAGTATATCCTTAATGTCACAACAAAAACAATTTTTTATTAAGTCCTTTTGAGTCTTAGTGATAAAACAATGTCCCAGACCAGTAGAACACAAATGTTATATTATGGGATAATTTTAATATATGCCACCTACAGACGAAAATGATGGCAGGACTGTGCTTGTGCCTCCAGTCTCCACATATTTTGCCTTTTGCCTATGCAGCATCATTAGACAGGCCAACAGGCTTGGAGGAATACTAGCTGCTATATCTGTTACAACAGTCCTATACACAGTGATGGGGAAAGAGGGAGGGCCATTGTCCCCAGAGAGAGGAGGGCCTATTGTCCTCGGATGGCTGTGGCACCACTGGGGCTGGAACTTGCAGTTTCCTGATGATAAGGCTAATGCTCTTCATTTCTCAGGGGATAACATATGCCAGCAAATTACTAAGCACATTATCTAGAGCATGTTGTGGGTGAAGTGCTTCCTTTAGTACTGCCACAGAATCACTATAGGGCCCTGTGAGATAAATAAGAGTGATGGAGAAATTAGTTATTAGACGAAGACAACATAAATAGCACCTAACACTGATTGGTGGACCTATGGAACACAAAATACTGTTAGAATGTAATCATGACCCAGGAGTTGGGGTATGCAGTTATAAAAGTGAGAACTGGGGCGGGATTGTCCCAAGAAAATGGTTAATGCTAAACCACGAGAGGCTGGCTATATCACTGGAAGATGAGTCTGACCTCCATTGATGCCATAACCATCTGCGTCCAAGGACGCGAGTCCAAGGAAGCATACTTGGCTTTGCTCTCTTTAATTTGGTGGGGTGGTCGTCCCTCTACCCCATCAGTCAGTGTAATGCTAGCCTGGGAGGGTGTCTGTTATCTGACTCAACAGATTTGATGGTTGGTGCTTTGCACATCTGATATGAACGGAGTGCTAACCTTCAAAATTCCAGCTTGGTTGGGCGACACCTAGCGCATAAATCTTTACAATAAACTGCAGAACTCTAAACAGCTCACTACAGCAAACTCTGAATTATTTAAGACAAACTACTTACAGTTAAACAGTGAGAGGATAAAAAGACAAGACTGACAGACAAATGTGCTGTAATATCATATCATTATTGAAAACACTGAAGAAAACACTGAAAACACGATAAATCCTAAATCCTCAGTTCACTGAATCACTTCTCCACCATTTCTGTGGTCTGCCTTTAGACCTCAGGTCCTTTTTATTGCCTGTTTTATATGTCAGTCAGTGGTGTCAAGTTACGTCATAGACAATGCCCTCAAGCTAATAATGACCTGACTGATCTTTAACATCCGAACCAGACAGCATTCCTGTCTATTCCTGCAGCCAGTTCTGCTGTACTGAGGCTTGGCTCTGTTGGACTAGCAGAGCAAAAAGGAAAAGTATAGCTTTCAGCAACGTCTTGCCTGTTCAGAAAGTTCATCTTATCTCAGTGACCTGCCAAGAAAGCTCTAAGCGATGTTCACATTTGCCACAGAATTTAGAGAAATGAAAGAAAAATAACAAAAAAGGAGGCCCAGTGGAGAGAACAGTGCAAGAAAAGTTTCATGAGACCACATGTTTTCTCTTTCTAATTAGCTACCAGGACATCCCTTGAGGTTTGAGTGTTCTTAAATTAAGACTGCGTGAGATAGTGGGTGGGGAAGATTTTAGTTGAGGAAGTCTTGCATTTCTGTACAAACTTCACATACGATGATGCTAAATCAGAGTCACACAGTCAATTACAGCCGGTATTTTTTTGGTATTTTTTCAACCAAAGAGTGTGATACAGTATGGTATAGCAACTAAGGCAGACCCAGAACACTCTGGACTTGGACTGCCTAATTTCAGCTGCGGCAAAACTGGATAGAAATTATTTTAAAGTAAGGCTTCCCCAGAGATTGTAATGCACAGTCGACAGTATCAACAGGACAGCGAAGCACAAAAAATAAACTGTCTGGTTTAAAACCACCTACAACTCTACTCCAGACCCAGGTTGGATGCACAGGTTGGAACCTTGACTGTAGACAGGGTTCTCTGGTCCATGTGTTGGGATCACATGGTTTCTAAACGCTAGTGTTAACAGTAAATATAAGAGAAAGAGCAATGGGGGAGTTTCAAGTTTTTCAAACTTGTTTAATTTGCGCAATACAACCTTCTGGTCATGTATGATTGGCAAAGGAAATTTTAAATCTGTGGAGGGCACCATGGTCATAGCTGGTGAACACCTACCAGGTTGCAGGCTCATGCGGGTAGGCGAATTTGGACAGCCATTAGCTGGTTGTGAAAGAGGGCAAGCAGTTATAGCTGCAAGTGGGCCACAGAAAAATTATATGCAAAATGAAGCAAAATACATGATTGTAAGAATATTTGCTTCATAGTTTAATTAGCTAATAGAGTGTTGACACAGATTAGAAGTCAAGTATCACTTGACACAATGCTCATTGCTTTGTGGCACTTGCTATTTCTTAGGTTTTATTAGCTGGGAATCACATAAAATATTACTTCTCTTGCCTAACATTCAAACGATCCGCACCAGTCATGTGATTTTCAAAGGCTAAATGTGGGCAGGAGGTTTTTAGCCCAAAGAACATGGGTACAGGCCAGCATGACATGTGGTTAAAGCTGATGGGTGTGGGCTCAAACAACACTAGGATATAATGTGGGCACTAATAATCACGCCTGTGCAAGGTAACCAAACGGATGTCAGAGATAGCAGAGTTCACAGTGATCGTGTGATCATGAATGCCCCAGTGGAAAAACCCCTTTGGCATCACCATAAGCCATAATGATTTTACTCTGATTAGATTGTACTCCAATTTTTCACTTGGATGGTTTCTTTTATTGTTTTCTTTTTGTGAGATGTAAATATTAAGTAATTATGCCAACAAAGCACTTCCTTCGGAGAGCAAAGCACCCCATTAGAGCAGAGGTAGTCACAATCAAGCTTTTTGTTTCTCTTGGCTTCCAGGGCATCACTCAAACCACTAATGAGGGTTTGTCCTCTTGTATAACCAAGTTTGCATAATGCATTTTGAGGTGCCTGTTATATCCGATCCATAAAAAGCCCTCTCCTATTAAAGGCCCAATCATGAATGGCTAAATCTGAACAAAGGTCACCCCTGGTCAACTTCTGTAAAAAATAATTACTAGAGTCTGATGTTACCAATTTGTATTATTCAAAAACCCAGGTTTTCAAAAACTACGCAAAAACATATTGGAAGAACCAAATAATTTAAAATAGGTACCAGATAATTTAAAATAGGTACCTGATAATTTAAAATAGGTTGCAGTTCCTGAATATTGTCATGCATAGCAAAGATTTATGTTCGGGCAGAATGATGCTAGTTGAGCAGAAACTGGCAACACTTTTTTAAAACACTGCTCTGTGGCAATTGTGTGAACTATTTTCATCATCAAGCATTGCTTTATATTCTGAGTTGGCCTTACCTGCACATTTTCCCGCAAGTCTGTTGCCTCTCTTATTGGTTGTGTGGAAGCCCTGAACAGTTCATCCACCACTTTGATTCCAGTGGTCTTGGTTGAAGTGTATTCCCTAGCCTTGCGCCCCTTTCTCACAGAAAGACCCCTCTTGTGAGCTTTGCCGCCACCACGTCTATTCGTAATAGCCACGTGAACGAATAGTGTGGTGTTAGGCAAGAACTCCCCTGTGAGTGACTGCAGGGGTACATGCCGGTAACCAGGCTGCAGGCACTCAAAGGGGATGGTGTACTGGCCAATGAACTCATCGCCAATGTAGTCATCATCAAGGACCACAAAACGCAAAACTGCCAGTTCAGGGAGATTGATTTGGAACTCAAAGCTCTCATCAAAGATGGGATTGTCACCGTTCTGTGACACAGTCTTTGTGCGCTGTTCAGCACAATCTGCAGGGATCCCATGGATCTCCACATAAATGTATGGCTCAACTACATCACCTTTGGCTGCTGAGCCTCTTGGTTTTGGCAGGTTTTGGCCACTGATCACCTTGATGTGGAGCAGCTGGGCAGACACACCAGGTAATGAGTCACGAGCATTGGCACTGAAGTACGATACTTCCTCACGCATTATGGCAGGGCGAAGCACGTAACCACAGTTGCCATTTTGCCTGAACCAGCCCAGGTTGAGGTCCATCATCAACCCTGGGGTCTGGTAATTCATGGCCACAATCTGACAACCGCATTTCCAGAAGTCTTGTGGGTTCATATTGCTGGCATCGATACGCATGGGTGTCGGGTATATCCGTGACAGGAATCGCTTGTTATAGCAGACAAAGTCTTCAGGGAACTCATTAGCAAAACGGTTAGCATCCACCTCATTAAAAGAACATATTTCCCAGTGCTTCTGTTCCCTCTTGGATGATTCAAAGTCTCGGAACTGAACAGATTTGCAAAGTGTGACAAGGTCAGACAGTTCCTTGCAAAGACGGAGCCTCTTACAGCCAATGCCATTCAGCTGGTCCTTTTCATCTGCACCAACCACGCGGCGTGACATTTCGAGCCCTTCCTCCTCATCTGTCACCTCTCCTTCAGAATCTTGTGTGTCAGGTGGGAGACGCTTCCCTTTCAGGAGTATTTTGCCTTTCAGCTTCTCAGGTGAAGGAAGGTAGTGTTCATCTGGACTGGGAGGTTCTGTGTGGAGTCTGTCCCCCAGGATCTTCTTCATGTGCTGGGCCATGACCCTCTGTTGTGGAACGCTGCAGTGAGTTACCAGGCACAGGATCAGAGGATACTCAGAGCTCTCAAAGGCATACTGGTTTATGACGTCGAGGACTTTGGAAAAGGCCAGCTGGGAGGCGACTGAGCTGCCTACGTAGACCACGGGCTCACAGTCGGGCCCATCCCACACCACCACCTCCAGGCTTCGGCAGCCCATACGCAGAGCACGGACATAGCTGCTGATGTCTGAGGAACCCCAGTAGTGGTCCTCCAGCAGGGAGGCATTGTGCGATGAGTTGATGTAATAGTGAGACAGGGGCTGCGTCATGTCCTGACAAACACGCTTGTGCTGTGGATCAAAAATGTGGCACTCAGATGACAGGAGGTAGTGTGTGAAACCATCGATGGACAAGTAACCACGGTCTCGACCTTCCACTGAAGGCTCATACTTGCGCACGATTTCACGACACATATCCTCTGTCACACCTTCAACTCCCTGCTCAACTTCCACAAAGAGCATCAAGTCCTTAGAATCCAGGTACTCCTTGTTGCTAGAAAACTGCACCAAAAGGAAAAATATTTCAGATCTTGTACACAATTCGCAATATACCTCTACGAACGTGTCCAAGTCGATGCCTTCACCATAGCAATCTTTGGCTTTCTGAAGTTCTTTGAACTTCAACTCAATGCGGGACTCTCTCATGCCTGGATTAAGTCCCTTGATGATCTGTGTGGCACGGAACAGGTCTATGTGCCCCTGCCTCTCAATGTCAGCCAGCTCAAAAACTGAGCCAATCCAGGACGTCCTTACGCTCGGCTGACTGGGCTCAGCCACACCAACCATGTGTCGTCCGTACGAGACTAAATAGCGCAGTCCCATCACCCAGGTGCTGACCACATCCGCTGTGCTTGCCACTAAATCCAGAGACTCATAGTTGTCTCCGTAAATGATTGAGAATGCACACTCATCAGGAAACTGATCAGACAGACCATTGCTGCGTAGGACAGGGGTCTTCTTCCCTAACCGCACCTCTTTGATGGTCTTGATCTCTAACTTAGCCTTTTCTGAGTCCTTTTTTGAGGGTTCCCAGCGGAGCCAACGCAAGTCTGGATCCAGTAGGAAGTAGCGGTTGTACATGCGGGAGTTGGAGCGAACCTTTTTCATCTCACATCCCTCCAACATGAAGGCCATGCAAGCAGCGGTGCTGTTCATCTTGCGGTCACTTGGCATGGAACTGAATGAGACCGTCTTCTTTTTCACCTGCCGTTGCTTGTTACTATTCTGCAGAGAGAGCAAAACAGGTGTGGTCAGTAAAACAGGAATAGATGAAAATGTACATTATACCAAACAGATTACATAATGATTGCTATGTAATTAACAATAGACCAGATAAAAATGTAGTCATATGCCTTGACCCACCCCTTCTGCTTCCAAAAACCCAAACTTCCTTGCATTTTTTAAATGTAGTCTTGAGGACTAGTTATTTCAGTTGAAATTTTCAGTCCAGTCCCTGTACCTGACTAGTTACCGGTTTTGTGTGTTAAGCCACACAGTGACCTACATATAAATCATTAAATCACATAAATCATTGAGTCATCTAAGGCCTGAACCAGTGAAGAAAGATGGTTACAGATTATCAGGACTGTGATCAGTATACTGGTGATACTTAATGTTGAGTGGCTGAAACATCTAGGCTCCTCACAGTCAAAACTTTTGTTTTAATTGATTTAAATAAACCAATAAATATACCAAAGACAGTTTGACATTCATAAAATAATTGTTTTACACGAATAATGTGGTTCAAAACAAAATATAAAGAAGGTGTGTCTCAAGATTTTTGCACAGTACATATGGCAACTATGGCAACATTTCAAACAAGAAGAAGTTGTTCCAGGAAGGAGGAACAGTGGAACAGACCACACTGGAAGGGTGGCTAGGTAAAGTGGCCACTAGAACAAATGATTAGCTTAAAAACACTGGATACTCAGCTTTAAAACAACCACCAAATCAATTTGCTCAACCTCCTTGAACCAGTCTCAATTAGGCCTGTGTATCATGAGCTTAAGTACCTGCTGCCATTTCAAAACCACATGGCTACCAAAGACCTGACATTTAAGAATGTGACATTTAAGAAATGAACGCTAGCAGGAAGCAAATTATTTAGCAGCAGGATAAGATAATTTCACTTAGTGGTATTTCAGTGGACAACTCTGTGCATTACAGAATTGATCTCATTTAAGGACACGTTAAACTGACATGCATTTTTCTAAATTCATTCAATTATTCAGATAAAATAATTTGCAGTTTGTGTGAAACATGGTGCATTGTAGAGAAAAGTACAGACTGAGACAGAGTGTACTGTAATTATATTGTTCTAAGACCTTACATGCATGTACCTCTCTACCTTGAATATGATTTAAAAATACATTTTAGGCCAAAACATCTTAAATCAAACCCAATACAAATCCATGTCTTACACACCAAGCAACATGTACATTTGTAAGGGCTCACAGTGAGGAAGCTTTTAAAGACTTTATACACTCTAAAGAATTGTGCTCACTTCTGTTAAGCACTAATCTTAAGTTTACCTTCCATCTTCATTTTAGAGCCATCTGTTCTTGGACAGGATTTTGTTTCTTTGGCATCCACATACCCAGAGAAAACATTAACGGTGCAGGATGTACATTGGCATATAAATTAGTACATTAATGTCCTAGAATACTGAAAATTCCTAATGACTACAGACAGATATTCTCAAGGAGGAGCAAGCAATCATGAAAACATGATGTGCAAGCGACAACAAGCCTAGGGAAATTGAGAGACAGAACGAGAAGAAAAAGTGAGGAAGAAAGCTGTGTATAGTCATCCCCCTGCCATTCTTCAGTTTTTGTGTCATAGTTTCGGCTGTATGAAGTAAAGGTGGACTAATATCAAAAAACATGACTCCAATATTGCACCATATATGTCGGGCAATATTTAGTGTTTCTGAGGTTCACGCCAATGATATTGCAAAACAATAGTGTGGCATTTAAGAAAGGCTGTGAAACACAATGGCTGTGTTCATATCTGGGATTAACGGAACAGTTCAGGAAAAAATAACTCACATCTTTTCAGTAATTAAACTGTAATCAATCAACCAGCACATGTTTGGAGTTCAGACGTTGTTTCTTATCTGGAAATGCACCCCCAAAACTTCATTTAACTCACTAAAATTGCATTCGGGCCTTCATTAAAATGGCACAAGCTTGTGGATGTGCATGGCCTACGCTGTAAAACAAAACTTCAGTGTAGGTGAATGTCTTTTCAGACAAGATAGTATTTTCATAAGCAATCTCATGAGTAAGAAGCTGATTATAAATTCAGTGGAATCTTATCTAAGATCAGCCTCCTAACGGCTGCTTTGAGAGTACCTGCTCTGAAGTCTGAAGTAAGTCACACTGTATCCTAAACCACATCCTCTAGTCTGTACCACCTTTACGAAGAGCTGGATGTGGCTGGATGTGAAACGTTTTTAGCATAACGCTAACAGACTACACAATCAGTTCCATTGGGGTGCTAGCAGAAATGATCATTATCACAGAGGCGCTATTTTCCTATTTTTTGACATGTATGGTTCTAACAGTCGCAATTCACCACTACCCAAGACAACTGAAAGGGACCCATGAATAGTCCACAAGGGTGTGTTAGTGTTTTTATAGGCTTGGGTTTAATAAAGACAGAAGGAGAAAAAAATCAAACAATTGGTAAAAATAAATGAAATAAGATAAATTAGGACTGCATCCTAGTGCACATCCAGGAGGCGCTCGTTACAGAATGCAATTCCTGAAGTTTACATGCTGATTTATCCCAATAACGATAAAATGCTATACTGCCTCCTTTTACTACAGATGCAAGAGGAAACCAAGCAGAAAAGCCGTGTCAGGTAGGCAGAGAACGTTTCAGGGTTTATGTGGCGGTGTTACTGCATGTGCAGGTGTCACTCCCTGATAAAGAGGAATAGCTGTAGCTCAGTTGCCATTAAAGAACAGGCAAAGCAAAGAGATAACAATATTTATATCATTAAAGCTCAGAAGCAATTACCTCACCACTGAATTTCCTTGTGGTATTTACACAAATGCATAAAACCTCAGACATTATTCTTGCCACAACCCCCTGCAAGCATCGAACACATGTTTACAGCAAGAAGAAACATCTAAAAAGACTGGTGTGGTGGCTATAAATACTAAGAACTCTGGCTGCATTTACCACAAAGTAAAAATGCATGCATGTAAGTGACCTAATATGGTTTTATAAGTCTGATTTTTTTTTTGTGTGTGTGTGTGTGTGTGTGTGTGTGTAGTCATGCATGTATATGCCTGCTGCTTTTACGAAATCTTGGATATCAGCCACATAAAACCTTATCAAGATCAGTCTCAGAAGAGAGTGCTTTGTTAGAACAGACACTCATACTTCCATGCTAAATAACTGTGTGTGTGTAAGTATGTGGTCACTGCAATAAAGCGAGAGTGAAGGCTATTTAAAAAGAGGAAATAACTGCCCGTTTAGGTCAGACAGATATAGGAGTAATGGTGAACAGTGATGGAAAGAACAAAGAGAAATCAAATACCACACTTTACTGCCCAGAAGCACATTTTCAGGGGCACCTGAAAAGTGTAGATCTCTGACCTTACAATGATCCGATTTGATTATGAGTCTTGAGTCTGTCCACCTGTAGCTGTGTGTCCAATCTACTAGTGTGTATTAAAGTGTAAGTGTGTAAATTGTCCATGAACACACCACATCACAGCAAACAGTGGGAAAAGCACAAAATAGTTCTCTGCATTTAACCCATTCACAAAGTGAAGTAGGGGGCTGTAGTGTGTACCTTGATCAAGGGTACCTCAGTGCCAGTCATGGGATTCAAACCCACTGCCTTCTAATTTCATCCTTAACAACTGTGCCACCAGTTGGCGGTCACCAGCATCATTTCATGGAGAACCAAATTTTCTTTGTTTTTTTAAATAAATAAATTAGTTAACTGAATCATGCAAACGCTTGTAAAGTCTCAAAATGTAATCCTCAGCCTATTCTGACTTTGTAGCTTTTGTGATGTCACAAAAATCAATGCATTTCCATAGAGCCACCTATTTGGCCTACAGCAATATAGCTATAGAGACTTGAATGAAGAGCAATACCCAGCTGTCCATTAGAACAGACTACATTAGAACATGGTGACACGTGTTTCTGTTCATAATAAATGACATACATTTATAACGGCTTATTCTAACAAACATCTGTTGTTGTAACACGTCTTGAGCTGAAATGACATCAGAATTGCTCTTCATTCAAAAGCAGTCTCTATAACTAAAGTCTATACATCAACCAACCCTTGCTGGAATAAGTCTTTGAATGTTTATGTAGGTTTATGTCAGTTGTCATGGAGGTTTACGCAGGTATCATGATGTCTTTAGTTATTATCGCTGCACTGCTTTGTCTTTTATGTCTTATGTCTTTATGTTCTGTCTGTGAAGAGAGTATTCAAATAAGCATTTCATTGTGCTCTGTACATTGTACCTTGTACATATGACAATAAACCTCAACTTCAACTTATGAATGCTGGCCCTGCATGAAGTTAGACAGTCTTAAAGGCCTGTTGTATTCTGAGGAATAAAGAGATGGTTTTATGATTATTTTCGCTTAAAAAAAATTATGTAAACGACATAAGTACATCTCAGGGGATAAAATACAAGAAAATGATGGTTATGTGCCAATTAAACATGTAATAATGTCAGTAAAGTATAGACGAATGTGAAAAAGGGGCTTCAAAACAGTGTATGGGAGTTAAAAAATGTATTGCCAAGGCTTCTTAGTCTATTTTAAGGGTCTCTAAATTGCGTTCTTTCATGGAAACCACAGTCAATGGCTAGTACTCAGCATCCATGTGCGTCCTCTCAGAGTAAAGTGGGCACAGATGCTAAAGGGCTTATTTAATAACTTAAAATGAGTTTATGACTTATACGTCTTTATGTTTTTGGAGCCATTTGTGCTCTATTTGACAACTAATACACAAATCGAATCCAAAATCTAGGCTCGGTAGCTTTCATTTAGAATTTTAACATGAACCAAATTCTGACCTTAGAATCAAATATCACATTGGACTGTGTTGTCTTTCATGTCTTTTATGTCTTTATGTTCTATCTGTGAAGAGGGTGTTCAAGTAAGAATTTCATTGTG
>JBBPDC010000028.1:6272202-6292540 GCA_037974485.1 Hemigrammopetersius urotaenia
CGTATACGTATATTTATCTGCCACTCCTTAAAGGCCGGGCCGTGAAAATAGTTTCTGATATTAAACCAGTCCGTGACAAAATAAAGGTTGGGGACCACTGCTCTAGGCCAGTGCAAAATACTTGATATATGCACATATGGCTGTCAAGTTAATAAAAACCACTGTGCTGTTAATGGAATAAATGTTGAACAATGAGTTACTTGGCAACCACATTACATTGTCAATGACCTGCACTATTTGAGAGAAGGTAAGGAACTGAAAGGAACAGCAGGGAGAGAGAGGGAGGCCTGTATGGCGAGATCTCTGAAAACTCTGCAGCGTAATGGACAACTTAATTAAATCTTCATTTGAATTCGCACTTAACACAAATGTAAAGCAGACACTCATCTCAACTATGCAATCTTTTTCCTATTTAGTTAATTAGTGTTCATTCCACCATTCACTGATTCATTTCTCAATTAGTGTAACTAGCAGCCGGGGTATGACTCACACTGTAATCGAATCTGGCTTCTTGCTTTAGCATGACATTGTTTGCCAACATGTTTCTGAATAAAATAAAAGAGCAAAAACAAAATGAGAATGCAGTCTTGAGGCCTAACTGTTTTAGTTAACATTGGAGATTTTAGAATGAAGTTTACTTCATTCATGCTTACTTTACAGAACAGGAGAAAGTTGCAGAGCCAAATCTGAACACAGGCATGAAGTTCAACTTTGCTTTAAAAGGGAATTTTGTCACAGAGAGAAAATGTCTGTTGTCAAATAGCAGTCCACCCCAAAGAGGCTAGATGACTTTGGATCAGAAGCAAAATGTGAAAATAAAGTACAGTGTCAATTTATTTACCAATTCAGATACACTCGAGCATATAGTACTGAAGCTTTTGGTAGAATATGGCAACAAATGAGTCACATAAGGACGTTAAAGTTTTGACTGTCCAGCAACATCTTTATCGATGCCGTAAGTCCTGTGTTCCAGTGGTATAAGCACACATCATTTTCTGGACCTGTGGTAAAGTGGGTATGTCAACAATCAAACACACCAGATCCTGCAATGTCTTAATAAACCAAACTACTGTTATTCCTGATCGAAGTGCAGTAATCACCCACCTTTTCCAACACTTTTGCCCTACACTGATACAAAACAGAGATGAATAAGCTCATTCTTAAAGAGCAAAAAGAAAGAGAATGTGCACAGCATTAGCTTTAGCAGTGTCCTGCACAGTAAGACTGTGTGTGAGAGTAGCAAGGACAGATGGTAAGTGTGTGTGAAGTGTCGCATCATTCCACCAAAGTGATGGAGCTCCTCCTCTCTCTCAACCTGGCTTCACTGTTATGGCATAAACACACAACCCTGTTACCATAGTGCCTCTGAGATGGACCAATCGCATGATCTGTCAGGCTCACCAAGGCGTGCAAGATAAAATACCGGCCACCTGAAAATGGAAAGGTCCCCAGTCTGAGTGTACATGCGACAGGTTCATGCAAGAACACATACACACACACAGACCATTTAGTCCATTGCCTGTCCTGTGTTCACTGACCTCATTGACTTGCTAAAAGGCTACTATTGACCATGTCACTCTTCTCTGTCACACACACATACACACACACAAATCCCAGGGATCCTCTGATCCACTGTAAGATGTGTAGCTCTTAGCAACAAGGCCAAGACTCCTACTAGTTAACATGCAACACAGAAGCCCCAAGAATGACTGCTTCTGCAAGAGAGAGAGAGAGAGAGAGAGAGAGAGAGAAAGAGAAAGAGAGAGAGAGAAAAAGAGAGAAAGGGCGAGAGAAATAGAGAGAAAGAGAGAGAGAAAGAAGAATTTTAAGACAAATTCTCAAACACACTTGCATGATGGGGCAAACCTCTGACAGGACTCTGTTCCATGCACACACATAAGTATGTCGTACCCAGGAGTGAAACTGTACGCATTTAAACTGAGCTGTCAGTCCGCATTGAATACGCAAGCATTCTTGATACAACGAGCCTATGGGAGGTCGGAGGCCCGTCTTGGAAAACATGCTAACATAGAAAGGGCTCTAACGTACTCTCCCTCTCTTGCTCCTTTTTAATACCTGAACTTTCATATTTTATTCACTGCTTTAATCCACAAATAAAATGGAGAGTTTATTCAAGTAGAGGTCTAAACGGGCAGCTGTAAAGCTGAACTGTCCAGTCCCTGGGTTTCTGTAGATATAAAATAATCAAGGGAATCCATATCAAGGGAAACTCATATGTTTTAACACATATCAATAAATATTCATATCAATATCAACCAGCCTTTATTTAAGTTGAGGGTGGCTCTCATTTGCAAGGCAGCCAAGCACAAAAATAAAGGGCTTAAAAAGTAATAAGCATTTAAAGGTAAAATGTAAGAATGAATCAGTTAAAAGACAACACACATATAAACACAACTATTACAATGACACAGTTAAAATAACTGGCAGCTGTTCTCTGTTAACCCAAGTTTGAACACCCATGCTAGGATCAATGCCTACATTCTTGCACATGAAAGTGTGTCGTTTAGGACAGACAGATCATTGACAGGAATGTTTGCTGCAGCTGGTGAGAGTCAAAACAAAATGGGAAGGACCATTCGTTACCTCCTGACATCAGCAGTTTTGTCTCTCCGTTTACTTTTAGCACTGACTGTTTTGATGCAATACATTACACAGTGAGAAACGATGTACACATTTAACTCCTGTATTCAAATATTACAATAATGTGAAAACTGCTCCATTGATATCGTCATTCTGCTCATCACTAATATAATGTAAGGCACAAGGCAACATCCAAGCACATTGTATAAGATCAACACAGCTATCTACTCTCACAATAGGGCTGCACGATACTAGGAAAACATGCGATATGCAATAATATTGTTGCGATGGCAATATCACATGCGATAAGTAAGTAAAAACTTAGCCTTTATAGTGTTAATGTTTTTCTGCTTTGGATTTGCTGGTGATCTAGACTCCAGACGCTGACTAGTCTATGCAAAAAAAAATTAAATTAAATGCAATACTTCCATTCTAACATGTTTTTTTTTTTTTAAAGAAAAAAAAATAATATTATATATATATACTGGTTACTCAGGAAACAAATTAGCTCCTTATATCTCAAAAAGTGTCACAATAAAATAACTGGTGAATGTTTTTGCATTTTTTGAGCTGGTGTCATTTGAGCCCCAAATTATGGACAGTGACTTATATAAGAGCACGGATAAGTATCAGTCTCGATATTGGCCTCAATAAAATCCTATTTATGCCCAACCCTAGGGATTCCAAAACAAGTCCTGGAGAACCCCAGCCCTCCATATTCAGCCTGTGTAGGGCTGGGGTACCCCAGGACCCCGGTTTGGGAACCACTGTTTAAAGCATTACTTTATAACTATAGATGATATTTTATATATATTTAAAATGTGTGTGCATGTATATACATGAACACTATATATACACACACAAACATACAGTACGGTGCATAAGTCTTGCACCCTGCTATATCACTTGTCTCTGTATGACAAATGAAAACACACAAAACACAGCCAATGTCCAAAGAGCAGCTTTGGAATATCCATTAAGAAATCTTGAGAATGATTTGGTGGTCAGACAACATTTCGACTTTAAACCTGGTTATCCAAACATTCTTTGTGTTTTATACTGTATTTACATGTAAGTTTACATATGTTGCAGTAAATCACTGTACCTAACTATTGTTTTCCAAGCAAAATGTGAAGAAATGAGACTGGATGGTGCAGTGTATATATATATATATAAACACAATGTCAAGACTGAAATCACACGCATGCACAAAGGCATGCGCAGCAGCCATTCACACTTATCTGACAAGTCCATTACCTCCAGCCCAACAAAAAGCCCAGAGTGAGTGACAGAGTCAGAGCACTTTCGTTGTCATGGCTGGCATGTCCTCCACCTTGCTGTTGGCATAAGATCCTTCACTCTTTTAATCATTAATGTTTTGTCCTCTCTCTCTACCCCTCCTGCTACTTTTTAGTGCCTGAGGGTTCATATTTTATTCACTGCTTTAATCCACATACAAGATGGAGAGTGTATTTAAGTAGTTGTCTAAACAGGCAGCTTTAAAACTGAACTGACCGGTCCCTGGGTTTCTGTAGACGTAAAATAACCTTGAACTGGTCCATATCAAGGGAAACTCGATTTGTTTTAATACAGATCAATAAATATCCATATCAATACCAACCAAACTTTATTTAAATTCAGAGCACATTGAGGTTGGCCCTCATCTGCAAGGCAGCCAAGAACAAGAATAAAGGGGTTAAAAAGTAATAAGCATTTAAAGGTAAAATGTAAGAACGAATCAGTTAAAAGACAACAAATATATAAACACAAACTATTATGACCCAATTCAAATAATACACTCAAAAACGAAACTCAGAAATAAAACTACATGATCAAACTAAATTGATCAAAAAATCATATTTTTGAAAAATACAAATAAAATATTGCAATAACAATAAAGAGCAGTTCTCTCAGGCAATCTTACTTACCCCCGCAAATTAACATTATGGGTTCATTTGCAGCCTTGCCAGACCGATGTGTGGACTTTCAGGCTGTAATCGTTCATATTTCAAACTCTTCAAATATCTCACTTTTATAGCTCCTATAAACTCCAGAATGCACTTGGCTTACTAAGGCTCAGATTTTGGTTTAAAATGCATACACTGATTCGTGCCCCACCCACAAGTTCGCTCCTAACCACTGCTGCGAGAAATTAAAATAGCAAAGCCGCGTGCTACTTCCTTTTAAGCTGAATGGCATTTATGCCAACATCCTTTAAAGCTTCCCCAACCTCACATGTGGAAAAATGGATGGGTCATTTGACCTCAGCCAGTGAAAGTGAGTAAGGGAGACAATAAGAGACAAGAAGAGTAGGATGGAATACCTGGTCCTGCTGGTAGGTGGCTGAGGGCGGCACAGTGAGGATATGGTCTTAATGGGCATTAATCTCAAACAGCTTGGCAATCTGTCTGCTCTTGTCCGCTGGCAGACTGCCAGAACACATGTACGTCTGAGCACCTAGCCTAGCCGTAATCACAAATGCCCCCTGGACCATCAGAGGGTAGGTACACTCATCACCGACATCGCTATCATCATCATCATCATCATCATCGCCATCATCATCGTTTCAGCTTCATCTTGCACTAATCTCCTGAGGGCTTTCTCCAAATCCCTCCAGACAGATCCCAAAACAGTGGCCTTAATATGATGTTTTGCCCCACAAAAAGACCCAAAAAAGGCCTACACAACAGGGCTTAAAGGGTCAGGGCCCTGGCAAACATCTAAAGGCTGGTCATAAACAGCCTCTGTGTCTTTGTGCCAGTGGTTTCTTTTGTGGATCAAGGGATTCAAAAGAACAAATGAGATCATGCAGGACATATAGTAATTACTGTCCTCCTTCTCATCCGTCTCCCCATCTGTCACTCGTGCTGACCCGCCTATTTGGCTTTCTTCCCTTAGCCCTGAACTTCTTCTTGCCCATCTCGCCATGAATGATGGAGCGTCCGAGCTGTATCTTTAATTTTGCGGTGGCAAGGAATGAGCCGGAATGGGGACACGTGTAATGTAGACTCTAGATTGCGGATTTCATTCCTTCAGCTTCCCCCATAAACAACATACCAATCTGCAGCGTGTCTAGAGCGGAGGTGGCTGTATATTGGTTGACACTGGTACAAGGAGAAGACCGACATGTCCGCCGCCTGTGCTTTGGGCTTGTGTGTGAGAGACCATATCTTCAAAAGGGTCAATTTTAGAGCAGGAAAACATACCCTTGAATTTAATGCATGTTAATGAAAGTTTATTCCATGAGGAGTCCATTTCTACTGCTTCATGTCTTGATCATATGAGCAGCAATGTGTTACACAATGCACCCACAATATTGATCAGTGATCCTATATTTTAAATATTAATGCTTTTAAGGTCTACATATTAATAATAAGCCTATTTTAAATACTGCATATGTGTACACTGATACCCTTGTCACATTGGTACCGGTCACACTCTCCTTTGGTACTTTTAGTTTACATACTATGAATAATTAGTTTGTAATACTCTTTAGTGGCTGGGCGATACTGATACAATTCCTAAAATAAAATCATAAAATGTAATTTTCTATCATATAATCAGATTCTATTTAGGTTCACACTAATACAGTTAACCCAAATTACTTACTGTATACATTCACCTACAATTGCACCAAAAAAGAGAACAATAATATCATCATTGTATTTTTAGATCTAATATGTTTAAGCTTTTATGTATTCTGAAATGCAAATGACAAACATATACATTCATCAGGTTAATTTGTAAAATTCACAAAACATAACAGAAAATCCAACAAACAATCCACAGTGTCAACAGGCAGCATTCTGTGAGAGTTACCAACACAGATGTAATACTCAGTGTCTGTCAATACTGTTGTTTTTTATGTTGTAATGTCCATTTATGTGTGCACAAATTCCAGCAAGATGAGTTCTGAGCTCTTGATGAATAAAGTGACTGATTCTGATCTAAAAAAAGGTCCCCTCTCTCTCTCTCTCTCTCTCTCTCTCTCATTTACTGATGTCATGTGCTCGGCTCAGTAAGCCTGTAATAGGCTTGAGCAGGACAGAGACACTTCTCTTTCTGCTCTCAAGCCTTTCGCTTTACAGCCCAGTGATTTATACTAAGAGAGAGAGAGAGAAATACAAACTGCATGAAAGACAGAAAACAGCCGAGAGAGATTTACTGAAGTCAACCAGACCACATCTACAATATCGCCACCCCCTCAACCCAACCCCCCACCTCCAGCACACACAAGCTGCGTCCACAGATCTACTCAGGTCAGCAATAGTGGATGGATGGACGAATGATTTGATGGATGAATGGATATATGAATGGATAGATGAAACTGCTGGGCTGTACAGCTGTAACTCCATTACATACAAAGCGGACGATGGGACCAGTAACCGCACCATGACCTCGCTCTGGAAACCAGAGTTCGACTAATCCTCTCCCATCTCTCGCCAGACTCCTGACTTTCAGTCCCCATCAGCCCAAAGTGCTCGGAGAACTGACTGTGGTTTTGTGTCTCTCTGTAAATCCCACAGCAGCGACACGGAAGTCCTAAAAAAACAGATGTGAAATAGTGTGTGTGGCATTTGAGGAGGAATTTTGCCTTGAGACACAAGAAGAAATCTCATTAAGTCTATGTCTATTTCATTACGGTTCCAGACACTGAAAAATGCGGTTACAAAAACCAGGTAGGAACCTTCTGATTAATTTATCATCTATCAACAAGCCTACCCGGTGGATATCTCCCAGCATGTGTGTGTATATTTGTTTGTGGGTGTGTGTGAGAGAGATTTTTCTCCAAAAAGTAATGATTTCTTTTGGATCAGACATGACATTTTGGAAAGTTAGTCATGGATTTATGAGATTTTTTGTCAAAACATTTTTGGACAATTTTTTTTTTTACAAAGTCTTTCTGGAACACAAGTCATGAAGGTTACAACATCAGAAAATAAACTCTCAAAGACTGTTTTAGTGTTAGAACTGTGTAAAACTCATAGTTACTGTTTAATACCATTTATCTGAGCAGTGTGTTTTTGCTTGAGAATAAATATAAATAAATGGTAAACATTAATGCAGTAACAGGAATTTCTAGTTTTTGAAAGCTCTTAATTTCTTGTTAGAGCTTGTTAGAAGGACAGTGTTTGGGTCCACATTTGGGTCCTCAGACATTGCAAGGATTTTGTTCAATGCTATTGCCAGCCCACCTGCTTTCATTTAATGAAGTACTGATTACATACAAAATACAATTTTCTCAAGGGCCTACATTTTTTGCACAGTTCTGTATTTAGTAGAGGATGTCACAATTCATATGATCCAAAAACTTTATAGTTTTTGCACCGCAATGTCATAATGAGAGTGCTGCAGCTAGAATAAATTGTAATTAACATCAACATAATTTTCTGAGAGGACAGTTATTATATAGAGGTTTTGGGCCTTTTCTGATTTCTGTGGTTGTCTCCTTTAGGAAAATAATAGTGTTTTTTTTAAATGACAGTGGAAATCTATCCACACTGTAGTATGTTGGCACTCTCTCTGGCAGATGAATATTCATTTACATTGATTTCTCCAACATTGCTGCTCTTTTAGCTTTAATGGCTGCATAAAAATCCTTTGTGTGTTTCTGTGTGCGTGTGTGTGTGTGTTCTGGGGCAATGTGACTTGGATACTAAATTAAATATGCAATTATTTAAAAAAAAAAAAAAAAACACGAACCTTTTAAGCACTAACGAATGAAAACTCATGCATTCACGTTACACAGGCCACACCTAAAGTTACATTCTGAAATACATGTACATTCAATTTATATTCTCTATGAGCAACTGTGAGACTTCACTGCTGACCTTCAGGGTCAAGAAATGCCATATACACATGGACACAATAAGTTTAGAGAGTGAGAGAAAGAAGGAAGAGCAAAAGAGGGAGTCAGAGAGAGAGACATAGAGAGACAGACAGACAGAAAGATAGAGTCAGAGATATAGTCAGTATTTGTGTGACTGGATTTTAGTTAAGGTCACTTGCAGAAGAGCATGGCACAAAAACAAATACAGCTCATCTGATAAAGTAAAAACACTGCAAACCCTGAAACCAAAACACATACAGACACTCACTCACACACCCACACACTCACACATACACGCCTGTGGAAGAAAAAGGAAGGGGTAAGTGACAGAGGGTGATACAGTCCAGAAGAGAGATAACTCACTGCAAATAGTGAGATAGTGAAAAAGGAGGGCACAGACACAACCATGTCACTTCCTCTGGAGAGTCTGGCCATTAACTCTGTATGTGTCACTCACAAGTACAAGGTATAGAACCCTTGGTGTAAAGTAACAGACTAAACCAGGGCTGTCCCCTCTGGTCAACTCACTAGTGAGATAAAAATCAATTATCTAAATGCATTATGTTTGAATTTATTTATGTAGTAAACTTTCAGTTGGTAAAAAAAAAAAAAAACTTGCTATATTAGTAGTTATTATTGTATTTATATTGATACATTTGAAATATTTTACACTAGACACCAAAATGCACATTGAGATGTTTCATTCAATATTCAGAATTATTCAATAGTTATTATATACTGTAAATAGATACCATTTCTTTTCTTTTTTTTTTACATTGATTGTAAACATGAATTAGTAGAGTTTTACATGAATTACATTTAGTTAGATGTAAATGGTTAATTAAATGGGAACTAAGATTGCTTTGCAGTGTTGGTGAAACCAGATGTCAAAGTGTTTACTGTGCAAATATGGCCATTTTATGACCAGTGAAGCTACACCGAACTAATCAATGTACTTTCTGTGCGGTAAAAACAGATGTCTGATTTCTATCACCATTGCTGTAAAAATCTGTAACCAGTAACTTTGTTTACATCTTAAAAATGGAATGAATTTTTGCAAAATAGACAGAATTCCCCTTTAAATGTGAGGGTGTAAAGTCTCATTAATTACAACTTTGGGCTGGTCAAGTTTAAACTCATTTAAGACTCGTTTAAGACTCACTAACAATACACAGAAAAATCTAAGGTTCTATCTAAAGTTCTATATTGCAGTACTGTTGTTATTTATTAATGAATCTTTTTGCTCCAGGATATCAGCCCGCAAAAAAAAGCTAGTATAAAGATGGAACAGTAAATTTGTGCGCACCAGGAGTCGTTCTTACATGAAGCTAAACAGCACTTGGGAGTGAGCTCCTGGCTGGCATCCATCCGATGGTCACCTGCTGTTTCATTAGCATTAACTGCTCCTTCACACGCTCTCAGTTTACCATTCATCTGTGTTCCTAAATGCAATGGCAGTCTGATTGATTTACAAAGTGCCATCAACCCTCCTGAACTTCCACTTTACCTGTCTGTGTCTATTGCACTCTTTACTCTCTCAAGACCTGTCAAAGTATAGCTACAGTTGTGGTCAAAAGTTTACATACACTCTCTTGAGTTTCCCGTCATTTCTACAACTCTGATTTTTCTCTGATAGAGTGATTGGAATAGATACTTCTTTGTCACAAAAACATTCATGAAGTTTGGTTCTTTTATGACGTTCTTTTATGACTATTATGGGTTAACAGAAAAAAGTGATCACATCTGCTGGGTCAAAAATATACATACAGCAGTGCTAATATTTGGTTACATGTCCCTTAGCCATTTTCACTTCAATTAGGCGCTTTTGGTAGCCATCCACAAGCTTCTGGCAAGCTTCTGGTTGAATCTTTGACCACTCCTCTTGACAGAATTGGTGCAGTTCAGTTAAATTTGATGGCTTTCTGACATGGACTTGTTTCTTCAGCATTGTCCACATGTTCTCAATGGGGTTTAAGTCAGGACTTTGGGAAGGCCATTCTAAAACCCTAATTCTAGCCTGATTTAGTCATTCTTTTACCACTTTTGATGTGTGTTTGGGGTCATTGTCCTGTTGGAACACCCAACTGCGTCCAAGACCCAACCTTCGGGCTGATGATTTTAGGTTTTGTTGAAGAATTTGAAGGTAATTCTTCTTCTTCATTATCCCATTTACTCTCTGTAAAGCACCAGTTCCATTGGCAGCTAAACAGCTCCACAGCATAATACTACCACCTTGATGGAAGGCATGGTGTTCTTGGGGTTAAAGGCCTCACCTTTTCTCTTCCAAACATATTGCTAGGCATTGTGGCCAAAAAGCTTGATTTTTGTTTCGTCTGACCACAGAACTTTCCTCCAGAAGGTCTTATCTTTGTCCATATGATCAGCAGCAAACTTCAGTCGAGCCTTAAGGTGCCACTTTTGGAGCAAGGGCTTCCTTCTTGCACGGCAGCCTCTCAGTCCATGGAGATGCAAAACACACTTGACTGTGGACAATGACACCTGTGTTCCAGCAGCTTCTAATTCTTGGCAGATATGCTTTTTGGTGGTTCTCGGTTGACTCTTCACCCTCCTGACCAATTTTCTCTCAGCAACAGGTCATAGCTTGCATTGTCTTCCTGATCGTGGCAGTGACAAAACAGTGCCATGCACTTTATACTTACAAACAATTGTTTGCACTGTTGCTCTTGGGACCTGCAGCTGCTTTGAAATGGCTCCAAGTGACTTTCCTGACTTGTTCAAGACAATAATTTGCTTTTTCAGATCCACGCTGAGCTCCTTTGACTTTCCCATTGTAGCGATTGTGGGCATTTGTATCCAATGAGCCCTATTTAAATGACTTCAGAGAAGTCACCTGCTGAAGTCACACATAATCACTCACAAGAATTTAAGAGGCCATGCTATGAAGCTCATTTTGTATATTTTTGACCCAGCAGATGTGATCACTTTTATGTTAACCCATCATAAAAGAACCAAACTTCATGAATGTTTTTGTGACAAATAAGTATCTGTTCCAATCATTCTATCAAAGAAAAATCAGGAAACACAAGAGAGCCATGATATTATGTTCTTTACAAGTGTATGTAAACTTTTGACCACAACTGTATGTCATAATAATGTGCCTCATTCTGATTGTATTAATGTAGTACTTACATGTAAAAATATACAGGTGCCATTTACACCTGGTCACTTAATGCATCTGAAGTATCAGGACTGTAACTGGATAAGAACAAGCGACATAAAAGTGCAAGTATATACAAACCCAAAACACATTTAAAACAGAAATAAATCTTCAGGAGGTGAACTGAGATGCAATCGAGCCACTGTATAGTCCCCAACAGAGGCCCCCAACCACCAGAGTCATTTTGTACGGGGCCACACAGTAAGACAGAATAAAAATATTTTATTGATCATCAGAGTCTGAAAGATCTTTTATTTTGAAGGAAAAAAATGCTAGTTGTGGTCATGTGATACAGTTTATAAAAAATGAGTAAAAAACAGAGTGTGTCCGAAATCGTGCACTTTCACACTTCGCAGTATGCACTAAAACAAAGTGTTCATTCACACTGACAAGCTAAACTGAAAGTTCCCGAATGGTGCACTGAAAACAGCCAAAAAACGCAGCGCGGAACGATGGACACTACTCGTGCTAAAGGGATGCCATTTTGACTATGTATCGGAAGGGGAGGGACTTTCAACAAGTTTCAGAGTTGAATAATGGCAGCCAACAAAGGCCGGTGCATCCCCAAGTAGAGGCAACTAAACAAAAACTAAAGCAAATAAAAGCACAAGGAAATTCATTGTGTAAACAAAAGCCAGCAGATATTTTGTCGGAGTGGAGAATCACGATCAAACTGAACTTCCGCTAAGTGCAAAACATCAGTGTTCTATTTGGGACAATACTTACCCACGACAATGTGCACTACAGAAAGAAGTGCTCAGTGCTCACAATCTTGTGTTTTTTTCTGTTTGTTTATCTAAAGTAAAAGAAATACATTTCTTTTCAAAGAAAGGCATTTTTTATCTTTATGTTCACTTGCATGTGATGCCATTTTTAAACACCCCGTAGTGGTTCTTATTATTACATGTGACAATAATAAACAAAGCTCAGCATGACGTCTGACACCTCGAGTATCAACACAAACCGGGGGAACCTCCATGTAAGGTGTTGTTTTGCCATATGATGACAATTTACTATTTGCTGTGCTTCTGGCACGGAGCCATGCCACTTGTATTCTACGGGATACTTCACGTCAACTTGTCCTTTTTCACAGTTTTACTACAATACAATTGTGTTCATGATAGTGATGATAGAGGAGGACCATTATTCTTAACAGCCGTCTTCTTGTCAACAATATCTGCAACACAGGTGGCTGGTTGCTCTGTGTGTAATTTCAGTCTGGCTGACCAGACACACATTTGACTACCACACGCATGTGCCTAAAAAATCTCATCAGGGTGCAGTCTGTATACTAGTCCCATGTAGTGACTAGATGTAAATGGGGTCACAGTCCAGCCAGGCCTGCTAAAACCATGGGCCAACCCAGACAAGATCACTGACCCTTGGCAAGGAGTGCAAGAGCGGGTCCTGTTTATTAAACCTTCCTGGACACTGTTTAAACATAGGTTGCAGCTGAACTGCTCCCATCATTTTTAAGGTCAGAGAAAACGTTTTGGCTTTAGTCTAAGGCTAGCTTAGCATGTGTCTGAGAAACCAGAGCCTAAAGCTTGGCCTGCGTAAGTGCAGCTCAGTCTGAGAAGCCTACGGATGAAACATGATTCTCAATATTTATGGTTTTCAGATTGGTGACCTCCTTGCGTACAGATCCACCGCCAAAGCCCACACATTCCTGATTTCTCATAGGATGAGCTGGCCAAATAATCAGTGCCAAGCCACATTCCTGCTTCTCCCTGCTGCCAGAGGTAAAGAAACCCCTCAGTGACTAATACGAGTGATGGAGAGAAAACATACTAAACATGCTCACCCAGAATTCATATAGAAAGTAGATCACAGAACAAAAGCAAAATGTGTGTTTGTCTGTTGGGGGGCACATAGGCTTGAAACGACTGTCCTTTAGTTAGGACAAAAGCAGACTCAAAAACAGAAAGCCACCATCCACCCGTGCTCTCCAACACAGACTCAAAGTCTAAGCAACTGAAAGGGTTTTAGACAAATTTTCACAAGTTTTCACAGTGACCAGCAAGCCACTATGCAAAGAAATGGAAGTCGATTTTCTCCACAGACAAACGCTCAACAAGTGTACATTTTTCATTGTAAACAGTCTTAAATGGAGTTAAGCAACCATTCTGTCATACTTGAACACACCACAGCACGTGTGTACAGCATGAAAGTGAAGCAGCAGGCAGCCTGGAACACAGCGCCCGGGGAGCAGTGTGTGGGGACGGTACCTTGCTCGGGGTACCTCAGAGGTGCTTAGCAGTCTTGGCGTTTGAACCAACGAACAAAAGCTGCAGGGAGATTTTAATGGGCTCCTCGGGTGCCCTGCTGGATTTTTTTTTTTATTCAAGACAGAAAACATGAACTAGATTCATCTGACCCGGAGTCAAAACAAAGTAACTGTCAAAATGATACACTTGCTTCTTAATGGTCTTATGACACTAGGCCTACTAAACCCAAAATATGGTGTTTCTTACACTGCCTATGTACCAGCAGGAGTGAAAAACATGCCAAAAATACATGATAATGCTCATGATAATCAGACGTTTTCATTTCTTTTAAGTTTTCCGAGGACACAGTAGTGCCACCACTGCTGGCACATTCAATAATGCTATTGAAAACTGTGAGCACAACATGTTTTTATGTAAAATGTTACTGCAAAGCACTACATCCAATTATGCGGTACTCCCAGCACTGGCAGCATTCAAACTAGATATCTTTTGACAACAGAAAAAGCCACTTTGGAACCTGTCCTAAAGCTTTTTTTTAACCCATATCAAGGAAAAATACCCTTGTTTTTTGTAAAAAGTTTAAAAACGTGCCATTTACACACCAGTCCATATGGCCAATATAGGAGAATAAAAAGCAAAAATTAAAAATTCTTTTATCACAAAACCCCAATGCATTTAAATACACATGCCCATTCAAGCCTACTTCTACTTATCCACAATGAAGTGTTTCAGTCCAGACTGATTTTGGAATGAGGCACAATTCAGGCAGACAATCAGAACAGAACATTGTACATATATACGACTCTTAAAGGTACAGTAACAAAAACAGTCTGTTTAATTTATAAGAGGTTCTTTTAAAAGAGTAATTTACAGTATAAGTATAAAATGTAACTACGGTTTGTGGTGAACAAAAATACACAAATGTCATGTGTGGAGCTGAAGGGGAAAAAAAGAAAAATCTAGAATCTGGGCTCCTTAATGATGCATTAATTTAGTTAGTGTTGTATAAGTATTAATGATACACATTATTAGAAAATCTTAGTGACAGAAATTGCTTTACATTGACCCAAATCATCCCGTTAACAGTCCAAGTGGCATTAAAAAGGAATGAAAAATTAAAGTCTTGGTCCACTTCACGGTTATAATGAACCATCATGGGAGGTAGCCTTCAGGCAAAGAAAAGGAGTATCTAGGTGAAATACTGACCATGCAGCGTGTCTTGTATTAACCACAGGTCCCAATGAATTAAAAAGCAGCCCCGTGAGTCAGCTGTGAACGCAAAGCCAACAGGCAGAACAAACAGCAGAGCGAATCCTATCTCCAGACACACACAGAAAAAGGCTGTTGTCTCTCATTTTGTTTGCCTTCTTGTTTACTTGTTTATTCTGTTGCTATGATGGGCCAACTGTGTCAAATCTTGTGTGGTCTAAGGCTTACACCTTGTACATCCCCACCCAACACCAGCCCCCCCAGCATCCACGCACACACACACAGACAGCTGATGGAAGAAAACTAACAGAACGGTCTCAGATCAGTGAATGAACGCTACTGAACTACATTCATGCTTTCGTTTCTTTACTGTGCTGAATTAGTGTGACCAACACACATTCTCAATGTATTATATCATAGGCCTTAGGTTATATCACCAACCTAAGGGTGGTGGTAGCCTAGTGGTAGGATACTTGCCTCTGGACCAAGAGGTCATAGGTTCGAATCCTACCCTCAGCACACCACCACTGGGTCCCTGAGCAAGACCCTTAACCCCAAGTTGCTCCAGGGAGAGACTGCCCCGTAGGGAATGGAAGTCGCTTTGGATAAAAGCGTCTGATAAATGCCGTAAATGTAAATGTAAGAAAAAACTACCACATGACTGAGAATAAAACAGTACAACTCATACGCTGCATTCATCTCTCAGATTAAGGGGAATCCTACCGATTTAAGAATTTCTGCATAATGAACTGAGCAACTGATCACAGCGGTGGTGAAAGAAACCAGACATCTGAAGCATTTCATGCCACTTAACCTTCGGGAGAGGTATTAAATGAAACGGCCATGCGTACGCTGCCTGGGGTTTTTTCAGCGTTTTGGTCTTCTCAAAGTGCAGAAAGGGTACATGCAGATCATGGAACCCAAATTAATAGATTTTTTTAAGATTTCCTACAATTTTATTACTGCTCTTGTTAGACAGTAAATGAAATGCCTATTTGTCTTTTGCAGAAATTAAGTCTAACAACTTTTTTAGCTAACAGAGAGCGCTCAGTTATATGTATATATTAAACCCCTTAAAAACTACAGGCTTATTATTCAATGACTGAACTTAAGGCTTATTGTTTGGTAAGTACTATGAGTGCAGTAAACCTCAGATCAAGTATGAGGGGGGGCATGGAAGTCTGTGCTTCTGTAGTTTAAGGGGTTAAAGAACAGTCCTGTCACTCACTTTTAGGGCTGCAGAATATATCGCAAATTTACCGTCATCGCGATATCAACATGCGCAATATACATATCACAAAAAACTGACTGAACTGAAATAAATTGTGTTTTTCCAAAGCTCTTCACTCAGTGCCACAGAGAATCACTGGGCAGTTTCTTCATCTTCTGTGCTACTGTTATAGATTGTTCCTTTTGATATTTTTTTCTGGCTAAGAACATTTATTTAAGATTTAAAATTATTTTAAAAATATTTTCAATATGTTTTTACAACATTTGTTCAACAATGTTTAATGGTTCAAATGTTTTATGGGAGGCATTAAATGCTCTGTTTAAGTAAATTCTTTTTTTAAAAAAACATGTTGGAATGGAATTACTGCATTTAATTTTTTTTCCTGCATAGACTAATCAGCGTCTGGAGTCTTTATTACCACAAATCCAAATGAGAAACACTTTAACTCTATGAAGGCTAAGTTTTTACTCACTTATCGCATGTGATATCGCCATCGCAACACTCAACAACCTTATCGCATATCGCACGTTTTCCTAACATCTACACACTTTATAACAAAACTGCAGAATCGGGACCCACTGAGCTGGAAATGAGATCTGCAGCCGACAGACAAGAGGCATGACTGCAAATCTATCAGCGTCTGAGATTAAGATCTACAAGGTCTGTTAGTACTTATGTCATGACATCTACAACTTCACTGTTCAAAACTAACTGCCATTTTAAGGGTATGTGTGTGTGTGTGTTTCATGCTGATGCAGCAAGGAGGTAAACTGCCTGAAGTGACTGATCATGTTTTCTGTTTCTCCCCACCGTGCCCTGTAGGTCATGCTTTATGGGCACAACTACACACACAAACACACACACACCCCAACATGCCAAACGGAAACTAAGCCAAATGCATCATGGGATAGGAAGCCCCGCTATGTTCGCCTAGATAATATCAAAATAGAAACCAGAATGTAACTTTCACACAAAAGCAGTAGGTGCTTTAAAATGAAAGAAAGCAAGTGAACTCGACACTACAGTCATGAAGTTCTGTAAAAAGGTCTCTTTCTATTTTTTCGTTAAGTATCTCCCGTACTGTAAGCGTCCTATCAGTTTATCAGCATAAAAACAGACCGGTCACCCACATAATCTGACATCACATAACAGGCTTGTTTAAGTCCTATTCTCTTTAAAACGGGCTCATCCTCAAGCAACAGCACGGTATGTTGTGTACTTGTATGCTTTTCTTAACTACATTAGCCATTAAATTCATTACATTCTCCAAACCTGGGCTTTCACTTGTCCATGCGCAAACACCTGTCGAATTCCTTTTTCAAAAAAGGGACCTTATATTATTTTTTAAATGACCTGATTGTCCTGTTTACCAACTCTATGACAGCCGTCGTTCATCATTTGCCACACACACACACTTTCACAGACACACACACAGACAGACATATAGACAAACACACACACACACACTCACAGACACACACACAGACAGACATATAGACAAACACACACACACACACAGGGTCCCTCCTCTCCTTTTTCTTGCCTCGCCTACACTGAGGGAGGGGTAGCAGGGAGAAACTCTCGAGGAGAGCCCAAACAGCGCGCACTTTAAAACCCACCATAAAAAAACTTTACACTTTCAGTCCCTTCCTGCAGCAAAGAGTCCAACTGAATGGGGGCTGAGTGACACAGGCCTGTGCTATTCCTGCCCAGGAGCTCTGCATAAGTGGAGAGAGTAGTGCCCCTCCTCCCTCCCCTCCCCTCCCCTCCCCTCCCCTCCCCTCCCCTTTCCACCTCTTTCCCTCTCTCTATTTCTATTTCTCTCGATATATATATTTCTCTCTCTCTACCCCCTCTCTCCCTCCCTCTACCTCCAGCCCCCCCCCCCCTCTCTCTCTCTCTCTCTGACAGATTGGACTCTCCGCCTGTTGATCCGATAAACAGTTCTGGAGCCTTGCGAAACACACCGGCGCCAAAGGAGCAGGACCTAAATTAAGCCAGCAGCACTCGCCCCCCTGTCCCACCTCTGCCCCCCTCTGCACGCTGTTAAAGCCCAACCTGCCCCCGCGTGGGGCTGTAAACTTTGCTAAGTGTTCCCAGCAATAAACAGACACCAGCAGTGTGAGAACAACACAGATCCACGCGCAACTGTCCCAAACAACACAAAATAAATTAAAACAACCCTCCCGTTACTTTTGCGGGAAAAGTGCAAGACAGGCACAAGCACAGTGACAGGCCGGGTACAGCGGACCTACCTCGCGCACGGCGTTTAAATCTGCCGTCGTGCCTCTCCTCATAAAAAAGTGCAGCAGACACGCTCCGGATACTGCACGACCCAGAATGGCAGGCAGTTTTCTCTCTCTCTCTCGCTCTCGCTCTCTCTATATCTCTACTGCTTCTGTCTGTGTACTCTCTCTCTCTCCTGTTTCTCTCTCTCTCTATCTCTCTCTACTGCTTCTCTCTGTGTACTCTCTCTCCTGTTTCTCTCTCTTCTCTCGTCTGTGTCAACCAGTGAGGGCTGCACAGCTTTTCATTCGCCTCTCTCTCTCTCTCTCTCTCTCTCTCTCCCTCCTCTCTCTCTCCCTCTCTCTCTATTTCTCTCTCTCTCTTTAAACCGCCCACTTCCGGCGTTCTTCCTCGCGCAACCTGCTCTCTTTACTCGTGCGCTTGTTTGCTTGTTTCGCTTCTCGTTTATATGAACGCTAAAATATTATCTTCTCATATTCACATTTGTTTATTTCTAGTATTTCTTCTGTACACACTGGCGTGTTTGCTGTTCGTTCTTGCACTGCTGCAGCAGAAACAGCTTGACCTGAGAGTGAAACTTCTGCAAAGTGTTAAATGTATGATGTTGATATGCACCATATGGTCAAAAGTATTGGGACACACTCCTTGTTCATGGATTGGTCCAGGCCCCTTTCTGTGAAAGGCAATCTTAATGTTTTAGCATACCAAGATATTTTGAACAACATGCTTCCAACTTTGTCAGTTTGGGGAAGACCCTTTAATATTTCTGCATGACTGTGTCCCAGGTCCATTAAGACGTAGTTGGATGTGTTCAGTGTGAAAGAACTATCATTGGTCCGCACAGAGCCCTGATCTCAACCCCATCCAACACCTTGTGAGCCACGTCTTCTGGTCCAACATCAGTGCCTGACCTCATAAATACTCTCCATAATGTTACTGGGCACAATTTCTCACAGAAACTCCACAGTCTTGTGTAAGCCTTCAAAAAAAAAAAAAAAAAAAAAAAAAAAGGGGGGGGTCATGTATTTGAACATAATGTCTTTAAAGTCCCTGTTGGTGTAATGGTTAGGGGTCCCAATACTTTTGTCCCTGTAGTGTAAGTGTTAATGATTACTAACCTTTGTTAAGATTCCTATTTGGGGACACAGGTGTGTACAGAAGATTGGGAGTCCCTAATTAAATTCTCATACGTGGTCTACACATTCTGCACACTGTTTATTTTCTGGATTTAACATTATTGTGGAGAACATATATAACAAGTTCTTTTTAAGTATACATAGTAAGTATACTTAGTATGTTAAACTCAGCCAAGAAATGGTCCACTACAGTTAGAAGGAAAGTGTAATATTCCTTCATTCCTTTCTTAGAAAGTATAGCCTACTCATTTACCAGCCCTGGAGCCTCAGGGGTCCCCTGTTGACATTTATACCCCAATAAAAGTTTAAAATAGGAGGTAAAGACTGTCACTCTTCTGTTGTTTTGTAGTGATCAATACATATAAAATAAATCAATAATCTGTAGGCCCAAGTCTATTACACCGTACTTCGTTTCCCCTATGCAGGCTGTAAATGCAGGCTGGCGTCATGCAGGCTGCAGGTTTCCCTGCACACGCGTGAACTGCTAAATGACGTCACCTCGTTCCGTTTTTAAATATACAAATTGATTATAAGTTAACGATTTTTAACTGCTCTTTTGACTTCAAACACAATAAACACAAACAACAAATCCCCGAGTCAGTATTATTACAACACACACAGATGACACACACTGATGTGTGCGTGTGTGTGTGTGTGTGTGTGTGTGTGTTTCCCAAA
>JBBPDC010000028.1:6295630-6310342 GCA_037974485.1 Hemigrammopetersius urotaenia
TGTGTGTGTGTGTGTGTGTGTGTGTGTGTATGTGTGTGTGTGTGTGTGTGTGAGAGAGAGAGAGAGAGAGAGAGAGAGAGAGAGAGAATGAGGGAGAAATGGCCCAAGTGTTTTTACGCAACACAAACATCTGTGGTCAAAGGCAGCAGGCCAGTAATACGGGATGGTTCTTCAGTTTTTATGTGTTTTTCTCTTTGGCTGCTTGTCCCTGGCCGCTCAGTTCTGTTCCATCTTCTGCAGCCCCCTCAGCTGGTTCTGATGAACAGCCTAGGCTGGACGGACTCCAGTCTGGAGGAATGACCATGTGTTGAAAACTGAGTCAGCATTTTTTCTCCCCAGCTCCCTCCTCCCCTCCCCCCAAAACACTCTATAAATACCTCTGATTTCTGTTGTTGAACAAACATTGAACAAGCAGGTGTCCTCAGACTTTTGGACATACTGTGTATGTCCCATCAAAGCATCTGTGTATAAGCTTGTAGGTGGACATCTTATGAGCACTGTACTTGTCCATCACATTTGACATTCTTTTCTTTGGCCTCTAATCTTCTGTGATGGCTAGTTGTTGGTACATTGCCATAAGGACTTGATTGCATTCAGCCATAAGCACTATTGAGGCACTAATGTTGGATAGCTGTCAGCATTCCAATGCATCCCAAAGGTCTTGGAGTCAAAGTATGAGATCTTAGTACCAAAAGATACATGAAGGAATGCTTTTTCACCCGCAGCTCGCTGTCAAGCTTGTGCAGAGGATAGATCCTAAAACTGTACAGATTAAACATCGTCCATTCACACATTATTGATTCGTATTTTCATCTTTTGAACCCTGAAATCAGTTAATAAAAGATGTCTCAAGAGCTCTGTTTTGTGTGCAGCAGTGAGAGGAACTGAGGAGAGCAGTTGGGGAGTTGGCCATTTGTATTGATCCCATCTGTTGTGCAAATTGAATGCACATGACTGATCAATTTAATCTGAACCTCTCTGATCCCTATAGGAACAAAGCTCCTAAAACGAGTTCTACAAGCAAATCACAGCGTGCAACTCCTGTAGATCGTGCTTAACAAGCAGCTCACTACAATAATGCGCCATTCAACACTGTTCATTCACACTCTACTGATTCCCCCTTTTATCCTCTGAACTCTATGATCTGATTAAAAATGTAAAAAAATTATCTGTAGCCATCTGTTCTTCCAACATTTCTTCTTCTGGCATGTAAAGTCACTTTTGCATTAGATGTTAAAACCCTGGTGTGAGGACTTGGTTGTATGACAAATGGTCACTTTCACAAGATAATTAAAAAGGTCAGCTGTTGGATGTTGAATGATTAATCTCAAATGTTGGATTGTACTCCATCACTGGGAGAGGGCAATGAGGCATCTATAGCAATAGAAGAATCTTAAACTAGATTAATACAGTAGTTAGATGTCTGGATTTTAGACACACTATAATGTTTGGTGATTTCGGTTACACTACGGTTGCACTACTCCCTATATAAAGACTTCAGTACTTAGAACTCTCCACTGGTCTCACAATGTCCTGAAACGTGAGAATTTCCTCAAGTTGTAAAATAATCTGCCAAATGAAGGTGTAAAGTGTGTGTAATGGGTGTCACATGTGAACACACCAAAGCGTAAACATAACCCATTCACCCAAGTGAAGAAGCAGCCAGCCAGGAACACAGCGCACCGGGAGCAGTGTGTGGGAACAGTACCTTGATCAATGGTACCTTAGTGGTGCCACTAGCAGTCATGGGATTCATACTCATGACCTTCTGAGGTAGTGTAATGTAATGTAATGTAATGTAACCTTAAAAAAGGCTAATGTCAATAGGACCATAATGATCACACAGGATAACACAGAGTATTTCTTATTTAATTAAAATCAAAGATGCAATAGCTAATGTACAGAAATCTTGCTAAGAGTGGAATTTACAACACATGAACTACAATGACCATGATGCTGCACTGAAGACCTGAATGCAAGTTCATTCAGATAACAGAATTAACTCATACAGAGAGACTACAGTATGACATCTTTAAATAAAACAATGATAAGTACAGGCATTTCTGGAAATCAAGAAAAAAATAGTATTCAATCCTCCCAAAAGCAAGTGAAAATGATTTCAACCCAGGCCTTTGTGACTCACTGGGGGCAAGACGTGAAAAATACAGGAAAAAAATTACTGCGAACATGAAGGGGAAGAACATCTTTAGACTGGAGACAAAGGTCAGTGCGCTATCTTCAGTGCTATCCCCCCGCCTTCATTCTTTAGGGTAACCTTTACTGCAGAATGGCTGCTACAGGAGGCCAGGCAGACAGAGATGGACACGTAATTACTGCCGCCGTTTCATCACATGAAAGGCAGATGAGATTAATTTGGGGGAAATGGCATTTAACAGCGGCCGAAATCGAGTGACTGAGTTCCCAAAACACTGGGTCTTTCTGAGGCTGATGTTTTGGGACAGATGGTAAAGCAAGTCCATGCGGAACGGAATAGTGTTTTTTTTTTTCATCCGATCCTAATGATATGTCAGTCTTTACAAATTCTGCCCTGAATGTAAGGTAAAATGCTCTGAGCTTTTAATAAAACCTGATTCAAACACCCTGAGTAGCAAGCTCTGAGAGAAATGAGCTGAAATCTGAAATCAATAGTTAATCAGATCATATCCACACAAATAATATATATTACATCACTACAACCTTGACTTATGTTGGGCAATAATTGGTTTGATGTAGTCTCTTTCATTCATGTGGAAAAGATACCCATTTGCATCAATTCAAATCAACATGCTGCTGTTTTATTAAGTGTGGTCCCAGAGCTGCTGCTAGGGCTAAATACCCATGTCTATTTATGCTTCCCAAAAAATAGAGGGCCATAGCAGTGTAAGCCATTGAAAACACAAGACTATAGAGTAAAGACAGACAAAAACAGACATAAAGGTGAAGAATATAATACAATAGCTTGAGTGGCACCACTTTCCCTCAAACAACCTTCTTCTAACACATACAATGCTAGCTTACACAGGGCCAACGTGGAATTAGTTCACAATACAGTCTTACAAAATGAATCAATGCACTGCTCAACTTCCCCAAGACAAAGAAGAGAAAACCTTAAAAAAGAATACATGTATTCCATTATATTCTATATTCCTTTAAGCTGGTGTGGTGCAAGAGGCTAAAAAGAGGACCATTATGTCTCTTCCAGGCATGCCAACTGACTTCCAAACCTCAAATGTCAATATCAATGATTTCCATCAAAAATAGAATTACTCCTATAGAGGAAGCAGCTGATGTTATCTGGGCTGGACGTTTACTGACGATGTGAACTCAATAGTCTATTTTCTCTGCTGAGTTTTGTGCAGGTGGCAATCACCTGGAGAAAAAAAATCAAAGAGAATCGCTCGTTCACTTGACTTTTTAAACTTCCTTGATATCAATGGACATTCACAGCAACGTACTGTTAGCAAAAGTTTGCTCTAGCCAGTAACATGAAATGACTATATGATCAGGATCATAACAGCAAAAGGAGGAGCATCTACTTAAGCTCAGTCTTATATACATTTCACCAAAAAAGCAGAAACTTTTAAAAGTGAAAAAGCTAAATGAGAGCGTCTGTGTCCATTGCTGTTTGGCTCACATGGGCGAAGCCACGTCTGAGCTCAATTCCATATCCAGAGTGAGGGACTCTGGAAAATAAAAACACAGGAAAAACAGTGTCACAAAAATGATCATCATGTTATTTGTTTACATGTGTGCTCCATTGTAGTCTGTTTGAAAAAAAAATAAAATACAGTAGTATTCAACAAAGGAGCAAAAATGTATCTGAAGCAGCCAATTAGAAGACATTGCTTTTGGAATGTTATGAGTTATAATTGATTATAATAATATTCAGTAAAATATGTAGCAATTTTGGGCCAAAAATTTATTCTGACAGTGACAATGTGTGTGTGTGTGTGTGTGTGTGTGTGAGAGAGTGTGTATCTTACCAAGAGGTCCCGGGTTGGCCTCGGCCGCCTCATTGTGCATCAGTGAGTCGAGAGTGCGCGGGGACATGGGGAACAGGTCACTCGTGTTGCCTGAGTTAGTCCTGCAGCAGAAACACATACACATACAAACAAGACAAGCAGTAAGCACTTTGATGAGAAAAGCCACATGCATATACTAACATATACTAACAAAAACTTTCCTTCCCCGACACACACACACACACACACACACACACACACATATAAACACACAGATACGTTGGATACCACATTTCAGTCAATCATACTATAAAGCTGGAGCAGGCCAGTGAGAGGTTTGGGACAGGAGGCAAAGCCAGTAAGATTCCTGTGGTAAACTAAAGAACAAAACACACTAAAGTTGTGAAGGTTTGGGTGTAAACAGCACATGCCAAACACTGTCATATGAAGTGTGGCTCAGGAAGTTCTGAAGTCTGTGGGAAAACAGTGCAGCTGTACCTGTGTATACCAAAAAACAGAATCTTATCAAGTGACAGTGGTCACTTAGTGTTACTGAATGAGCCTCCTTATCCTAAACACTCCTCACAGGAAAACAGAAAGATGAATTGTTAACAATGTCAATGAGTAAAAGGGAAGAAAGGAGAGACATTAAAGACAAGAATAAAGAGACCTGTACAATAAAAAAACAGTTATTCATACTACAAGTGCATACTACCTAGAGATGCTGGGAGTTAGTAAAAGTATTATTGTATTAAGTATTAACACAGTTGTATGCAAATGTTTAATCACATGACATGTTTTGTTGTAAACAGAATAAACTTATACTTTTTTGTAAAGTGCAATATAATTACAATGTATTATTATATATTATTATTAAAGATGTATCCATTCAACCATCCATCCATTATCTGAGCTGCCTATCCTAACAGGGTACTGGAGCCTTTCCCAGCTGTCAAAGAGTGAAAGGCTGAGAAACACCCTGGACCCTGGCCAGTCTATAACAGAACAGATAAAAGAAAAAACACATTTGCACAAAAAAAACCAAAAAAAAACACAAAAAAACCTAGGGGCAGTTTAGCATCGCCAATTAACCTGAGGTATATGTCTTTGGACTGTGGGAGAAAACCAGAGCAACCAGCAACTGTGCATTTTTTACTTTTCACCAGTGGTACCTAAACATTTGCATACATCTGTTTATCAGTTTAATGAAATAAATTGTTATAGTTTTATGAAAACCTCGCAACTCTTTCACAACATTTCACAGCACTTTCACTAAATTTTAGTCGCTCTTTACATTGAACACTTGAACATGTATGGACTAGAGGAAATTGTAGAAACTGACATGTAATTAAAAGAAAAATATTTATCTTTTTGAGTGGCCAGTTTGGAGATGTGAGGTTTTCTTAAAGTAGTGACAACATGAAAATGTAAAATGAATTGATGATAAAAATGTTTGCAAAAGAAAAAACTAGGCACTACTCCAAATCACTAAGGACTCGTCTTACATACGCAACTTTGAAAAACGGTGCAAAAATTTATTATTTCAGAACAGCTGCAAATGAATGTACAATACGTATATTAAAAATGTTTAAAAGTTTGGAGCACAGCCATAGAGAACCCACTACCAGGCCCCGTCCAACTCCAAAGACTGTTCTCTACAGACTGTTCTACAGCTAAACAGACCAACAATCAGTGTGAAGCTAGCATGGTAAGAGTATAAAGTAAAAGCTAATTTCAGTTAGGGATGTCCTAATACAGTTTTCCCCCAAATCACAGTCCAAGAAAATTAATATTGACTAGCGACTGAACCCAAGTTAATGTGTCTGCTGTGAAGTTGTTTGCATGCATGAATTACATTTTTGTCTTCCTCGTAAATGGACTGATAGCTTAACTGCAGGTAACTTAACATTCACATGGTCTCTTATTGTCTCCATGCTAAGACTAAATGGACAGTAAAAAATCATGCAAACTATCACAAGAACTAGAATTTACTCACAATAAAACCACTTTTAGAATGCTGACTTTCCAATCCAGAAAGAAAAGGCATGTTTATGGCTACTGTGCAAATGGATTTAGAAAGGATTATAAGTGGTTCAGAGTTAAATAGCTGATAACAATCTATTAACATATGCCTTGATCAGGATATCCCTAATTACCCCAAGACAACCCTTAACTGACTGAATATACCATGATTGGTTGTATTATAGGTCAATTTACATAGTACAATGACTTTACTACTTAAGCTCATCATATTTGAGTGTTAGATGACTGAAGAGAAGGAAGGGTTGGAATGGACAGGGCCTTCTGTTAGACAAGAAATAGGAGGAAACCACATTCTGATGCAACTTTTACAACATGTTAAACGGACCCATTCCATGTTATTAGACGGTTGCTGTTGGAGTGTTGGATCCCGAATGTTAATTCTGTACAAAATACACTTTCTTTCTTTCTCTCTCACTCATACACTCATACACGACCCCACACACACACCAGCTCCCTAATGCCTACCCAGGGAAGCCGTTCCCCAGCAGTTCACTGTCCGGGAAGTCCATGAAGACGGAAGGACACCTATGGAAAGAGGTCAATTTACAGCCTGACCCACACACTCACGCACGCACATGCATGTGTGGGCACACAGACGTCTGTATACACACACTCCCCACACCATCATGGTCTGTCTCTAACACAACCATGCCAACATGTTCCCCATAACTTATTTGTGCCAGGTGAGTTTTGGCCAATCTTCGATCTCTATAGCTGGGAATATCAAAGTGTGAGGGAAATGTGTGTGTTTATAAGTTATAAGTGAATCCTGGGTTTGAACTTTACTATGCATGTATGTTTGTGTTTCTTGTGTTCTGGGACTGTGACTTTATTTGTGTTTGTATGTAGAAGAGCAGATTTTCTGTGACTATGATCTACAAAAAAATTGAAATGTTATGCACAATGTCCTGCCATGCAGAAAAAAGACCACCCTCCACATTAGGGCTGCACGATAAATCATATTTTTATCATTATGTTACACAAGTTTTCCATAACAAACAATTCAAGTGCTGTTATGAAAGCCCTTCCAGATCGCAGCACTGGCTGGGTTTAAACAGTGCCATCCTGTGTGGCGAGTGAGTAATTTAACCATTCAATTATAAAGCCTGTGTGCACAGCTCAAAGAGAACTCTATCCTCAATTTCTGGCCTAAAATACTTCCAATGAGATGACTGTTCTGTGTTTAAAACATGTGAAGCGGTGCTAGCTGCTGTCACAACAAACCTGCATCATCATTAGGACATTGTTAAGGCACTAAAAACTGAAGTTTACTCTTGCTGGACTATATGGAATATGAAAATATACACATTTGACTGATTTATAAACATCTTTACAATATTCAAAAATGTGGTTGCTGTTCTGCAGTATTTACATTGTGCACAATAGTGAATTTTTGTTTGTTTGTTTTGCTTAACCAGCCCATGTAATGGAAAAACTAATTTTGACCTCACTGTTGTTGTAATGCCACAAAAACCAACACACTGTTAGATTTCTGTGTATCCGCTTCAAGCAGTTCATTGTCATAAAACAAATGGAAAATGAAAGACTCAAACCTGTCGATATATACTGTGAATTCAATGTCAATGTAATTCAATTCTTCTTTTCAAGTCATTATGTAATGCATGGCAAAATGTAAATAACTTTATACTTCTAAGAGCTAAACGAAAGTGGTGCAATACACTCAGAGTTTATTAGTTATTGCTGCCAGTCAGAATGAAACTATAAAATGTTTCTGCTTTTCCCTTTGTTTTCTTTAATCACTACTTGAACTAATGCATGCTTTTCCATATTCTGTAAATAGCATGTGGTATAGAAACCTCTTTCCTTAATATTTACCATTATTTACATCTCTGCAGGTCAGAGATTTTTTAGAAATGTTCTGCTAAATGGACTTGAGTGGAGGCTATATGCTTCAGTGTGGGAAATCCACAGAGAACATGATCTGTTTACTACAAAGAAAAGCCACCAAGTGAACCCGCCCAGTTCAGTCACAGGGAAAACCTGCTCTTTGGTTCTTATATGAGCACCAAAATCTTCACTTCTTTTACAAGAAGACAGAAGGAAAAATGGTAAATGAGAGCTTGCAGCCATTCAAAGGTCACAGTGGCCACAAATGCACACATAAATGACCATGCATGCACACAAAAACATGCACCCTTGTGTCATAAAAACATACACATAAAAACTGCTCTTCCCATACACACACAAACACACTCACACACAGTGAATGGTAAAAACTACTTACGGGGTGACGCAGATGAACTTAGTCTTCAGATACGGTTGAATGGCTGCAGAAAACAACAAACATCAAAACTGTGTGAGTGCTCTTTAATTGTGTCTGCACACAAACACACACTGTCCCACTGCCACACATTTCCTAGCGGGTCACAAACCTCCACTCTTTCTGAGAAAGGGTTTTACTGTACCTACGATTTACAGGTTCACAGAATATTTCAAGTCACGTAAACAATGCATACTGGTTATGCTGTTCCAAACACAGCTATAACCAGAAAAAAAAGAAGAGCAGCTGGAATTTCCCACAGTTATAGGGTATTTCTGGAAAACGATGACATGAACACAAACATTTATCAGAAAACCCTCAGTTGGCATAACTTTTCTTGCCATTTGGGTGATTCTGCAGCTGACCAATGAAAATGCTGAGATGAAGTGGAGGCTAAAATGTGTCTTTGTTCATGACAGAGAGAAACATGCCGTGCATGGTAAGGCGAAGTCGAAATAGTAGTTCAGATTTAACACTATTTAACATTATCGGCATTCCATATAAAACAGAGGGCCTGTGGATGTTCACAGGTGGGTTTGGATAGTAAACAAAATGGTTTTATTTGTACTGTAGACAACATGATCTCTGATTCCCATCACCACCACTGTACAGAAACTGCACCACTCTGCGATGCACCAGTAGAACGGCTATGAACTAAATTTTGAACAACAATTATGCAGAAGTTTATAAAATTGTGTATTTCTCTTTTACAACAAATCATTTATTCTAGAGTAAGCAGCAACTGTCAGTGTTGGAACGAAACTGGCAACCCTTAAAAAAGTAACTTTACAGAAGGAAATACCCTTCTATTTCAGGGTAACAAGATTCTGAGTGACTTTAGATTTTGAATCTTCTGAGTAACTTTGGATCTAATTAGCTTAATTCTCACTTAAAAACGCAAACAACAGCTTGTCTTTTCATATTATAATTAAATATAAAAAGGACAAACAAAAATATATGGTTTATATATATGGCTTTTCTGTCATAAAAAATCTTAAGGGAATATTGTTCTCTGACTGGAATACTGCATGCGTGTAAACAAAGCTACTCATTTCTCTCACTTCTGCTTTTTTTCTGAAAAGAATGACAAAGAAACACTGCGGTCGGCCTCCTTTTTTTCCTGTAATCTTCTTATTCCATCTGCTATTCTTTGTTCCACTATAGCCAAGTCTCCCAAACATAACATTCTCAATAATTTGTACAGCCAGGATTTAAACATGTTTTTGATAGATGAAATTTCTTTTTTTTATGATTTAACTGTGCAAAAAGATCTACAACTGAAAACTTTACAACCTTTGTCGGGAAATTTGCTTTTCTCAACAGACGGTAAATGGTTTGCAGTGCAGGCTGGATGTGCTGGAAAGGCTGCTGTATAGGGGAAAGTTCTTACCACATCCAGGTTCTTGGAAGTCAGGATCGGGCTGGGCCTCAGGCCGGCAGTACTTTCCAAAAGCCTCCTCCTTAGGGATTTCGGGGAAAAGGTAGACCAGTGGAGAGACTAAGATGTTGGTGGCATCCATGATCTTATAGCCCATGATGATCTCTGCGAAGGACATGCTGTTCAACTGCTGCTTAGTGTATGGCTCCACAGACTGGATTTGTGTCTTACCTGCAATACACACCAGCATATTTATGTTACTGTAGGGTTATGTTTACTGACTGTAAATGTCCTCTACTCACCCATCGAAGGAAAGGGACCACTATAAGTGGCCATTTTTGTCACATGTGAACATACCACTGCACAGCTCACAGTGTAAAATTCTTTCTTTGCATTTAACCCATTCACCCAAGCAAAGTAACTGCCAGCCAGCAGCACAGTGCTTGGGAGCAGGGTGGTACCTTGCTCAAAGGTACCTCAATGGTACCACTGCCAGTCCTGGGATTCAAACCCACAACCTTCCAATCGCAGGGGCAACTAGCCCACCGGCTGCTCCGCAGGACCATCACGACAAGATAATATTTAGGTTGTGGACTAATTTGAGACACAACATTTTACCATACACACATCACACAATGTTTCTCTCTATTTCTTTCTTTTTCACACACAAACACACACACACATACACTCACCACTGATGTCTTTCTCTACCCAGGTGAAGGTGATGCCTCCCTCCTTACTGCTCTCACTGAAGCGCAGCAGAAAAGTCCCAGGAGGCTTTGGGCTCAGGATAGCCCTCTCTCTCTCCTTACTGATGAAGCCCATGATATATCTGACACACACACACACACACACAGATAAAACTTAGCCAAGTGTGACACTGGGCCAACAAAGATATGAAACTAGATAGACTACCCAATGCACTAGAAAATGTCTTGCACTGAATGTACATGATTTAAATTCATTATCACATATTTAAAATAAAACAAGGCAACACAATTACTGTGCTGACGATCAATACGGTTTTAGTACGGTACATCAACTAACAAAAGTTTCCATGGCTCTGGCCAAATAACACAAACTCTACAAAGAACACACTTCTGGACATTTTAATGCACACTGCATTGCTGCTGATTTAACACATAACTGGCCTGTGCAAAAGTTACCTATGCAAAACCTGGGGCCTGTGTTAACGTATTTTTAAACTGAAAATGAACAAAACATGCCATTTGACCAGGGGTGTTCAAATTTTTGCATATAACCGCATTGAGATTTCAGATTTATCATTTCTACAATCAAGTTCTATAATTCTATGCTTACCCCTCGTTCCACAGGGCCAGAATATATTTTTTCACCAGATCAATGATGTTATCCAACCACACCCAGAATGAAAACCCTTTTCCTGCCATGTTCTCCTGTAGAGGCACACAGAAAGTTTAGAACGTTTATGCGGTTTGTAAAGTGTGCCCATTAAAAGAGTGGCAATGTGGCAGTCAAATAAACATACTTTGCAAAACTTGGCCCAAGTGATCTGGCAACCAGAGTAGTTGACGCAAGGACCTAAACATATAAAAGACACAAGTTATTGTTTAAAAATCAATGCAAACACACACACAAGTTGTGTGTGCACATATTAGAGTTAAGCATACCAAGCAGTTTCTCAGCAAGTGTGGTCAGTTGCTCAATGGTTAGGCCTCTCTTGGTTGTGGAGGAAAACTGCCAACTCAGCACTTCAGCCACTTGATCCCACGTTGCCACAGGAGGCTTAGTGAAGAAATTTACATTCTGAAAACAAGGAAAAGAGAGAGAGGATCAGAGCTTTAATCAGGCTTGAATACAGTCTGAGAACCGTCTGTCTTGGCATGACATTCTTGATGATTTGATCAAGTTTTGAATAAGACCACCCCACCAAGCCTGTCAGACCTGTGCCCAAACTCAGTCCGAAACTAACCTGAACTGACCCATCGTCACCCAATATGCCAAATAAACCACCAAGATTAGATCATGGCTAAAAAGAAATACAACATATAAAAACTAAAAGATCAGCTGTCCAATATCGAGACTAAATGCAAACCTAATGAATAAACTGCTTTTGAACAATATCCTAAAACTTTTCTATAGTGTTTAATCCTAAAACTAAATGCAAAATATGTTACAAAAACATTCTGGGTGAGCAAATATAAATCATCTTTTTGGCAGCTCTAAACTGTCTTCTCCTATTTTTTTCTCATGCAATTCTTTGGCCTTGTGGACCTCACTACTAAATACTGTCAACAGTGCAAGCGTGAGATTCCAGCTTTGCAGACTAAACACCAGTTTAAACCAACGATGCCTTTGTCCTGTCAGGTTTTATACAAATATTTCAGGCTCTAGAACAGGGGTTCCTGGCCTCAACCTGCCCTGTACAGAGTGTTATTTCTGCTCTTGCACACCCATTCAACCCAGGAAAGACCTGTTCATTTTTTTTAAAAAATGAGCTGGATGAGGTGTATGCGGCGCATGGTCAACTCTAAAACACCCAAAGTGTGGGCAGGGCACAAGGCACAATAAAGCTAACTGTAGGGGGTGATCCCGCAATATTGCTGATTTACTCACCTTAGGATGGTTGGTCAACATGTTGTACCACAAAATGGATGCCCATGCGTTTGGCATTTGACAGATATTAGAAATGACTACGACAGGGAGAGAATGTGTCTGTAAAGAACAAACAAGAGAAGATCAGACAGTAGTTATTTGTGTTTGCATATTGTTGCAAAACTTTACATACCCTACACAGATATACAGATATAGTGCCTATTGTGGATTTGTGCAATAGTGTGAGCAGATTTTGTTTGAATGGTGGATCATTCTCAGCACAGTAGTGACAATGACATGGTAGTGGTATGTGTGCATGTGTGATCACACGCTCCAACTCTGCTGGAGTTTCTGAGAAACAGAGTCAAAAAAGGACAAGATGACCAACACAACTGGGGGAGAAGAGATTAATAATCAACAGTTGTATTTGTTATACACACACACACACACACGCGCACGTAAAATATGTGCATTGTAATTTCCAGCAAACACAGGTTTCTTTGTACTAATAACACTTTTAGCTGTCTTTGTTACCCTGATGTCTGTATTTAGTTGTGTAACAGGAAACCTTTCTGAGGCATTGCTGTTAATAGCAGTAATTATGGTCTACTGAAACATTACCATGTACAGCGCAACCAACTATATTCATAGATATAATGAAACAGAACTGCGGCTTGAACAATTATTGGTGTGCGTGGTGCGCTTGCCCAGACGGGGTACTGAACCCCACTCAGCCGTAGGGAGGGCAGTTGTATTGTTCACTACACTACACCAACAGCACACTGACAAAGGCTGTTGTAGTAAATAACTGCTTGATCCACATATTGAGTGTAAAAGGGTTCGTCAACAATGAATTTAATCTGTTATTTCTGAGCATTGCTGTGTCTTGGTGGTAAGTGTTCTGGCTGAAAGGGAATCTGCAGGAAAAGCTATCGAAGAGAAAAGCAGTATAGAAGTGGTGAAGCGGGTCTAACGGACTATAGTCTCAGCGGGGGCGTACATAGAAGTTGAGAAGCTCATTGGGTTTTTGTCTAATCAAAAAAGAGAAAAGTGTCAGTCATCTACATAGATAAGGCTAAAATGAACTAACACTAGAATACGTGTTTAAGGTTTTGATTTTTCTTGAAAAAAGTTCACCCCTTTAAGTATAAGCAAAGTAGTTCATACTGACTTTCGTTTTTACACATCTGTTAACACTTAAGTAAGTAATAACAAAATAATCTAGTCAAAATTGTTCAAATGATTTCATGAAATACCATTGTGAGCAGGTAAACAAATGTATAAATGTATATGTGCACAGTGGTGTGAGCGGCTGTTTGATACACTGACATCAGCTCACAGCGGGCACCATGGCGATTGCCATTAGCATGATCGCATTAACATTCTGTGGAGAGCACCAAACCCCAGGAGTCGTGGCATGGACTTAATCACCAATCATTTAAATATGATCCTTAAGACAATAATGTGATTTAACTGAATTGCCTTTGATTGGATGGCCAGCTGGACTGTCCAGCCAATTCATGACAAGGGTTCTGATTAACACATCTGGTTTATTATTCAGGCAGAGAGAAAATTATCACATATAACATATCAAACACACCAGTGTAAGACACTTAAACCTACGTCTTACATTAAAATGGAAAACCAGAGCCTTTGATTAAGCGGACAATGTCCCTGAGCAGAGCAGTGCAGTGCACTTCTGCATGTAAGCGTGCATGTGTGCACTCACCTCAAGGTCAATCTTAAGACCCTGGTGGTAAACCTCTGTCTCAAAAGTAATTAGGTGGAGTTCCTCAGTCACAATCAGAGAGGCCTGCAGGTCAAAAAGGTAAATTTATTAATTACAACATGTGCCCCTTGCTGGATGAATAATCACAATTTGCAACTGCAACCACTTACATCGCTGTTAGTCCGGCCACCATTGCCACACCTCTGTTCTCGAAGAGTCTAAGACAGAGAGCAATTCAGGTCAATTCTGAAACATATTTTACTGTTCTATAGAAACCAAAGGTCAGTGTTTTTTTTCTGATTCAATATTTTAAACAATTCCTGAGCCTAATAATCTAAGTACAGTATATGGGCAAAAGTACTGGGACACACCTCTTAATTACTGAATTTAGGTAATTAAGGTGGATTTAGGTGAATTTAGGTAAAAGGCAATCTTAATGCTTTTACACCAAGTTTATACCAAGACATTTTGGACAATGCCATTCTTCCAATTTTGTGGACACACTTGACTGGCCCACACAAAGCCCTGACCTCAACCCCATCCAGCACCTTGAGAAAAACTGGAACGGAGATTATGAGCCAGACCTAATTGTCCAACATCTGTGCCTGACCTTATAAATGCTCTACAGCAGTGGTCCCCAACCTTTATTTTGTCACGGACCGGTTTTTTCAGAAACTATTTTCACGGCCCGGCCTTTAAGGAGTGGCAGATAAATATACGTATATTATACAAATAAATGATACAC